>JAWWES010000115.1:608998-626291 GCA_035583135.1 Lophotriccus pileatus
CTCTCTCGGGCAGGTGGCTGAGCACCATCTCCTTGGCCTCTCGCACGTCGCGGGCGCGGGTCACATCGAGCCGCAGGACGCGCAGCCGGCCGGGCTCGGCCGCCGCCTTCCGCTGCAGCCGCCGCGCCCCGTCCCCGCCGGGACAGAGGCAGCCGGCGAACACGGTGAAGCCCAGGCGGTGCAGGCGGAGCGCCAGCAGGTGCCCGAAGCCGCTGTCACAGCCCGTGATGAGCACGGCCCGCCCGGCCGGCTCCAGCCGCGACGCTCCGCGCCACCACCGCCGCGCCAGCGGCAGCAGGAGCAGGAGCAGCAGAGGGGCCACCGCCCACATCCCGCCCGTGCCGCCACAGCCGCGCCGTCTGGGACCGAGGGAGGGATGGAGCGCCCGCCCCTCTCGGCCGGCATCCCCTCCCAGCCCGACGTGACCTCCCCGGCATCTCCTCCCCCGGGCAGCGGCCGCCCGCAGGCACCGCCCTCGTCCCGCGGCTGTGCGGGTTTTTCGGTCCCTCCGACCGCCGGTGGGGAGCAGGAGCTGCGTCCTGCTGAAGCCCGAGGCGTGGCCGGGGTCTGTCCCCATCGGGGTGTCTCCCCGCTTTTGGTTTCGAACAGAAAAGTGCGGGCTGTGACCATCGTGCCGTGGGCAGCTGGGGCTGTGCCGGCGAAAGGGAGCTGGGCTGTGCCGAGATCCGCTTGCATGGACAGTTCAACTTCTGCGCTCAGCTGGGTTTTATACCGCCCCGGTGCTACAGAGTGGCCGCAGGGCATGAAATGAAAGCAGCATGAGTGTTTCTAATCGGTGGGGATTTCTAATACAGCTGCACTATTATGTTAGTTGCTATATGTTACGTTTTATGTTACATTATGGTATTAAACCGATGTGGGGTTTTCAGGGCTCAGGTCTGTGCCTGCTGTTATCTCAAGGGTGCCTACATTACTCCATGGTGGAGGAAAATGTCTGCTTCTTGTAGGCTAAAATGACAGTTACACATTGCTGAAAAAAAGATCCCCGAGAGCTAAAATTACAGGAGAAATTTGATTAGGCCGTGTTTACTCTGCCCTTTCTTTTATATGACAAGTCTCCAAGCAGCTAGTGAAAGGGATACTATGTCATATCTGCCTCCTCTGAGTAAAATGAAATGAATGAAAAAAAGCAGATGCCTTTATTAATTGTGATTTAAAGTTGGCTTGTGAAAAATACGAAGGGGCCAGAGTCATTCAGTAACATATAAGCAGTTGCAGAGGAAGCAGGAGGCCTTAACACACAGAGGGATGGTCCAAATATTTACCTGAACTGCATCCCTGTAGCAGCCTTGTTCATCTTCAGTGAGTAACCTGTCTCTGGTTGTGGCAGAGGAGTTTCTGAACTGCTGGTGCCCTGCTGCCCTTGAGTCTCCAGAAATTACACTTTCCTGCACACAGGTGTTTCGTGTTTGCTTGGGGATCTCTTTGCACTGACATAAAGAGTTTTAATCATATCCTAGGGAGAAGGGAATAATAATTTTTTAATTTGCTTTTCCATGGACCAAGACATTCCTGTGTCTGTAGTTCTGCTGGCTGCACATCTGTCTAGATTTACTTTAAATTGTTTGGGGTGCTCTCTCTCTTCTGCATTGCTCAGGCCTCCAAAGGCCTTGCATAATAAGACTCAAAGCCTCAAGTGGCTTGGGAAAGGAGGTTGTGCTTTGCTGCTGGGAGACAAAGTAGGACATGGAATGGTTAAACCTCAAAGAAGATATCCAGATATTTGTCCTCAGTAGGATTTATTTGGTCATGCTCCATCACACTGGGAGATGCTGCCCTCTTTGAGCCCCAAAAGATCATTCAGTCTTTTGCAACTACCTGAGTCACAAAAGTTTATCTTTACTTTTAAAAAATAATTATGCAGCTCTCCAAATCATGACAGTTGATAACAGCCTGTCCTGCAGCCATCTTCCCTGTCTGTTCCTTCTGGCGTGAAAAGACAGGGAGGGATTCCAGGTTCACCTCCTCCATGCCTCCCACCCACCTCTGGTCCATGTCTGCCAGTCTCTCTCAGCTTTTGTGTCTCGTTAATAACAAGAAGAAAGTTATGGATTACAGCTGTGTCCTTCGCAGTTAGAAACAACTTCTGGACTACCTAGTGCAGGAAATGAGGCCACTTAGGTCTACAGTGCAGCATATTGGCAGTACAACTCTATTAGTTGGGACGGTTTTCCTCTGGTTTATAGTATTCTGTTGTCATATATACACATATGTGTACATGCAGGTACACATGCCTGTTTGTTAATGTGTATTTTAAATTTATGACTGTGTTTTGTATAGTTTCTGAAATCCCTTTCTCATCTTTAGAATTCGTTTTAATTTAAAACTCCCAAGTTTTTATCTCTAGCTTAATCTGTTCTACCTCTTATGAAATTCCAGTTAGTTGTGGATTACCTGTAGCAAGTTTAAGAAAAGGTCTGGATTTTGAGGAAGTAGATGAGGAAATGGAAGATGCTTATAGACTGATGGGGATCTGAATGAGATTGCTCCTAGATCTCCTAGATATGCCCAAGGATCTTCCTATCTTCCCAAGAGCATTTCTGGGAACAAAAACCTGTTATGTTTAAGCTTTATGTCACCCAGTAACTTTCACAGGGTGAAATAACCTGTTGCTGCACTTGAAAAGCTGAAGAACAAGTTTCCCAGAGGCATCAATGATACCATTTCAGGTGATTAGATAAGCAGGTATTCCTGAGGACTGAGTTGCCTGTGGAGGAGCTTTGCCACACATTGGAAAATCAGGCCACTTCCAGAAGTGCCAAACTATGGATTTAAGGCATTTAAGTAATCTTAAATGTAATCTTAAAGGTAATACTGCTCAGATCTTACCAGATCTATTAGTCATCAGCCTAAAGCAAATTAGATGGGAAAGATGATGCTCTAAGTTTTTTGTTGAGCAGAGAAGTGTTGCCATGTTGTCCCTACCCTCAAAGCACTGACTGTTTTTCTAAAGGACTCTCACTTTCTTCTCAAGGAATGTCTGGAAAGGACCGTGATAAAGGGGAGCTGGGGTGGGCTGTGTTCCCCTATTGCATCCCAGGACTTCCAGCTTGATTTCAGGGAAGACAGATCTGCTTTTCACTTTGTTCCTGAGCAGAGGCTCAGTGGCTGTGAGGAGCAGAGCTTGCTATGGGACAGTTAAATAATATGCACAGATCTTTGTCCAGCTTTGCTCCAGTAGAAACCAAGATACAAGGGAAGAGAGGAGACAGTGTACTTTTTCTCTGCCTTTAATCTCCTTATATTTGTTCTCCTGACCAGTCACCTCTGCTCATTTTACCCATTTTCTTGTTCCTGTTCCCTCAGCCCCCACCCCTGTACTCTTCCTGGCAGTCTTATCACCAGCTGGAGCTATCTCAAGATTTGCCATTCTCAGTGGTGCGCACTCTCAAGATTGGGTAGGAGCAGTAGTGCTCCTTGATGTCTTTCTTACAGCCTCAACTCTCCAGTATCATGTGGAAGTCATTATTATTTTTACTTTCTGGTGCAAAGATGAAATTCTGCTGTGTTTTCAGCTAACTGCAGAGCCATTCTTGGGTTCACAGGAATCACTTGATGCAAAGTGCCTCTTGTCAAAGCTTCAGAAAAATGCTGAGAATGTGACAGAGTGCCTCCTAAAAGCTCCAAATAACCAAGAAAACCTAGGAAACAATAAAAACAAAGCCCTCTTTTCTCATTCTAATGCTTCTGGAGCCAGTGTCATGAGTTCTGGGGTGCAGGATCAGGATTTCTGACCCACAGGATATGAGTGTGTCACACACTGTTCACCAGGAGTGCAGCTCTTCCCTTTGTCATCCATTGGGTCTTGTCAGCTCAGACCCCCGACCGTGTAGTGTTCCTCTTGCTGTTGCACAGGGAGTAGCATGGAATGCTGCTGGGCCTTTTTCATACTGGTGAAAATGATGCTTATCCAACAGGAAGAAACACGAAACTCTCGTGGAAGTTCAGCAAAACACATTCCTGTCTTCCAACGCTAACACAAAAGTGACGCTGCTTGCTGCAGCCATCCAAAAAGCTGACGCTGAATTCGCATCTGCAGGCGAGTTTCAGGACGGGGAAAAGCAGCTTTCCAGGAAGAAGATTAAAATATTGTATTTTTGGTGCAGTTAAGCAGCCAAAGACATTGTGAACAGAAATGCTTGCAGTTTTTAGAGCTTGCGAGCGGCGCCTCCTAGTTCAGACTCAGCCAGCGAAGGCTCCGCCGGGGTGTCAAAGGAAAGGAGCCAATGGGAGGTTGTCATTCCATGTAATTAGACAGGAGCAGTTGCATGTGGGCTGTGCATGGGGAATATTGAGTCTTTGAAGACTAAGCAGGATGTCTGGTTCTTTATGTGACAAGCTGTATTAAAATCTGACTGCGTATTTTTTTTAAGCCTGGGCTCGGTTGACAAAACAGATTTAGGATGCCATGTGTATTGCTCAGTGTGTTAAATAAAGGGGGATGGCTTCTATTTAAAAAGCAAAGCAGGAATATCACCTACCCATGAAATATTTTCAAACCCTTGTTGCTGCATACAGTGTCCAGTCTACTCCAGAGATTAAGTCTTCCATTTGTCAGAAGTTATTTTATTAAGTCCCCAGGATTAAGTCCTTTTGGCAGTATTGGAGTAGTAGCAAACAAGGAGAGAGGGATGTGAGGGAAATTCTCTTAGAAGCAGGAAAAGCCACTGTCTCCTCTAACCTGAAGTGACTGATCCTCTTAAAACTGGAACACCCCTGGCTCAGGGACAGATATGTTGTGGTTCAGCTGGTGTACCCTCATGCATGGGCAGCGTAGAAGGTGAAAAGACACCCTATGCCTTCCAATTAATACATTTCAGAAACAAACAAAAAATTAAACTTTGTTCTATCTCATATCCAACTTGGAAGACAAATGTGGGATGATTCTGACTGAAAATGCTACTGCAGAATGATCCAAAGGGAGTAAAATTGCTTGGACTGCTTCTCCACACACCCTCATTTCTCTCATGGAAGGACCAGTGCAGCATAGCAAACTGAGAGCTTCAAGTGGAGGTGGAGGATAAGGATGAGGGGAGATCAAGTTTCCTTCTTTTCTTGGTGATCAGAGCTAGAAATTGCTGAAATCAAAGTGGTCTCCTCTAACACATACTGTCACTTAAACACAAGTGCAGACATAGATTCATCAGGTAAACTGCTTTGAACATGAGGATTACTGGAAAAGAGGACCAACGTGGCAAAACTAGGATTTATCTGTGGTTAAAAGTTAATTTAGTTGGAGAAACGAGGTGTGTTTGAACACAGTGGCTCTTCCCCCAGCATCTCCAGATGATGAAAAGCCCTTACACTGTCAGACTGCTGGGAAATACCAATGATGTCAGAGTAGATACACAGTCAGTTCAGTGCTGATAAACTGTTGCAGGGTGAACATTAGAAAATTTTAAAATAATTTTAACCAAGCCTTAAATATAACACTCCAAATCTGCCCAGAATTAGCTTTCAGCAATTTTGATTAACACTATCTAATAAGTGCCTCCTTTCCAAGGGCATTGCTTACTGTTGTCAGGACAGGGTGCTCATAAGGGCAGTTTTGAAACCAGTTCTGATTGTCTCACCCCTAAACTGGAGCCCAAACTTTCTGAAGTCCGTACAAAGCTGTCTGATCCTTTGGGAGTCCTAGCTGCAATGACAGACCAGCAGTAGCCTGGAGCTCATACAGTCCCATAGGCAGCAGGGTTTTAGCTTTTGTGTAAAGAGTGTGCCAAGCTGGCTGCTTCTGACTAGTATTCCACACTGGCATCTACGGATTTGCCTGGTAAAGCTCTTTCGTGGAAAATCTATCCCACCAGCCTTGTTAGAAGCTGAACAACTACATCATCTCCGCTCCTCTATAATATTCCAGAGTGAGGGACCCGAAGGTTTACGGTGCCCTTAGATCATCAGAGCAGAATATTGACAGTAGCGTGTTATTTCCGCTTGGGAGTTTTTATTTCCAGGAGAACGCCTGTTCCAGACTATGCCCACGAGGTGGCAGCCTGTGCAGGAGAAACGAGCCCTGTCTGTACCTATCGGAAGAGAGGATAGTCCTGAACATGTGCCACCTTCCCCCTGCGGGCAGAAGCGGCCTCTGCACTGCAGCCCCGGCCGGCACCCTCTGCACCAGGTTTTAGGGTTCGGATAATGCCGGGAAGATGTGCCAGCCCTCACCTGGGCCGCGGGATCTGACGGGTGGGAAATAGGATACTTTGGGCGGACAAGCCGCAAAAGAGCTCTAAGTTCGCAGTGCAATAAACACACATGAGCACAGGAGGGTGCTGCTTTTTCTCTGACTTAGCAGAAAGCAGGATCTCTCTTCCCTGCTCCGTGATGCCATCAGCTTCCAGGCCTCAGAAGAGCATGTATTTCTTCATCCTGGACAAAGCCCTGGGTGATACCAGCTGTGAATAACTCCAGATCGCTGATCTTCCCAGAGTAAAGTAACATTCACATGAAGGGCAGACTGTGCTTTCAGGTGACAACCAGCCACAGCCATCAGTCTACAGGATAAGCTGCCAGGTCTGTCACCCTGTAAAATGGTGTCCTTAACACTAGTGCAGGAGAAGGTGTGGTTAATTTTGCTGTCATCTTTCTCTAGCCAAGGACATAAATGAGAGAGCGGGTGGTTTATGGTCCTATTGCCCTCGTGCCCGATTGTTCAAGGACAACCCAGAATGAGGCACATAATTTGCCAGTTGGTCCAAGCTGCAGGAGCCTAGACACCAATTTCTATTGGAAATAGCTCTATGTATCATTTACTTCTCCTTTCCTGTGCCAGCTGGTAGGGAGGGCACAAGGATGGGTGAGGAAGTGCGGGAGAAGTGGTCTAAGAACAAACAAATCAGAGATGAGTGTGACGAGAAGCCTGGTTTTCTTAGAAGTCTGAGTTGCCCCATGTACAGGACAAGGGGGCAACTTCCCCCTCTCCCCTTCCCCCGCCCCCCAAAAAACAAAAATCCCAGAAGATGGAAATACGTGAAGGTTTGCATTTTGTAAAATGAAAGTCAGAAGTCAACTCCATGGTAGAGTTGGAAGGGTGCAAGAGAAGGGGCTTTTAATACAAGAAACAGACACTGAAATTTGCTGCTAAACCCACTGATGCAATATGAGTCCTGCAGAGAGTGATTCAAGAGACAACAGCCACTACTGACCCACCTGCACCTGGTCCCAAACCTCACTTACGTTACACAGAAGGAATAAATCAATAGGTTTGGTTTCTTTCTGGAATGTAAAAGCCCACAGGAAAGAAGGCTCTGCTTGTCTGATATAGTTCAATCTCCAGCTGCTGGAAGTGCTACCCAGCATTCCATCTCTGAGCAACAGCTTGGGATTACCTCCTTGGCCCTTCACTGAGAGAGGTATGGCCAATTTGTGGGATCAGAGGGGCAGTTTCCCTGACTCAGGATTTTTGCCTCCTCTAACGTTTCGTCACTGGCAAGAAATTCCAAGTGCACTATTACAGAAATATGGGGACTCATTGTTCCAGCCCAGGCAGCGTGTGGGAGATCATGTGGACTGGCACCCTCCCAAGCACAACGTACTGAAATGTCACTCTGCTCCTGGGTGAAGCTTGGATTCTTCCCAGTTTATCTTCTCCTTTGGCTTGCAGCATCTGTGCATCTTGCCCTCGTTTCTTGGCATGCAGATGCCTGAAGGTGTAGAAGACAGTGCTCTTGTTAATGCTGGGAAAGCGAAAATAGGTATATTTTACATCCTAAAGGGACTTTGCTAAGGTCTTTCTGCTTTGTTCTTGCAATCAGGGGAATACCCACCTTTTGAATGGACCCCCAAATGAAAGGGAGATACTTTAGAGTAGCACAGGGAATGTTCAAGGCCTCCTGACAGGACTCCAGCTGCTCAGAGCCACTCTAAACTGGGTCATTTTTAATGCTCCTCACAGGAGACTCAAAGCATATCTTTAAGCCCTTGGAATTGAGAAGTTTGAATTTAGGGTTTTAATGATAAACTTTACATGTGGATTTTAGCCATTCCCTTCCTCTGGTAGGCTTGTGTTTCCTTTTATTTCTGGCAGGTTTCCCAGGGCATCAGACAAACAGGGAACAGGAATTTGACTCAAATTCAGACAATGTGTATTTCCACCTCAAACCAGTTCCCTTTCCAGCAGAGCCCACTGGTGTTGCCCTGACAGCGCACAGGGATGTCCACACATCGTGTTTCAGACCAGTGAGTCAAAGCCATTGCTCAGTTCGCACTGGGAATGTTTGGAAGCCGAGTTCTTATCTGGGTTGCTAAAGAATATCCCATTTCTTAAAGCCTCGTGTCACATGGAGGCTGTTAAATAATGAATGCCAGGATGCACAGTGAAGTGTTGGCATACAAAAGGAGCTGTTTTCTGAGCACCAACTTCTCTGCCTGGCAGCAGCAGCGGGGCACAGTCTACCTAAATTTGCTCAGTTATTTTTTTTATATAAGTTGAGAATAGCTTTTTCTTTTCTGTCATTAGATAGCTTCTGATAAGAATTTATTTTCCCAAGGGAAAGACTTGAAAATCTCTGTAGAAAATGAGAAGAAAAACCTACCACAAATGGTGATTGTGTGTTCCACTTTCCAAAGCATTTTACTTCCCTTCCTGAACTGTGATTTGACATCTAAAGGAAAGGGGGTGGCAAAACCTGCTGAAAATGGGCTCGAGTTTAGGCAGTACAGCCTCAGAACCAGCAGTCTTGCCTAGTCCTGCAGGGTTTTAATCCCAGGCATGGAAGAAATCAAAATCAGTTATTTGCCTTTCCTACAAGGGAAGAGCAGATACTTGGCAGAGGTCAACAGAGACCCACAGGCAGGTCCTGGAGCTGGCTTTGTGCAGCCCCCTCTTGATTAAAACATTCAGGGAGTGGCTTTAAGTTACATCACAGTGTCTTGTCAGCAGGGACGTGGGCAAAGCAATACTGCTCAACCCTGTTCTGCCTGTTCTCTCCTCACAGGCCCTGATCTCCCTTGCCGTGTTGTCTGATTATGATAACAGTGGTTCTGGCCCCCCTGGAGGTTGCCCAGCCCTCACCAGACAGCTCACTGAGCAGTGCCAAAGAATTATTCAATAGCGTCCTTAAGCAGGCTGGATTTTTTCCTGCAAACACAGAGGAATTAAACAGCAGCATGGAAGTCAGCGTCTGCCTAAACACTCAGTATTCAGAATGCAGATACAGGTGAAGGTACTACATTTTGAAGTAAAAAGGCTTTCTTGAAGTAAATCATGTGCCAAGTGCTTTGTTGTGCAGGGAGATGGAGGAAAAAAACCCAGCTTAATATTGCACAACAGGGGGTTTAAGATTTGCTGGTCTCAATTCCACTTTTACTTTGTTGTTCCATAAAATCATATGTTAGCAATAGATTTATACGAGGCCAGTTCCTCGGAATCTCTTATTGCCAACTCCCTTTCTCCATTTTTTTTTTTTTAAAGAGGTGAATTTATATACAAATGTAGCCATTTGTAAGCACCAATATATTCAGTAACGCTTCCCTCCGTGGTACATTTATGCTGAAACCCCAGAAATGAGAATCTCTGAAATGCCAGCATCCTTAGAATGCTGTCTCCATTTGATTTCCTTCTAGCCTGAATTTTCATAACAGTTACATTTGGGTTTCAGTTACACACTGCACTGGCTGATGAATATTAAACAAGGTCTGCAGACATTTCTTGAGTTTGCTTTTACAGACTCTGCTTGTACAGAGATATTTTTTTTTGACAATGCCCTTCTTGGTGCCCTCTGTTCCACTCTTTTATTGTTCCCAGGTTGTTCTGAGAGATAAATGACAGTGTGAGACAGGAGGAGAATGGTTACATTTTGCAGGGAAATTACACAGAGCAGAAAATCAATAGTTAGATGCTCCCTGGGACCACCTAAAACTTTTTTGAAGAATAATTAGCTTGCAAGAGAGCTCTGGTAGCTGGAATTCCTCCCCAGTTCTGTATGCATAAGATAAATTTAGTCTGGAATAAGCAGTGTGCTTTGAGGCCTCTTCACTGATCTGGGGAAATGATTCATGTGGAGAGAATGAAGAAGGTAGCTGGAAGAGGTGTGGAAGAAAACCTGACTGCCCACATCCATCCTGGGCTCAGAAGCAAGGAACAAGCAGCAACAGAAACAGGGGAAAATTAGCAGAGCAAAGCCTAAATGGGAGTTATGGGCTGGAACTCAGCACCTGATGATCCAGGTGACTGTTCAAATGGGAATTGTCCATTGGAATGGCAGTCCCATGGAGCAGAGCTGATTGACCACCAGTGGGGAGAGTCCAGCCCACTCAACAGGTGTAAGTGGTTCATTTGATGAAGCAGCAGCAGCAGATCCAGGTCTGTGTTTAAGCAAACTGCCCTTTGTGGAGCTCAGAAAAGGCCTCCTGGACTTGGAGAAGGTGACAGAGAGCAGTAGAGGACTCTGGTGGAGTCCCATCATTGTGTCCTGATTGCATCATATGTTTGAGCTTTTTCAGTACGCTGCTTCCTTCTGGGATGTTGCTGCAGGAGGGAAGGTGGGATGAAGCTGGGAGGGGAAATGTGGGGTTTAATAGCTTTGCTGGTGTGAACTGATCTGGGCAGAGCTGGCCTGGGAGTGAGGTTGGTCTTGTTCTCCAGACAGTCCTCTGTCTTTCAGGAGTGTTAAAACATGCTTGGAATGCACAGAAAGCTGCTGCAAGAGGTGTCAGTAGCAGTTTGTGACAGACTAAGTGACATCTAATCAATTAATTAGCTCCCTAGAAGACAGGACTAATAAGGCTTGAAGAACATGCTGGAGGCATAATGTAGCAGGTATTAAGATAAGGGAGATTTGGGGAAGATCTCACAAAACAAGAGAATAAAGCAGCACAATAGTAACAGAAGTCACTGTAGTGGAGATGATCACAGGGTATCAGAGTGATTCAGGGTTTTCCCTCATCCATGGAGATTGATATTTAGTATTTGTTGGTATTTGCATTCCTAAAGTCATAAGCATTGCATGAAAACGCTGCTTTGCTTTGCTTAGGTTTGGTGTGTTGGGTTTTATAGTTTATTCGTTGGGGTTTTTTTAATGTATCCATTCTTAGGAACTAGAAAAGTATCCAAGCACATGTAGCATTAAGCATGTGACTCAACCCCTCTCCAGTCACAGATGTCTCTCAAGTCTTAATTATGTGCTAAAGTGGTCTGTTGGAGCAGAGCCCAGCAGTATTGTGTGCAGGTTTGAGCTATCAGCCCAAAAGTGGTGCTAACAAGCAGGTCTAGAATTATAGACCTGTCAGCTTAACTCCAGTTCCTGGAAAAGCATTGGAACAAGTAAGCAGACTATTTGGGAGCACCTAGAAGGAAACAAGGGGATGAGTAACAGGCAGTCTTTTTTTGAGATGCAAGGGTCTAGTTTGAATTCTGAGTCTGCTTCTCACGCATTCTGATAAGGATGGAATGGGTGAAAATACCTGGGTGCAAAACTGCTTATAAAACTCATAGAATGATGTTTTTGAGGGAGTTTCTGGTTTGTGTCCATGTCTTTTGCTTCCATATGGGATCTGGCTGATGGAAGAGAGAGCATGCAGTTTAAACTTGCAACTGGCACCACACTGGAAAAGCTTTGAGCACACTGGGCACAATTAGAATTCAGGATGTTGTTTGCAAGTGGAGATGTGGTAAAAATCCACCAGCACCAGCTTGCCATTGAACTGTGCCAGTGCACTGTTCCTCTGCTGAATGCAGATTTATTTATTGCACTGAAAGGGGCTCTAAGGTCTCCCTGAAGCTTTCTCTTCTCCAGGCTGAACAACCCCAATTCCTCAGCCTGTCTCAATAGGATAGGTGCTCCAGCCCTCTGATTGTCTTCATGGTCCATGAGATACTGTAATCGTGGTGATTTGTGTTCTCTGGGAAAGCCTCATTCCTTTTACTTGCAGGAACTGGGAATTCTCTTCAGGTAGTCACTTGTTAATTTACAAGAAAACGGATATTAAATACCAGGACATTTTAAGTCAGCTACTTCTTCCTTCACTCCATTATTTATCTAGTACAGAGCACTTATTGGTCTTTCAACTAAGAAACTGATTCTTCCATTCCAACAAATATGGAAGAACCAAGACGACTGTTATTTTGCACAACTTCTGAACTTATGGACACATTCATGAAAAAGCAGTTTCATTCACTAGATTCTCTTCATTAAAAGAACTAACTGGTGCAATAACCCGCTTCTGATGGGCTTGACCTCAGTTTCCTAAATCCAGACTCTTGAAAATGTTCAGGTTTGCATGTAAGCCTTGGCAGAGGTGTTGAAGTTCAAATATTGTGAGCTGATGGGTCAGCAGAGTTACTCAAAGTTTGTCTGGCATATAAGTGGCTCTCAGAACAGTGGATTAGGACTCCAGATGCCTCGGCATTCCCTCCTTTCCCCATGTCACACTCTGTAATGCTCCAGCAGTTTCACTGTGCTGCCCATACAGGGAAAAAGGCAAAGAGGCAAAGAAGTGGGAGACTTCTCCTGGCACGAAGATTCAGCCACAGCAGTGGGTATTTAAGGTTTTGATCAGTGTTTGAGGCTTGTTCGGCTGGCCCTAAGCAAGATGGAATTATTATTCAAATTCTCATTGGAAGGATGTAACTTTTCCTGTATTGCTGAGTTGTCAGTTTTTGCATCTGTTTGGATCTGTTTGCGTGGTGACATTGGGAAAAGGTATTTCAGGCATTGCCTTGGACACGAGTTGATCTGTGATACCGGGAAGTGCAAAGTGCATCCAAGAGGCACAATGGGAAATTGTGAGTTGTTTCTTATTTGAAAAAATAATATTTCAAAGGCCAAAATAACCCACCCACCCAGAAGACATTGGTTTTTTTGCAGTTGTGTTTTTTTCGTGCTTCTCAGAGCTGATACAACAGCACTGCCCATAGTTATTTTTTGCTATTTCTTTTTGTCCCTAGGAAATGCCAAAATAAATTAGACACATTATAGCAAACTAATCTTGTGACTACACGTTGCAGAGTTCCCGTGCTCTGGAACATGGAATCCAGGCTCTTCGGACAGATGCTGCCTGTGGCAGTCACTGTTACAGATGAGCATCTATAAATGGCACAACTTCCCCTGTGGGGAGGTTGTGGGGACAGGATTTTGGATGGGGGAAGTGCCCCCCTGCCCTCAGGCTCTGCAGTGGGGAAGACTGTTCTGCAGGGAAATCTGCCTTTGGTAGAGATTATTTCCCCCCCCCTCCTTTGTACTTGTCAATTTGGAGATTCTCTCAGCTTATTTCAAAGTCAGTTATAAGCCTTTTAAATGAGCTTTTTGCTGATACACCAGTAGGATGTTTAGACATGCTTTGAGTACTATTTAGAGAGATGAAAGCAAAAATTTAAGGCAAACTTTCTCTCTCTTCCTAAAATCAAGCTAAACAATAAGGATTGTAAGGAAGGCCTGTGGCTGCTTAGAACACATGCTTCGTCCTGTGGGATGACACCAATAATACCTCATAAATGACAAGGTATGAAATAGCAAATGAAACTGCTCTGGGGCAAAACTCAGCAAAGCCACTGTGGCACCACCAACCCCAGCGTGGAGGCCTCCATGGGAGTGGGGCTGTCCCACCCTGACAGCTCTGCCCTGTCCCTCTGTGTCTGTGTGGTTTTCTATCTTTAGCTCCTCTTCGCTGTCCCACTGATGAACTCTTGAGTCAGGGGCTGGTGGCAAATCATTCCTTCAAGGAAACACTGTGTGAGAAGCACAGGATCCCCCTGTGTGTGTGATCTACAAAGTCTTAGGAGTGCTGAGCTGTCTCCAGTGCAGGTGAGAAGCACATGTGGCTCCACGTGCAAGTCTGGTGCAAGCAGAGCCTTGGGGCACAGCACCTGTGAGATTACCTTGCTCATCCAGAGCAAGTCCCACCTTTCCTGAGACCCCTCCTCTCCTTATCATGTGTCTGGTGTACCCAGCACAACAGGATACACACCAGGACATGGCACAGTCACTTGTGCATGGCTGGGTTTTTTGGCACAGGAAATCCCAGTCTTGCCTTTTTTTTTGCTGCAGAAGTAAGTGGGTAGTAGAGATGCAGTCAATACTAACTGTGGCTTACAGGTGGTGAGCTAAATATAAGGCATGGCAAGCACGTAAGAGGGTTCTGTTAATGTGTATATTAATTAAACTATTAACAAGAATAGCAAATCCTATTACACTAATCATTATTTTGCTTCCCTGCCCTCTTCTTCCTCTTTGTCATCCCATGAATTTTTTAACTTGAATACAATAAGCACATGAAGGAAAATTTCTTGCCTCAGGCCACCTTAAACACTCCCAGTGTTCTCTGTGGAGGTGTCTGTGGGAATGACCTCTGCTCTGGAGAGGAAAGTCAGGAGAAAAGTATCCCCCAAAATAGAGAAAGATTACAGGTAACCCAGGAGGATGCTCTCTTAGTATCTTTTGACAGGCCTGCAGACATCCATAAAGGAATAATATTGGCCTGTAGATTATTAACATAATTTAAAATGGTGGAAGGTTGTGTTCATGTAACCAGTTTCCCTCTGTTCCTCCATCACCACTAACATTTTGGTTCTCTCAGGAAATAATTTTACAGTGCTTCTCAGGAAAATACATTACAATTGAAGTCCAATTCTGTGCTTTCTTAAAAAGGTTAAAAGGTGGAAGTATTGCAGTTGAGACTAGGGAGAAAGAACAGGTCTTGGGTCATCAGTTGTTTCTGTTCCGAGTTGTAGGACACAGGATTTGGTGCTAAAACTTACAGCCCAAATCCATTTTTATTAAATTAATCGAAGTGATCTATTGAAAAACATTTGTTGAAATTGGGGGGTTTTCCTTGAAAAATTTCATCCAAATTTGGAACCCTTTCATGAATTTTGGAACCTTTAATTTCAATAGCAGGATGATTGAGGGGATGTGTCCCAAAAGATGTTGGCAAAATCTCTTGGCTGGGTTTGTAGGCTTGAAGAGAGCCAATTACTTTAATTTTTACTTTTTTGTGTGTTATACGTTAGTGATGAAACATTCAAGACTATTTAAGGAATTCAAATCCCTCATTCCCACTCAAATTAAAAGCATGTGGGCATTCAGATCCCTTAGTCAGCTTCAGCAGTCTATAACTTCAGTGTTAGTTTGATAAAACTAATTTGTGTTAAACATACTTTTAAGTGCAGTTATATTACAACTTATCTCCTGGTGATATTGCCTCACAGTCATAATTTTATGCTTGCACACAGTATCCCTGTATCCCAGTGGACTGGGAAGCTTTATAAACAAATGTAGGCCATCCCTGAGTCCTCAGGCAAGCTAAAGTTCCACTGAAGTCTTCAGGAGCTTTGCTCACATAATGTCCTTAATTTCAGACCATGAATACTTCTGTGTGTACAAGCAGGGGCTGTCCTTTGAGGGACAGTCTCTTTGAGGGGAAAAGCAACAGCCCACACGCATCCCCTGCAATAATTTGGAGAAGAAAATAATGGTGATCAGCTGAAATTGCACAGGGTTGTGTGTGCAGAATGGGATTATGCACTGAGGGAGCTGATCACTCTGGCTCAAAACAGGGCTCTGGCTAAAGGAAACATTTTTGGGGACCTTCTGCAGAATATATGGGTTTGGCATTATTCATCTAATTGGTTACTTGCCAAATGTGTAAAGACTAAAACACCAAGCTTTTAATTCAGGATTTTTCTGCTTTAGCGTGTTCTCTCTCAGTGCTTTGATGTTTGTTTTCAGTCTGGCTTGATATTAAGCTGGTTTAATGTCTTACAGAAGCTGTTTTGAAAACTTCCCTTTTCCTCTCTGGATCCAGCTCTTTGGGGGGTGACATCTCTTATCATCAGTCAGACGGTTCTGAATTGTGGCTTTAGATAATGAAAACCAAGCCCTAGCATTTTTCTTCCCAGCAGAGTTCTTCCTTTATTTCCTTTCACCTCAGATGTCTTTTCCTCTGTGCATATATCCCAGTGTGTTCAGTACAGCATTGTCATGTACAACCCCAAATTTCCCTGTCTCAGTGTTCTCTTACAGATTAGACTTGTAAAGGAATGGGAGACCTTTCTCACAGTTCCAGAGATGCTTTTTGTCTTCATCCACAGTTTGTCATTTTCTGGCAATTGAAGTCACCACTCATAATCTTCTGCTGCCAGGAGTTTGTCACTTCTGATCCCAGCTATGCTCCTTCCCGTAGCACTTCTTCCTTGTGGCATGATAGTGTTACCATGTAGTGCTCCAGATGTTTCCTTCCTGGCTGGAAGACATCAGGAGAGTTTTAGCTCTTTGGTGCTGTTCACTCATTTCAACTGAGTTTGTTCCTACTGCCTTTTCCTGCCTCATCCTTGCTGCTACAGTGGCCACTGGTGACACAGTGCAGGGGGCAGCAGGATTTATGCACCTTTATATTTCACACAGCATCCAGAGGCTGCCTGATGGCCCTGATCCAGAACTCAGGAAGGATAGAGATGCAACTGAGAACCAGACCCCTGAAGGTAGCGTTAGATGGAGAGCCAGGACCCTTCTCCCCTTTAGCGAGAGAAGATTAGATGAACCCGTGGGGACACTGGGAGATCATCTCATGTACTGTCTGGCTTTTTATTTTATTTTCTTTTTATTGTTTTCTGTTTTCCCTCCTGGCCGTGATCAGTGAATCTCAGCAGGCTCTGGGTGCTTTCTCTCAGGCAAAGATGTTGGGGAACACACCATTTCAATGGCTTTCCTAGCCATGGGCTGGAGTAAATGTAATTCAAGAGCCTTCACAGCCTGCAGCAGTGAGAATACAGGAACTGGGGAGAGATGATCCAGCAATGAACAAGACAGAGGATATTTTTGGGTTTGCCCTTTAGGAGCCACTAATGTATCTCTTAAATTCCAGAGACGCTGGAGAGCAGCTCATGTTCTGCCTCGGTGCTGGAGACTGAGGGCTGCTTTTGTGTCGCTGCCAATCTAAACCTACTGCTGTGCTCTGGGCTGGACTCCTTGGGGCCAGACTGATGCAGAACGGCAGCCTCCTTCAGGTGCTAGAGGGCTGGAGGGGGCAGGGATCTGTTCCCAGGCTCTTCTCCAAACCCTCTTCCTACAGGGAGGTCACCCTTCCTTGTCCCAGCAGAGCTAAGAGCTGCTCGTGCTGGAGGTGCTGGTTTCCTCTGTCAGGTAACTAAGCTGTGACTGTGCTGGCTCACCTCTCAGTTTTTGGGCTTCAGCAGAAGCACAAGGAGCTTTGGGCTTCTCCTCAGGAAAGTCAGGGCCCAGGTCAGAGGGCGAAAGAGAACTGTGACACACAGAACTGAAAATGGAAAAGGGACACTGTTTCAACCTTCTGCTTGGTAGCAAAAGAGAGCATTAAC
>JAWWES010000115.1:626391-640019 GCA_035583135.1 Lophotriccus pileatus
TCATCTAAACATTGTCAGAGAAATGCAATATGTGCAGTTGTACCTGGCTGCAATAAGTAGTTCCTACGTGGAGCCTTGTAAGCTTTCTTCTGTTCACAGAAGGTTTTTGTCTCAGGTAACCCACACATGTCTAGTGCCCCTTCTTCCCATATGAGGATTGACGGCTTCTTCATCATCCCATACATGCCTGCCAAATGAACAGGGGATGAGCTAAGTTAACTCATCCAGGTCATTCTGGAATTACATCACGATGTTTCTCCAAAGTCATGCCAGGTACAGATGGAATATTGCCACTTGCAACTGATTCTAGTTAAAAACCTGGATGTAATGAGCTCAGTAGCAGTGATACACACAGGGGGCCATAGTGTGCCAGACTCATGGCCTTAGAAGTAGAGCTGGTTGAAAGATAATTATTCCTCCTTGTGTCCACTGAAATGTGTTATTACATATTCCATTGGAATTGCAAATCTTTATTTTCTTTGATCAGTTCCTCAAAGTTATTTTTATGAAGACTTTGGAAGTATTTCCATCGGTTATACACAGAGGTTGTCCTGAATAAACAGGAGAAAGCCGTGCTGTATGAACAACCTAATGCACTTCAAAAGGTTCAGCAGCACTCTGGGATGTCAGATTATTTGCAGAAGGTCAAATCAATTTTACAATCAGGCAAACATCAGCAAACTGCTTTTCTTAGAAGCTGAGCAAGTAAAGTTTTTTCCAAGAAATACACTTGAGGAAAAATCAAATGGCATTTATTAGAAACCATCACTCAGCGAGACTTGTTCTCTTTAAGTCACTTATTCCCTGTGTAATGGCAAGCCATTACTTCCAAATATCACATGGGGCAAATTCAGGTGTAAAAGTTTTCTACTCTGTAGAGCAAATGAATCAGAACTGGGGCCTTTCGGTCTGTGGTGTAGAGAATAATCTTTGAGAGGGGATTTTTATCTGTTTGCTTATGTAACTTCAAAATAAAGGGCTCTGACTTATAAAAATCACTGTCTACTTAGGGACCATATTCTCTTTAAACCTGGTGGCTGCTTCAAATGGTCTCCAGACAGTGCACCCAAGGGAGAGAGGGGAGAGGGTGGCTGCTGGTTGAGGACACAGTTACTTCCTGCTTGAGGAAAGTGCCCTACCTTGCTTTGGGAAGAGAGAACAAGGTATGGAGGAAAACATCTCCTTAGTGTCTAAGCAAGAGCCCAAGGAAAGCTCTGGGTAACTGTTTTTTTCTGGCCAAGAATTGTCCTTCTCAGAGCTTTGCCTCTCTGCTTCTCAGAAAACAGAGCTAAGACTCAAAGTTCTTTTTCATCTGCTCCTTTTATTTTAGGTGCAGAGTCAACATCGACCCGTTCTGCATCAGGCAGTGTGAGTGCACATGAGTGACGCAGACAGGGATGATCTGTGCCCTGGAGCTGGTGGCATGAATAAAAAAATCTGCTCGAGAGGTCTAAAGAGAGATGCAGAGAGCACATGGATGATGGTGGCATTCCTCTGGTCACCTCTGTTTCTGACATGTAAACATCTAGGGACTTCTGCAGACCTTTTTTTTTTTTTTTTTAAGATTTTAATTTGTTCTCATTTTTCTGCCCGTATTTTTATTTTCTGGACCTTATATAAACAACTGGAGTCTGCTGCTCTTGAACAGATGGATAAGAAGGACACAGTCCCTCCCTTTGCAGTTTGATACCTGGTAAATTAGTCAATGTTGTGTGTATGGTTGTTGGAACTGCTCGGGAATTTTCCATCAGCATGTTTATTCACTGGAAAATGCAGTCTCCATAAATTTAAAGCAGGATGGAAATTTAAATCTCTGATGAGGACGAAAAGCTTTCCTGATTCCGCCTTGGGTAACAAGAGGGGAAAAAATGCATTTTTAATGTATGTATATATGAAACCCCAAAGGTGGCCAGGGAAGGAGAGGAAGGCAAGGAACCTGAAAGCAGTTTTAGCTTCATATTGGTGACATCTCAGTTAATTTAATGATGACACTTAAAATGGAAGTGAGGAAAACCAGGCTGTAATGGAGAACAGGCACTTGGACTCTTAGAGTAAAAGGGCAGTTCAAATCCAGAATGGATTTATGGGGTCTAGAAAAATCAAAAACTTTTGGGGCTATATTTTGGCACTGCTCTAAGGCTTCAGTGGAATTCTGTGGGGTGAATGTTGTGTTTCCACCTTGAGGCCAAGGCAGAGTGGAACTTACATGCCAGCACTGAGACTTGCAGGGAAAAGCCTGTGGGGGAAGCCATCAGGTGTCGTGCCAGTCAGACATCCAGGCATAAATGTCTGGATTATCCACTGGGAATGGTTCTCTGATGACAAACTCTTTCACAGAAGGAAATATGAGTGCTATTTGTTATTGAAAATAACTATATAAAATAAATTATCTATTCGGAAGTTCTGTAATCACATAGCTAATTTATTTGTGTCAGGGAAGTATTTAATTATCATATAAAGAAGTATTCAATTTTTATGCATGTTCAGTCTTATTACATATTTCAAATTAAGTTTCTAAGCACATGTCTTAGAACTGTTCAGATTTCTGTCTCCAAACACTGTCACGTGGGAAACCACAGTTGCAGAAATCTTTTCTCTCACTTGATTCCTTTTCCCTGTTAAAAATGACCTCTGAAAAATTTTTCTGAAGGATTGAGTTAAGGGGTGGAGTGAAAAAATACAGATGCACACATACTTTCTGACTAACTGCATTATTTGAAAGAGAAACAGATCTGTAGCACTCTTAGATCTTTAATCCTGGCATTTTTCAAAAATATTTGTCTGGTCAGAAGCTGCCCAGCTCTGGTTAATGAAGGACAATGTTTCTAAACTAGTACAAAGTTAAGCTCTTGTTTGGGATGTTTTCAAATTAGTGTAAAGGTCACGTTGCATCTGTGATCATTTCCAGTGCCTTACAGAATCAGAGATGAGTTTAGCATCATGCATAAGTGATAAGTAGCTTCCCAGATACTTTTGGTTTTCTTTTTCCTTGCATTTCTAACCCTACCCCTGCAATTGCAGGAAAATGTGTTGATTGTTTGTTTCTAGAATGATGTGTCATAAATATAGATATCTTTCTGGCAATCTCTAAAAATACCCTTCAGTCTTGGGTGGTTTAATGATTGATGAAGTTTGGAAATCAAACCCTTGTCTGGGCGTTGTTGTGAGATAAACTTATACTGTGGGACTAAAATTCCTCTGAGCTGAACGAGGGCAGTGTGAAGAGGGTACTGCTTTATGATCTAAAGAAGGCTTCTGGCAGAATTTAGGAGCCAGTATAAGATAAGTATCCAACTGCCTGGGCTTTGTTTAGTTTCTTTTGGAGAAATGATCCATTCCATGTCGGCAAACGTAAGATTTGGAAGAAAGCTGAAAAAGGCCATTGCAACACACGGCTCTTTCACCTCCTTCCCTTTCCATAATAACACACGCATGGCTGGTGCTTGTGGGGAGCACAACAACACGCTCCGAATGCGTGCAAACAAATAACCCACTTTTTAACATAGGGCAGACCAATATGCACTTTTAATTACTTGGTTTGCAGGACGAAATCCTCCAGCCGTCAACCAGCAGCCAAACAAACAAAGCACTGGTGTGCATGGCGGGGCTCACAGGTATCTGCTGGATTTCACAACAAACCCTCCTGCTTTCCCTGCCCACGGATTTCCACATGGCTGGCTGCCTGCTTTGCTCTTCTGAAGTCTTGATGAAGTTCTGTGGCCCATAAAATACAGGTCAGGCCAGCTGACCAGGCTGATCCCTGCCAGGATTAAGAGTCATGACCATGCAGAGTCCTGAGGATTCCGCACAGGATCTGAAGTGCACGGCCTTCCGATTGTTCCGGCAGCTGCAAGCAAGAGTGTTGGCAGCAGGAATGTCATGTGGGGATGGAGGTCCTGGACCCAAATGGGCTCTGCCCACTGGCAGTGAGTGAGGGTAAGGGATGGAGGAGGAGAAGTGTTGCTGCAGCTTTTCTGGGTTGTGTAACTGTTTAGTCATGAGGTTCTATGTGCACGTCCAGGGCGCTCGGCTCTTGGCAGAGGAGTTGTCTGTTGAAATAAGAGAATTACAAAAACACTTCAAGGAAGTGAAAATTGGCCTCCCATAAAATGTCCACAGGTGCTGATGCATATCTTCTTCTGAAGGAAGAAAAAGGCAGGTAGACTATAGGTGATGCATAGATTCTTATCTCGGAAAATAAGCTTTTAATGGGAAGCTCCCCTTCATCTCAAAATAAATAATTCCTCCCAGCCTATCATTTCAGAATGAGATCTGTTTTCTGTGTCTGGGTTGTTTCATAGCCCTGGTGCTCCTGTATCAAAGTGCTTCTCTAGTTTTGATAAATCCCCAAGAGACAGGAAGGCAATATAGTTACAAGCCTGGTTTTCAAAGACTTCTGGACAACCCATATTAAAGGCACAAAAGCAGAGCTACAAAAATAATCATTTGACTTGTAACTCCAAGCATGGTCATTTGCAGCCTGGAAAACGGCCCAATTTATCCAAGGTGGCCTGCAGTTGTTGTAGCTGAGTGAAGTTAAATAATGCAGTGCTCTTTAAAATTGCATGAGTGTATGATTTTGTTTGCTTTATTCATTCCTACTCCACTGTAGTTTATTGCAGTCAATGATTATGGCAGCTGCTCAATCCATCTCTGCAGCGAGTGGGAATGGCAGGACGTTGTGACTCTTCCTTACTCATGCTGTGCACTAAGCTATCCTGTTCCAAAAGGAAGCTGAACTTTCCCTATGCTGTGAGTTTAGGAATGACTGTATGGCCTTGGCTTTATCTTAAGGTAAGCTCAGCATGGAAAAGTGTGTGTTACCTAATGTTTCTAATGAAATAATTTGATTGACTGCACTGACATCCTTAGGAAGCAAAAGAGTTCCTACAGTGTGTCTTCCACACAAGGAAGTGCTTCAAATGTCTTCAAGCCCACTGTAGGATCTTGCTTTCTGCATCTCTGTCACAAGAGTTCCTTCCTGAACAAAACTGTTTGGCAAACTGAAGTTGGCAAATGCTGAAGAAGATGTGCAAGGCAAGGGAAAGCACCAGGAGAGCATCTACCCCTGCTACCTACTGCAGAGCAGAGCTGCAAAAGCAGCCTGACCTTTGGAAGAGGGGGAGACTGTCCAAGAAGCCCTGGGGGCTGCTGGAACTCTGGATACTTCACTGCTCTGTATAGTCCTGCCAACATCTCAGTGCATAGCCTTGAGCAAGCACCGGTGGCTGTGGACACCCTTCCTTGCCCAGGATTAGCTGTACCTGCCCAGCCTGGTGTTCCTGCCCTCACAGCTCCACTAAAAGAGATTGCAGGAATGTCCCATGGTGCACAGGAGAAAGCAATCGGATGGATTAACTAAATTTGCCTATTTAAATTGATCAAATGATCAGGTGATCTTGCCTGGACTAGCTTAAGGAGAGGTTATGAGAGCTGCTTCACCAGCAGCATCGTGGGGATGAGGACAGATGGCCAAGAGTGATAGTCCAGTGTCTCCCACTGGCCTATCTGCACAGGGAGCTCTCTCTCCAGGCCCTTTGGAGCCTGCAGAACAAGGTTTGGAAACATGCACTTGCTACTAGCCTGAAACACCATGGTGAAGTGTGGAGTGAGAAAGAGCCTTTCAGATATGGGACCTAACATTATTCAAGAATTCACATTATTACTTTGCATCAGTTATTTCTCTGCTTGTGAAAGTTACTGTCTTTCCTGTTTAACAAACAGGGACAGAGGGAAGCTGGCAAGTACCAAAGAATCCAGCAGTTGTCATGTCTTGTCTGAGATTCAGGTACAAGAAATGAAATCCTGACCCTGTGAAAATCAACAGGACTCTTGCAAGCAGCTTCAACACAGCAGAGATCTGAACAAACAGAGGGAGACCGGGCTGTGTGAGGCATCGCTTACACTGAAGATCTTGGATTTCTTCCGTGCAGAAACCTGAGACGTTACAGAGCTATGTCCTCTTATAGAGGATCCCTGGAAGTGTTCAAGGCCAGACTGGGTGGGATTTTGAGCAACCTGCTGTAGTGGCAGGGTGATAGTGTTTAAGGTCCCTCCCAATCCAAACAATTCTGTGATCCTATGGCACAGTAAATGCTGGTTTTGCTCAGCCCTGTTGTGCTGTTGTGTTTGTGTGTGTGATCAGGCGAACCCTGAGGTGCTGTGACAACAGAGGTCACAGCCCCTAGTCAGACCAACACTCTGGGTGTCCAAACTCCTCCTGAGTCAGGTCAGGTTGCTGTCTGCTGGGTCTTGCCCACCTCCATATTTTTTTCCTCCTTGCCCTACCCCACCCTCCCTGCAGTCAATCCTGAAAATCATGAGGCAATTGCCAGAATTTCCAGGCAACCTGCCCAAGGAGCAACACGGAGCAGCAGTTTCTCAAGCAGCTCGATCACTGAGTACTTGGACATGATGCCAAGAGCACTTGCAATATTTGACAGAACAAGCTCAGCTAGTGGAGGTGAACAATTAATACACAGTCTCTCATCTTTTTCTTCTATCCCTTTGACCTCTTGGTCACAGAGAAAGTCTAAACATGTGATCTAAAGGCACCAAAGGTGAAAAAAACAGAAGAATCAAAGGATTTTTAAAACCCAAGCTGAGCTATCACAAAACAAATCATGAATTTGGAAGGGGGCTGACTTGCATTTCTCTGTATCTTTGAGTTACAGTCTCTTTGGACTTAATAGCACCTTATTCATTTGTGCTGTCACTGCAAAATAAAGGTGTTGGCCTTCCTGAAAATGTAGGTCTCTGGGCCTGTACTAGAATAAAATATAGATTATTTTAGCTGTCATAAGTATTTCATTTCTCAAAGGAACAGTGACTAGGGGATTCTGTCTCCGTTATGTTACTTTGAAAGGCATTTAGGATGAATTTCAAAAGCTTTGTTTGTATTAACAAGTATCTTTTTATTTACACTAGAAAAGATATAAAAAATGTCCTATGGGGACAAGTGATAAAAACCCTAAAGAACTAGCACAGAAGTTTCTTTCTTTAGAAACCAAAACCTGCATAGACATAAACTGCATAAGAGAAGTTTTTAAAGGGAGTTAAAAGTTGTGTAATGGTTCTGCTGTATCTTGTCCCAACAGCACAAACTCTCTTCTCCTGCCCTGGTGCAGATCCTGCTGGCCAAACTGCATGCTGCATGTGAGGATCTACCAGTGTAGGCTTTTGGTTTGGTTTAAATTTTTTTCATTATCAGTCAGCTGGTGGTGAGTGTTCGTGTTCACCCAACCCATGCCAAAAATATTACAGTAAATTTTGCAGAATAAATACCAGCACTCACTCAAAACTTTTAACAAAGATATCCAAGAAAACTCTGAGGTTTCTTTTTTCTTTTTCTTTTTTCTCTTTTTCTCTTTATTTTTTTTGTTGTCCCCCCTCGTGGTGTTCTTTGATCTACCATGCAATTGGGTCAGCACTTGGGAAATACATTTTAACATCCCCATCTCTGATGTGAATATTATGCAGGAGATCCGTAATGTAAAACATCATGGATCCTACAACAGAGCCTCCTGTCAAGAAAACATGAGTCTTGCAAAAGCCTTTAACTAGCAAAGGGACCAAACTACTCAAAAAGCAAAAAAAGACAGAGATCACTTGGCCAGATTTTCATTTAGTTAGAACAGCACAGAAATCACCAGCTGCCATGGATCATTACTGGTTAAGAGAGTCTGTTATTCATTTCCAAGGCAAGATTATGCTGATATCTCTAAGCTTGGGGAGCTTTTTAGGTCTTGTCCACACAGGCAAGTTTTACCAGAATAAGTTTACTAGGGTAAATTAGCCTAAATGCTCATGCAGGCCACTGAGCATTGAGTCTGAAACCTGCTGCTGGTGTGCAGGAACCTGTTCCTGGAGCCTGCAGGCTGCCTGTGATGGGGAGATGTATCCTGGGCTATGCGGAGTTGCACAGGACCTGATCACAGGCACTGCAGGTCTTCTGGAAGCTTCTGAAGAGAAAAGCAATGTGAGAGAACCTGTGCCACTGGGTCCTGAATAGCTGCAGCCAGCAGCAGGTATTGACTGGGGCTCCCTACTGCCTCTCCAAAGGAGGTCTGTAGTAGGAGAGGCTTCATGGTGTGTGCTCTGACTTCCAAAATGTCCTTCCTCTGCAGGGCCTGGGAGCACAAAGAAAACTTTCAGTGCTGGGCAGCAGTGAAAGCGTCTTGCTCGTCATGTGGGTGCTCTCAGAGATCCCAGGTCTGTGAGCAAGCAGAGAGGCTGCCCTGGGGAGAGCTCAGAGGGAGCCTTGGAGAACCGACAGAGAGAAAATAAAGGAGATGAGGGATGGAGAAGGAAGGAGGCAGTATGGAGGAACAGAGTTTTACTGCTCACAGGTCCCTTAGGTAGGTGGAAGAAAGGGGTTGGCCTCTTCTCTTGTAACCCCATAGCCCTGAGGGCTGAGGCTGAATTTTCTGTCACTCCCAAGAGGTGTAAAATTATGGCTGTGGGGAGAGAGACTCCTGGATAGCAGAGGTAACTCAGCAGGGGCATAAGCCAGCCTATCCATTGCCATCCTTCATGTCATACCAAGAAAGAACTGGGGAAATTCCCTGGCAGAAGTGCCCACAGCCATCCGCTCAGCAGGACCCTTGTCCTGTGCTGTCCCATGTGAGCTCTGCAGGCCGCTTTCAGTCCCATATCCCCACAGAAATGACGGCAGTGTGGTTCAAAGAGACTGTCCCAACCTGCCAGCCAAAGTTTTGACCTGACTCTTGCTTATGAATCCCACAGTAGACAAGAAGTTGAGAGGGAATTCAGGATTTCGAATCCAGAAGAGGTTTAAAATCAGAGACTTTCCTTCATCTCAGGTCCTTGTCTGGGTCTTTTCTCCCCCTATTCATCCCTGTGTTTTCTTCCCAAGGTGAGTCCAGCCCTCTGTGCCTTGGTAGGACCTTCTCCCCCTTGTTTCTTGCCTACCTTGCCTGCCTCCGGGGACTGGGGTCTGCTGGGGCCTTTCACAGCCACCAAAGCAGGCTCTTTCCCCTGGAAAAAGCAAAATTTTTGTTTTACACAACAAACTGCAATGCAGTTAGAGTGTCATAACCATTTTCCAAAGCATTCTTGCCTCCCTCATTTGCTGAGCTACAACAATCTCACAATCTTGTGCATTTTAACTTCTACTGTAGGCACAATCCACAAGTTTTCTGTAAAAGTTACCTTTCAGGGATAAGTGGCTTTCTACGAAGGTTTTCACTGTCTTCTGATACTCGTCTTCAGTCATGTGGAGCTGGGCCAGTTCCATGTTTGAGGAGCACTCCTCTGTAGCTGTCCCCTTCTCTCGGGCAGGCCAGTGTGCAGCAGACACCCTGAAACCTGCTTTATCCAGGTTCCTTGCAAACATCCTCCCAATGGAACTGTTGGACACGAGGACTACAACCGCTTTCCCTTTCACATCGATGTTCCTCTCCACGGTGCCGAAGGAGAAGATGATAATGAAGCAGGTCAGGAAGGCGATGGAAATGCAGGCGATGGCGTAGAAGAGGCAGGAAAGGGTCACGGCGAGCACCAAGTCTATGGCCAGCAGGAAGAAATGCTGCAGGAGGAATATCATCGTTGGAAGGATGAGCTGCTGCCTCCTCCTGCTGCCTCCTCGCTCTCAAGCCAGCTGAGTAATCTGCCAGGAGTCACCCTGTGCAGCCACGCTGTTATAAAGCCAGGCAGCCTTGCGAAATGCGCGGAGGCAAGTCACAACCCCGTGGGGAGGATGAATCATTTTCTGGGACAGAGCAACAATGGGGATTTTCAAACCACGTACGTTTTCAGGCGACAGCAGTGCCGTGTTTGTCTTGGCTTTGCTGTGCACTTGGAAGCTCTGCTGGGCTGAAATGCAAGGATTTGTTTTGTAAGGGCATTTCCTCATGTGTCGTCTTTGGGGCCAGTGATGTGTACAGGTTATTTGGAAGCAGCCAACTTTAAGGGATTTCTCTAAGGAGCGTGTGCATGGCATTGGGAAGCCACCAAGTAGAAATAATCCCCCTATCTCCTTGGCACGCTGAGACTCTTAAAGTTGCCACTCTCCCACTGCTGTAACACAGGCAGTTTCAAGGAGTCTGGGCAAGAACCCAAGTGGGCACAGGACTGGGAGCCCTGACCCGTGCAACCAGCTCTTGCTGTGCTGTGAAACCCACCCTGGGAGCACTGTGCTCCCTGGAGGGACTGCACCAGTCCAAGGGAAGTTCAGTCACATCACAGGCAGGGAATGAGCTGGGGGCTGGAGAAAGAGCTTTTCTGATTGAGGACAGAGATTTTGGGGAGGGTTCTGCTATTTTTCAGGCAGGCAGAGCAGTGCCATGGCACAGAGTTACAGCACATGAGCAGACAGAGCCTCTGCAGGATTGGGAAGAGCCTGGTAGGCTTGGGAATGAGACAGCAAAGGTGAATGCTGCAGCATCAGGACTTGGCCTGCCTCCAGCAGTGGATCAGAAGGGAAGCTCCTGTGTAAGCTGCCAGCTCTCCTACTGATTTCTCCCTGAGGTTGGAAGCAAGACCTTTCTCTTCTTGATCAGGGTAGAAGTGCTGCTGATCACTGTCAGTGATCATCATCAGTGGCATCAGAGCTCTTTTTTTTATTATTATTTTTAATGTGGATCACTGTAAAAGGTCCCCCTGGGAAGGTGTGTGTTGTGTTGCAGGTGGATGTTGTGTTTCTTTGAAAGGTGCTGGGAGTGGGGGGATGGCTGTCAGCACAACCCACACGTTTTACTGGTCCTTCTTGTTCATCCTCCGTGTGAACGTGCAGATCCCATCTCATGGATCAATAGCACTGTGCTATCACAGCAATCTAGCTCCAGGCACTTTTGGGATGGAGTTGCTGCCAGCTGCACCCCAAAACCAGCTGCACACCCCACACGGTATATGTACAAACACACAGAGCTTTGTTCGGAGTGGACAGAGGGATGTAGACATTCAGTTTGCCTTTACATGGTTCCTGAGCAGTGAGAGGCAGCAGGGCTCTGTGTGTTGGGCATCTTATCCTACTCACCAAGTGCTTTTAAAAATCCTAAAGCCTTTTATGCCAGAAGACTGGGACAGGACATGGCAACTTGGTAGGGTGTTACCTGCCAGGCTTTGAACTAGCAGCCTGAGCCTCATGATCTGGGCAAGGAAAAGTTCATGGTCCTTTTTGCTGCCAAAAAATTAAAATTCAAAACATTGCCTCTGCCAGAGGTGAGTTTGCACCCCTTGCTTGCTACATCTGCTGTCTGAGCACTTAAAGCTCCTGTGCTCCTCTAAACTCTGGAGCCTGAAGGTCAGCCCAAAAGGCAGGAGTGGGAGAGCTGGAGACATAAGCTCCAATCGTGCCTCGCCAGCCCGCGGGTGTTTTTGCTTTGCCTCTCAGTAGGGCCCGTTCCTGAATTTCCTCATTGTGCTTCCAGGCTGCTGGAATTGGGGGAGTGCATTTCTGCGTTGGGTGCAGGGAATGTCCAGGTTCCACCTCAGCTATGGGGTCATTTTTCTAGGAAAAAAAAAAATAGTTGTTGGAGTACTTGGGCTTTAGATTAAAAAGTAATAATAATAATTTAAAAAAAAATAAAAATATTCCCTTTTTCTAGTCAACACCATTTATAATGAATAAGTGGCTCCACCTCTCGGCTGCTCACAGGGCTGCAGCAGCAGGGGCTGGCAGAGTTCCCCAGTCTTTTGGGGTGAGCTGCAGCACTGGGTGATTCCCCCCGCACATTTGGGGGTACCCTCAGCCCCAGATGAATTCCCCTTGTCATTCTGGGGGACCCGCAGCCCCGCGTGACCCCACTGGAGCCCGCAGTGGCTGCTGGCTGGCTGCCTCCCCCACCACAGCTCTTCACATAGGGGATCTTTCTGGCTAACCCTTCTGCTCTTCCCCAGAAACCCTCTGTTTTGAAGAAGTGAACCACCAGCTACCCAGAACTACGCTAAAATTATTTTCTTTGTAACATTTTTCACCCCAAGGAATGATTTCTGTCTTCCGTGGTTCTTAGTCGACAAGTAAATATGAAGATGAGATGTGCTGGTGCAGGTCAAGAAAACACTTCCAAAGTAGTGATCTTTATTTTTTTTTTTCCCTCTCCACTACTGTAATATCTGGGAACTTGCCCTGGGTTTTATCTTACCGTATTCATAAGCATAGAGATATTTTGCCAGTAGGTGACCCATGGGGGAGCAGTGACCACTGGCTCCGCTGCTGACTGTCACCCAGCTGGGGTTTTGCACTACAATTACCAGGCTGACTCCTCCAATGGTATCCACTGAATCCTTTCCTAGCTGCCATTAACCCCTGGGCTGCTGCATCATTTTACTCAGTAGATTGTTCTCTTCAAGCCTGTTGAAGAAATTATCATTAATGCTCTGCATCTGCACAGGGTTTGCTGTTTCTCGTGTTAAGCAGTAGGTTTAATTGAATATATCTGCCTTGCGAGCCGGGTTATTGAGTCATTCCCGGGGGTTTGCTGTGCCTCTCAAAGGTGTCTGGTTGTTTTCAGCTGTGTCATTTGGGATTTTCACCAGATGGTATGTGCTGGAGATGTCATGACAGACTGGTCACAGCTCCCTCTACAAATTGGTGGCTTAGAAGGGGCAGAAAGTCAACCAAAGGGTGTGTCTTTGGGTCAGGTGAATTCAGGCAAGACCTCTGTTGGAGGTTCAGTGTCTGTCAGTGGCAGCTTGATTCGACCACGTGGTTCAAAGTACCTCTGACAGGGAGCTCTATATTTTTTAAAATCTCGTGAGTGCAGTTAAACTCTGTATAATTAGAGATTTATCTTAAACCTCTTTCAAGCAGATCCTAAAGCTCTGACTATTTCCTGATCAATACCACCGTGGTGTTCCTAATGCTACTGAATGAGCAGTAAAAAATTATATTTTTCGTAGGGTCCGCATCCTTGAAGTTGGATCTCCAGGAGAGTTCAAAGCTTTACAGGGGCACCACGGGGCTCTGAGGCACTTGCTGAGGCTTCAGGACAGTGAATTGTCATTTGACCTTCCTTTTGCTGCTTGCATTACTGAGGGCAGAATGATGCATCTCTAGGCAAGGGAAGATGGAGTTGGAAGGCACAAGCTGAGGGGTCAATCCCCCTCCTAATTCAGGATGTTGCTTATGGGTTTGCAGGTTTACTCTGCTGTCAGCTGTGGGTGTTGGCCAAGCTATGTTGGGCTTGGCTATATTTTTCCCTTTAAAAACTAAATACCCAAGTAGAAAGTATACATTTTAATTTTATGAATTAAGTGATTTCAATAATGTTAAATTTCACGTTAGCTTTACAATGGCTTCCCTACGTTCTGGGTTTATTCTGCTGTGGAAGTGAAGGCACAAATTTACTTTTTTGTGCTTTGGGCTGCACTCAGGAGAGTTGTGGAGATAAAAGAGCTCAAAGGGAAGTGATGATGGCAGTGAGAGCAATCAGAGGCCCTTTGGTGGGGAGCAGCTTTTTGCAGGCTCTCCAGCAGCCTGTGGGAGCTCTCACAAAACAGCTGCTTCTCTTTTCCCCCTTATCTCAGTTTAAGTGAGACACAAATGTTTTGCTGGGAGTAAATTATGAAGAAGACCAAAGACTCCTCCCTCTAAGCAATTATAAATCTGAAATTAATAGACTCCGATTGAGGAACAGTGTGGGAAAAGGAAATTAAAATTATATCAA
>JAWWES010000115.1:640119-662728 GCA_035583135.1 Lophotriccus pileatus
ATGGGTCACCGGCAGTCACCACATGTAGTGGTCCAGGTACTGCAGCGAGCTGAACAATGGATGTTCTCCCCCTCACCGAAGGGAGGGAGGAGGGGAAGGGAAAGCACAACTCCTGATACTGGAAAACTCACTCTTTCCTGCTGGTCCCAGACATGCAGTGATGTTACTCTGTCCGCCTCCGAGGAAGATGCAAGCAAAACAGCTCCAAAACTGATGCACGTTCACAGAAGTGGCAGCCCCTTGACAGCCCAGCAGCTCCGACCGCACAGGCAGCCGCAGTCTTTTTCCAGCAGCAGTCTGTCAGCAATCCAGGCAAACAGTCCAGGGCAGCGGTCCAACGGCCCCGACAACTCCAGCCACCTCTCCCAGCTCCCCACAGCTTCCGAGCTGCACAGCCACCACACCAACACCCCGCCAACCTCACTCAAAACCTCCCAGTCCCCTCACCGTTCCCAATCCGGACCACCCAGTCTCCTCCCCCGTTTCCCTGGAGACAAAGCCAGGCAATTAACATAGCAATACTGCTGGCTAGCCCCCTTTCTTCTGGCCTATTAGTTGCTTAGGAAACAGTCCTTGACCAATTCCCTTCCCCCAACACAGGAGCAGGGGAAAGGGAAAATTTCAACTTAGCTGTAAGAACACACAAAACCATGACACCCCTCCTGTTGGATTAAAATCCTTACTGCAGAGCACTATACCTGCAAGAAAGATAAACAGAAAATTCAGTCCTCACCAGATTAAAATTGAATTCAGTTCTTCACTGAATGAAAATTCTTTGTTTAAAGCCACAGAGTGTTATTTTATTCTCAAGTGCAGGAATAGAGGTTAATTTTTGCTTTCTTCCCTTTGTGTTTGCTTTTCCTTCTTTCTTCCTTTTTCAGAAGCAATATGAAAAGAGGAAAAATTAGACTTGAAAAGAGAAAGAATTGAAAGAATGAGATGGGGGAGAATAAAAGTTGCCATTTTTTTCAGTTCCTTTCTTGAAAATGTTTATTGCTAGAAAAGTCACAGTTCTGATTCGATCCCAGCTCAGTAAGTCTGGAGAACCTGTATATTGAGTAATGAATCTTGTCTCTCTTGGAGTGCTCTGATCTGATTTTTACCTTATCCTTCAGGCTTGCTAAAGTGAAATGAAAACACTGGCTAGCTAATGCTTTTCTAATTTTCAGTTTGGTACCAGTAGCAGTAGTTGATGGTAATAAAACAGTTCTTTCACTAATTATCTGGCAGCTTAGTCCTACCTGACTCCTCAAAAAGGTCCCAATTGTTTACTACTGGAGGCATCCAAATGTCTTCTGATGTTTGACACCGCTTTGCTATCCTGGTCCTGAATCTAAAGAAGAAAATACCAGTGTCCTGGTTGTTCCTTTGTGATTCAATAAAATACTGACCTATTTATGCATCTCTCTCATTAGATGCTCTAGTTCTCTTCCCATTTTTCTTTTCTAAAGGCAATCTTCCTTTAACTTGAGGCTTGCTCACTGTTAGATATTGTTCAGTCACAGCCTGCTAATTGAGTGGAGCAGGAGCAAAGAGGAGAAAGTGAAAAAGGCAACTAATAATTAGAGGTGCGCAATGTATGGATGGTGTGTCCATGTCACACCAAGAGAAGTTTCAGGGTGCACAGCCCTCAGTGTCTGAAAACCAGTGTATGAGCACGTAATTATAGGACACACATGTCATGGGGTCAAACTTCTATCCCACAGACAACTTTAAATTAACAATTTGTTAACTGGTAAGCACTGACCTTTTCAGTTAAAATATTCTGTTATGTCTTCAGTGCATATAATTTCTTAAGTTTAAAAAAAAAAAAGATATGATCTGTAAAAAATTTTTGAAACCTTCACAAACATCAGTCAGTTTCAGACCCTTAAGTTAAAATTAAGTCCTCTGTTAATTAACTAATAGATTGCTACAAATAGAAATCTTTTGTCTTCTCTCCGATTTTGGCAGTGGGTTTTGTAGCCACTGAGGAATTGCAGTAATGTTCTAATGGTAGATCTTCGGTCCTTTCCTTAAATGCTTCTCAGAACTGCATTTCAAATCCTTGAAAAGGCCAGCTGTTCCTGGAACGTTATTGCTTGAAGAAACGGTTTCTCTTGGTTCTTGGCCTTCTGAAAACCCAGCTGTAGTTCTGGCCTTTCTTACTGCCTCAACCCTGCTGTGGCTGACCATGCTTAACCGGCAGGTTGGATTCAATAATCTCACAATGTCCTTTCCAATCTCAAACATTCTGTGATTCTTTAAGGATCATGTTCATGGCTATCAAGTATTCCCTGTGTGTCCATGAAAGAGCTCCTTTTTGATTACTGGTAATAATCCAGTGAGGGACTAGTTGGGAAAATTAAATAGTGCTGGAAAATATATTTTTCAGTGCTGTTTGTGAGCTGGATCCTTGGTCAGGGTCTCGCTTTGTGTGGTCAGCCCAAGTTTTATCTGCAGCCTTTCTGTGCTTCATGGAGGCCCTCAGGGCTCCTTCCTGTTGAAGAACCTCGAATCAGGTCCAGGGCATTGAGTTGGCATTAAAACCTGGAAACTCCGAAGAACAGAGACCCCCAGTGGAGATTATCAAGTTTCACTTGAGAGGAAAACATTAATGATTCTCTCTAGAAAACCAGAAAACTCAGCACGGGTCCTGAGAGCAGTAGAAATGTTACAGGCAGGAGTTCTCCCACGTTTTTAAGATGACCTGATGTACCTGGCACATCTGTCTTGCTTGGGAAACCTGAGCAGTCAAATAAGTCCCCGCCATAAACATTTTCAAAGTTTTATGTAACCCTGTTGGCAATTGCCAGTTTAGAGAGTGGAACAAAATGGGTCTTTTTATAAGGAAAAAAAAAAGAAGTACAAAATTCACTCTATGACTTGTTCATTTGACAGGTTCTTATTCCGTGGGCCTTTAGTTGGATGAAATGAAAAATAAAATTAAATGTATAGATAAAGTATAGAAAAAGTACATAATAGTTCATCAGAACATCTCTTCCCCATTTAGAAATGCCAGTGCTGCTTTCCCTCCCTGTGTCAGCCCAGCTGATTAAAACATCAAGCTCCTAATGCGAGAGATCCCTTGTTTCTCTGCTGCTGCCACACTGAGCCTTTAACTCCTCGCATCACTAAGTCGTGTTTTATAAGATAAAATAAATCCTTTTCCCATCCTAAATCCTATATGAGTCAGTATTATCCCCCTTCTGCAGCTGAGAAAATTAGGTCAGACAGGAGAAATTACTTGATGGAGGCCACCAGGGACCTCTGTGTCAGAGTGACAATTAGGGTGGAGGAGCCCCAGCATAATCAGTCAGGTCCCAACATTTGCTGCATCCTTCCCACGCTGGAAAAAAGCCAGTGGCATCACTCCTTTTTGTCCTTTGAAAGTGCTGGTGATGACAAAAATGGGTTATGTCTTGGGTTAAACATGCCTCTGAACACATTTCTTAGAACTGCCAAATAGTCCAACTCCCAAATTCCTTTCCTGTTCAGCATTAATATTAATGCAGATTTTCTGAGTTAAACACATGGGCTTTTCTTGAGTGTACAGATACCAAATTGACTTAAGCCAGAGAAGAAATTGTATTTGGGAAACCCTGAAAATCCTCTTTAATCAGAAGCTTATTAAATGAAGAGCAAAAACATGAGCCGCTGATTTTCAAAATGGACAGGCCCTGGTTTTTGGCTTCCCATTTTCTTCCCCAGCACAATGACAGATCTGCTGTCTGTACCCACCACAGTCAGACTTTTCTTGAAGGTCAGGGGCTGAGGATTTAAAAATGAAACCTGACTGCAATTAAATTGCTTCTTCCTGTCAACACATTCTCTAGTTATATTAGCAGTACAGATCCAGAGTATTTAGTGATCTCTGTAGAGATTTGTCTGTGCAGAAAAACAAAGGAAGCGTCCTGCAGGGAACTGAGCAGGTAAAATAAACACTCTGCTTTGGATAAGCTGTTGCAGAGGATTCTCCCATACAAAATACCTTTTCAATAACACCAACCACGTGTGTTAGGGGTCCTTTTCACCTGCAGTGATCCAACGTTTTACCTCAAGTATCTTCATTTCTGGCCTCTCCTCCCCAGGTGTCTCAGGCAAGCACCGAAGGGGCAGCACCACATCAGGGTTTGGTGAAGATGGTGTTTGTGGGGGGTTGGTTGTAGTTTAAATCCTCTTTCTTAGTATCCCAACCAACCTGGTAGCCTTCCGCTGGCATCACTCCAGCCTGACAACATCCTTCTCCTCCAGAAGGCATCGGAGCCCTGCGTGTTTTCCATATACACTTGCCTGGACTTAATGATTTCACTTGGAAAATCCTAATTGCTGCTGTATGGATGAACTGTGATCTTTCAGCAGTGTTTTCCCAAGCGCTGATTTTTCTGGACCAGCTCCCAGTCAGGCTTTGGTGCCTCCAGAGGGATTCAGCCAAAGCTGCCTTCCTGGATCTGCGAGATACAGCTCGTAGGCTCAGATAAGTTACAAACGCTTGTGTATTTTCATTTTGTTTTTACACTGCCTGTCTGAAAACATCGCTCCACTACCTCCTCCTTACAGGGAGCACAAATCCCACTCCTGAAAGCCTGGAGTGCATCTCCTGAGCTCCTGCAAAGCCAGACTTTCAGGAGCTGTTGTCAGAAATAAGGCCTCTTTATCTGCCTTCCCCTGTCGCTGGTATCCATCTGAGGGAAGGGTGAATTGTAAAGCAGAACACGAGGAGAGGCTTTTAACCACAGTGACACCCCCATCCTTCACTGCTTGGTGGGTCTGTTACCAACCAAAGCACTCCTGGAGCCATCTCTGTCTGTCTTTCACATTTTTATGAGGCTGCAGCTCTCATCAGCCTTTTCTATTCTCCATTCCTCCTCCTGAGTTGTGTCTGGAGTTTATATTACTGTCTGGCAAGGTGCAGCACCACTCTATCAGGAGAGGCAGGCACAGAAGGCTCCCTTCCATCTGGGTTGCAAGGCTCAGCATCACTCTGAGCTGCAGAGCATCAGGTTTCGACTTCCCTGCCTTATGCCCAAGGGAGACTGACCTGGGCATCCCAGATTGTCTGTCATTACACTGCACCCAAAATGAGTAGCTTGACTCTTCTCTGTTACGTGACTTTCCTTCACAGAAAATCTTCCCTTCCTGTTCAGGCAGTTCATGATGTTGTGCCACAACACTCTGCTGATAACTGTAACCACAGAAGCTACCTCTGTGCTTCAGGATTCAGACCTTGGCTGCTGCCAGTGGCTGTGGTACAGTGTATGTGGGCATTTTCTGTGCCCCTGGAGTATAACACAAGTTCTACTCTTAGCATAAAAGTGTGCCGTTCACAGGAGAATGATAATAAAATAGTTCCTCATGTCCTTTTCCTTCCCACATTACTGGAGCTAACCCAGCTCTGCCCTTAGACAGGGGAGCTTGGGCAGTGGTGTCTTAGCTGCCTTGAAGCTCAAATTGGAGGGCATGCTGTGGAACATCACATCAGACTGCGGGCAGGTTTGTATCCCTCTGGTTCTGGATCCCTTCAGCACTGCATATTCAAGCTGGGTCAGTTATAATACAGCTTGAAGCAGAAAGATGAAAGAGCTGCAATTAACATCATCAAGCCCATATTTTCTTATGAACAGCAAATGCAAATGTTAATGTAGGCAAGCAAAGACCTCTCCCAACCTCTGTATGTGCTGAAAATTTAGCAAGCACATCAATAATTCGTTTGTGGAGATACTCGTGAATATTTTTGTGTTTTAGCCTTGTCATCAGCAACTTCTCAGGATAATTATGTTGTGTGAAATGATTACTACAGAATGAAAGAGCAGGCTCCAGGGTAGTTCGTCTCCACGGCTGTTCATTTTTCAGTGATATGAATGATGGTTTTAATCAACAGGTCTGTGCAATGAAATAAATTCCACTGTCTCTGCTTTGGGGTGCAGGCTGTTTTCACCAATAACTATTCTTTTTTGTAACTAGAAATAGCTTCTGCTGCTTCCCAGCAAAGAAAGGGACATGTATGCTGTACATGAGTATATTGTGCTTTATGGCTGTTGTTTCTAAAGCTACCCAAACAATGGGGATGCCCAGATCCCATCAGTGTTAATGAGCACAGAAAAACCAAGCCCTTAGTTGCCCTAATTGGAAAATCTGCGTACACAATGCTTAATTCAAAGGATATAAAACTCAGCGGGTGGGCTCCTCTTGATATCAAAAGATAGTAGACCTTGCCCACATCAAGAATTTCAGAGAAAGCACCAGCTACTTCATGGCTCAGGAAAGGGGTTTTGAGGTAATCCAGCTGACTTGGTGCTATGGCAATATCTCAGTCCTCTTTGGCCTCAATCAACGTGTGACAGGCAAACTGGACTTAGATGCTGTCCCCAGTTAACTCTTGATTGCTCTCCTGTACATGCACCTCAAAGTTCTTGTTCTAGTCAGTACTGAGCTATTAACTGGTGCCTTTCCTCTTTACCTCAGCTAGTGCTGAGCTGAGCCCCAGTGGCAGCAGATAATTACAGTCACCCACAGAGGAGCCATTACAGTGGACTCTTGTTAAGGCCGCTCTTACTAATGTGTAAGTGTGAGCAGAGCCATGGGAGTGACCAGGCTTTCTTTGTCCTTCTGGCACTCCTTATGTTCCCTAAAGATTGCTTAGGCATGATCCAAAATTTCTTGATAATGTTTACGCCTGAAAACCAGGCAAAAACACTACCCTGCATTTTCCAGCCCCTTGCCTTGGGTGTAACCAGAGGACACGTTCCACTGGGTAAGAATTGGTTCATTTCTGAACACAGCTCTCCAGCAGCCTCAGTGAGCTTTGCAAAATGACCTGGATGCAAGAGGCTGTTTCATCCATGGATTTGTAAGCAACTGGACTTCATGGGGCAGCACGGATGTGTGCGTGGGGAGGGGTGTTCCTCAGCTGTGGGTGAAATTAAACCAAGATTCTTTGGCTGAGTTTGCCATTCATCTAATGAAAAATCTGTTTTTCATTTGCTAACCTTCCAAATGTGTCCATCTGTAATTAAATGTGGTCTCTCCACCAAATATTAGAGTAGCTCACATACACATAAGAAATTTCAGCTGAGTATGTATGTATTCATGTTGGCTTTTCAGTGCCTAATGCTTTAACTGTAGGATTTATATGGGTTGCGTGTTCTGTTTTTACTTTGTTTTCCTGGCAACTTGAGCCAAATAGCTCTTGGGTAGAAACAAGAATGCAATTACACATGTAAAGAAGTGGACTTTAGCTGAATGGAAGAATATTAAGTGTGTTGGATACATAAAAAACAGGTTTATCAGAACATGTTTTGTATTCAGTGCTATGTTATCGAGTAACGGTAATGTTACCTGAAGCCTGCAGAATGAACTGGTTTATGGTCTCTATGTTCTTCCTGTTTTATAACAAGGAGTTCTCTGCCTTGACAGTCATTTAATTTATTGGAAATAAATGTTTTGTTTTTCCAGCTCTAGATTAACTTGTTCATTCAAACCTAAACAAGCAAAGTAAGAAGACACTGTATCTGCTGCAAGTTCCTTGTACTTTGGCAAGGCTTATGAGATGCCCCTTTATTTTTTCCTCCTTGGTGCAGGATTCCTAAAGGCTGGTTTTATAAAGGCAGGAATCAGATGCATTCAGTAAAGGTTAACCATTCACAGTGGCACTGTAGTTAATAGCCTTGGAATGGAGACCAAGGAAATTGATGTTGACTTTCTGGGGTGCTTTGAGTGTTCTTGAAAACTTTCTCTTCAGTCTTCCTGAAAGCTTCTTTCCTTCTTGCTTATGGCATCTTAAGGGCTTTTCAGAGATGAATAAAAATTCTCCGGGAAGGTAAAGCTGAGGAGCCATATAAAAAAAAAAAATGGTCTAAAACTGAAAACTGTTCACCTGGGAAACCAGGGGGGGGAAAAAAAATGTACTTTAGCATGCAATGCATGCCTCAGTGGATTTCACTAAATTGCCTTTGCATTAGCACTGAATCACAGGAAAAACAGAGCATTTCACAAAGCAGGTAAAACCAGAAAGACTTTAAATGATTTCTGGAATATTAAACTCACAGAGACTAAGATGTATTGTACCAGCCTAATTATTTTAAAATACTGCAGGTAAATCAATGGACACACACTTAATTTTTAATTGTAGGCACCATCTATTACTTCCACTGTGCGGGCCAAGTCCTGCTCTCATTTGCAATTAATGAAATCTTACTACAGGCAGTAATTCTGTGTGAAATGGGCAGCATTTCAGCACTCCTTTGATGATACATGTTGTGACAGAAAAAAGACCAAGAGCAGAACACGTGGCTCTTGCTTTCCCACTATCGGCATGGAAGTGGAATCCACAAGGAACAGCAGATGACAGCAGCCTGCCTGCTAAAGAAAAGCACAAGTTAATTTTGAGGGGTTTTCCAAAAGAAAGGACCTTGTAGGTCTGTACTGGGTGGGGTGAGCTTCTGCCATCCAAAATTAACGCAGCACCTGTGACAAATGATGACTTCTCTAAGTCATTCAGCATTTGTCACCTTGGCTCTTACCTGCCGACTGCTGGGCTTAGGCAGTGCTGGAGATGTGTGTTCCTGCTCCAGCTGAAAGCTTGTGGCCAGGAAAAGCTGACTATCATTGCCAAGAAAACTGGATGGGAGAAGTAAGTTGCTCTCATTTTGTGTTCTCCATGGAGCTAATTTAGAGCCAGACATGGTAGACTTTTAAATTGTGACTGATTCCATTTAATATTTGGTATTGCCAGGGGTATTTGTGTGCTTTCCAGGCAGAACATTGTTGTACCATTTGCTCCCAAGTTACTTCTGGGTCCTTCTTGGGCTTCCTCAGTAAAAGCACACAGATTTTGAGCTGAAAGCTCCCAAGGGCAAGGACTGCTTTCTGTGCATTCTCTATACAATTATTTTCTTCAAGGATACCTACATGCCACTGTAAATCTGCAAAACTGTGCCCTTGTCACAGTGTTCTGGAGAGACAAGTCCTCCAAGCACTGAGATGCCAAAAGTAACACCACCAGCATCCTTAGAAGAGTCACTTCGTGGGGCACTGCCTGAGAGCAGCAGGTGGCCTTTGTGGTGGGAGCCACGGTGCTCAAACTCTGCAGTGCTTTTCACACTCCCACCTCGTGACTACTGAGGTACAGGTTGCTCTGATTAATGCCTTGGCATGTGGCAGAGGGGAGAAACACTCGCTGTAGAAGGTGATAGTCATGTTTGCTTGCTTATTGCCATCACAGCAGGGGTAAAAATTGTCCGAGCAAACAAAACACCCTGTCAGTCGAAATTTTGAGCTCTCTGAGAGTTTGCCTTTGTAAACTTGTGCCTTTGTGGCCTGCAACCCCCTCAGGGCTCCAGAGCTTTCTGTGCAAGCCAAATAACCAAACTGGCCCTTCCTCAGTTCCCCACTGCTGATGGAAGAGAAAATGTGTTAATTTTCTGGTGCTGCTGAGACCTCCCAGCACAGGGTTTACCCCATGCCAGAGTGTGAGTGATGCAGCACCGCTGTGCCTGGGCAGCGTAGGCTAGGTGAAAGTGTAATTCAGAGGAAAACATCATTAGTCCAAGTAACTCTTTGAAGTTACCTAGGATTATCCAAGGGTCCTACTTCCATCATCCTCCTTTTGCTACGTACTGATGCCAGAGCCAGCAAAACTTCACTTGTCCCCATCTTCCCTTTGGATCTGCAGTATGATGGAGATGTCATGGTCTAGAGATGCTCCTTAGGGAACGTGCCTCTCCTGTTGCTTCCATCCATCTCCCACTGCAGGCTGCCGGCATACCTGCCCTCAGCAGGGCTAAATCCCTCGGGATGAGTCAGTCGCGCATCGCCTCTCGGCAGCGGCACCCTTGGAAGAGGGGGATCTCTCGTTGCCATGACAATGAGCCTGTCGGGATGAATATTTCTTTCTGCGAGCAGCAATTCAAAGTTTAAAGCGATGCTGCTGCCTCCCAAAGCTTATTAGTGCCACGCGTAAACAGAGCTGGGCAAAGCCTTGGGAAAAGAAAGGGGCGGGGGGAGGAAAAGCTGGCTGATGTTGTGGTCCCTTCCCCTCTCGAGCTTTGAGCAGTGGGGAGAGCGGCTGGTTTCTGCCTCTTTGTTCCCGGCCCTGGCACAAATCAAATCAAGCTTCCCTTCCCCCAGCAAAGCTCGTGCTAAGCTGGAGCACGCTAGAGCGAAAACGGATTAAAAAGAAAAATCATCCTTTCTGCAGCAGATGAAGAGGGTATCAGTCAGCGAGATGGAGGGGGCTCTGCCCCAGGGCTGGGCTCGCCGCTACTAACGAGGGGCTTAAATCAAGGTGCTCGGGGAGGGCCTGGGCTCTCCGGCGAAGCCTCCTCTGTCTCCTGCACCTGTAACACCACCGGGCCGAGGAAGGGCAGGGGCCAAACCCCCTGTGGGTGTGAGTGCCCAGGAGCGCAGGACGAGCCGCAGCTGCCGCTCGCCACGCTGGAGGGAGCTCCTGAGACGGCAAAACTGCTGCGTCGTGGTCCAGCCCTGACAACTCCATCCTCAAACCGATGGAAACGGGTTTTATTTCAGGATGCTTTTAATAGGTGCTGTTGGCAGATGGGTTGTTTGTTTTTAGATCTATGAAGAGTTAGGGGGTTTTTCTCCCCGTGTAAATTAGTCATATGTGGGTTGTAAACAGTCTAAATAGGTCTTGAATATTTTTTTAAGCTTTTTAGATACAAAATCTGACTTTCTTGGAGCCATGTGACTCCGGGAGGTGGGGGAGTGAATTCTCAGTTCGAGGGCGACACTGTCGATTATCCTTTCCACCGCCAGCTGTTCCACAAACCTGGGCTGGCACAGGCAGAGTGCAGGGGTGGGGGTGGGGGGTGCTTTCAGCCAGCCCTGTCAAACAAAAGACAGAGTGATAAGTTGGCATGAGTGAGCAAAGCCCTGTGGATGAGCCAGCGTGGGAGCTGGGATGTGCTCCTTGCTGTGGGTTGTGGCTGGTGTCAGTGCCCACAGATCCTGTGGCAAAAGCACCCACAGCAAGAAGGGGGTTCTTACAATCAGGGGCAGAGAAGCAGCTGGGCACTGGAGGGCTGGGGGGGAGATTACAAATAAAACAAACAAGGTTGCTTTGTGCAGGCCTTGGCAGCCTTGAAACATGGGTTAAAACTGAGAGCCACCGAGAGGGGAACACTGAGTAAGGACAAGTGAGACCGTATGTTCCTTGTGCTGGTTAAAGATTAACTGTGTTTTGGCACTTTTCCTCAGTTCTCATTTCTATTTGCTTCAACCACTGGGTGCTGGGCAGTGATGATAAGCCTAAAATGCTCCAATCTTTGTGGAGGGAATGCCCCCCGAGCACCCAGGGAAGTGAGGCTGAGAAGAGCTTACGGTGCTCGTACCCACAGTGGGAGACCCAAGATAACCCCATGACAGCACTGAGTGGAGGATGAAAGGGGTTTTGGCTGCAAGGTGTGATCTGTAGCCAGAGTCTGATGTGATGCTGAAGGACTCTCAAGCGCAGACAGCTGGACATGGTATTCCTAAAAGGCCTCGAAATACAGAGTCAGGACACTGCTCCCCACAAAATGCTGGTTTTTTCCCCTGGTGCTGTGCCAGCAGGAATGGATTAAGGGAGGATTCCCTCATTTGGGAAGGTGGGGACTCCTTAATCCCTAAAGCCTGGATTTAAAGATCCTGGAGAGAGTAATCACAGACAGTGGATTAGCATCTGCTGGGGAGCCTGGCAGGAGAGGGCAGCATGGCACTGCCAGACCCAGGGTTGGTCCTCACCCTTGTCTGCAGCTCCTTTTCCCAGGCCTATGTCTTAGATACACTTTTTCACCTGAAACCACAAAAGCCCCAGAAAGGGAGATGTTAAAAAGAGCATTTCCTCAAGTCACGGATGGGTTTACTGCAAGTGAGAAATGTGTAAAACACAGCTGGGGCAGGTGACAAACGATGGCAGGGGGTGTGGTGTTGTGTGTTTTGATTTTTAATAGCCACCTTTAAAATTGCTCTGCAAAGGCTTCTGCCATAACAAACTGAGTCATCCTTTAGCTAGAAGAAGAAAAGGAGGAGATGCTTGTCAGTCAACAGAAACTAGTTGGTGTAGGGCCAGCCCCCTGCTGCCTGGAGGTGTGTTGGCCTCCAACCATGCAAGAAAACCCATGGTTGGTGCCTTGTTTGTGTGGGAAGCCTGGAAAACAGAGTTTGTGGCAGTGTGGCCCTCATTTGTTACTGTGCCTCATGCACTGCTTTTCTCCAAGGATGCCAAACCCAGTCTTTTCAGAAAGGTCTGACTTCTTTCTCCTTCAAAACACAACCTTAAAACGTGCAATTTCTATACAGATATAGCACAAGTGAAGCGTTTAGCATGGCTGAGGCATATTCCCCCTGGGAGATCATGCAGGAGAAATGGACCATACTGGTTTTTCCAACTGGCCTTAGGTATTGCTGCAGCAGCATATGAACTCAGCAGTGTGTGCATTTATCTGGGAGGAGGCAGTTGCCTCAAACGGAGTGAGGATCAGCTTCCCAAGAGGTTCACCACTTCAAATTAAAAAGTGCATTATTTATTCAGACAGGATTTTCTGGCAACAAGCCTTGCATCCTCTTCTGCATGCTCTGTAGTCAAGAGGAAGGATGGTGCTTTGCTTGATGGTCCCCAGAGCGTGGCCTGTGCTCCTGGCAGAGGTGCAGAGGTCAGCAGAGATGGGCGAGTGCCAGTTGACCCACCTTGGGCTGGGAACTGGAGCTTCAGGACTTGCTGGGTGGTGCCTTCTTGGTTGCATTCTTTAAAAGCTCCCTTTGGGCATTTTGGGTCACCTCTCTGCACAGTGCCCTGTGACAGGGCTGGTGGTGCTCCACCCCAGCCTTGCAAGTGTGGCTTATCAGCCACCTTGGCTTTCAAGTCTAATATGATCATTTCCTACTGCGAGATCATTCCCCTTTGTATAGGCCTTTGCTTTCAGAGGGTTTTCAGACCCTCTGGATCCTCCTCTTGCAGGTCTTTGCCATCCCCATGAAGCTCTCCTGCCTGGGGATAGTTCTATTGTGTATGAATCCATCCTCTGAAAGAGACACCACTGGTGAAGTACATACAGAGTGGAAAGGGAAGCTCTGTCATGTCAGAGCTACCAAGACCCTGATCCCCTTCTGCCTAAGTCACTAAAACAGACTGTGGGGTTGTCAGCCCTTTTTCCCTCCCTCCTGTGCTGTGTCTAATTGAATTTGGATAGTGGTTTTTTTTGCTAAAGGCTGTGCCACTGCTTTGTGATACCCACTTCTACAATTTATCCTTTCAATTTATGTTGCCAGGGAGCCGTGTTAACCCTCACCTCTTAAAGGGTGAAAACCCTTTCTGTTGTTGAAAATTGAGTGTGTGCAAGTCTCTGAGGAGCAGCACTGGTTTGTACTACACACCAAATAGGAGCAGCGGTCTCGATCTGGATTGTAAATCAGGTCACTGACGTTAGTGTGGCAAGAGCAGCAGACAAACTGGTGCTGTTCTCCATCTGTGCTCAGAGGAGACCCGGAATGGTAACAGCAGAAGGGCTGCAGGGAGAGAACAAGGTGTCTTGGCAAACCCGTGTGTGTGTCTGTAACAGTCAAAGGAAATCCTGCTTTGCAGCAGGTTGTTTTCCATCTCTTGCACGTAGCCATCAGCACTATTGTAGCATCCAGGGCACTCGGAGGAGATAATGCCCAAGAGTAACAGCTAATGGGGAAGGGCGGGAAAGAGAAGACGAACAACTTTCTCTTGCTGCCACGTGCATTCAATCCCTTTAGCTCTCTTGCTATAGCCACAGTGAGGAATTGGTTTTTACATCAGTAACTTTAGTGCTGCTTTGAAAGAGCCAGATTAGCAAAGCCAAGGAAGTAAAATCCTGGCCATCCCTGGGATGCTTTCCTGCTCCTGCCTCCACTCAACAACTCATCAATGCAATCTGCTGACTTCAGGCACCTTCCTGTTTTTTCCATCTTGATCAAATTACTGTCTTTTCCCAGACAGTGGACAGTCCTTTTATTTGAAAGCAGACCACCAAGGTAAACCCAAGAGTTGTCCCTCAGGTCTTAATGGGTGCCTGGTCTGCTGGAAAGCATCCCCTGAGAGGGAGGAGGTAGATCACAGCCCTGAACCTGAGGCACTGGTTTGAGCATCACCCTGACAGCACAGGCTGAAGCTGATTTTTAAGTCAGCAGACTGCTGGGGATGGAGGGGAGGGCAGGCTTGGCAAAGCCATGATCCTGTTTGCTCTGATCACTAAAGGTCACGAGGTGGGTCCGTCTGTCAGGGGGAGGAAATGAACGCTGGTATCTGCAGCAAACTAATTCCAGGCTTGTACCGATTCCCCTTTCAGTTTAATTTAATCATCTTTGGTGTCTGATTCTACAAACACGGCTTTGTTCTGCTAAACCTTTGCTGCATATTACCAGAGAGGCAGCTGGAATTTAAATTTGATTTCGACTATAGTGAGAAACCTTATATTTAGCACTTGGCAAATCTCTCGAATGCAGGAGCACATCAGTTTATAAATGCAGGTTGCTTTGATCAGTGTAATTTTGGAGGCTTAAGTATGAGAGAGAGAATGTAGGCTGGGTACTGATACTCATAAAGGAGCTATAGAAAAATATTCCACCAGGTGATTGGAATTACATTACTCTACAGTACCAGCCTACCTAGAATTTGCTGCAAGGAATCGTTTGTAACTGAAAAATGCTTTGGGTAACAAAGTACTTTCTATGCAGTTTTTTGTCACCTGCAATATAAGGGTCACATACAGGGACACTTTCTCTCAGGTCAAGGGACAAGTGGCAGCAAAGAGTGACGAGACCTGGACTAACCCAGGGGCGTGACAGTGACCAGGAAAGGTAGATGAGCCAAAATGGCAGTGGGATAAACCACCTGCTTTCAAACCCTCTTCTCCATTGGACAAAACTCCTGCTGGCTCCTTTGCCATGTGGGATGCCAAACTAATAGTCACTCTTGGCATTAAAACACATGTAGGACTCAGGGTTTTGCCATATGTTCTAACAAAAGCAAGGACTTTAGTTTGCAGCCTGGGGCTGGAGCTGGAGGCATTCCCAGAGAGCTCCTGTCCCTTCAAAACCTGTCCCATTTCAAAAGGAGCCACCTCTGACCCTGCCAACTTGGCAGCAGCTCCCACAGGTACATGGACCTGACTGGGACACTGTAGATTCTGGGATACTCCCTGGACATCCCTGGGGGCTGGTTTTCTTTTGGAGCTGCTGTTAGAGGAAGGAGTGCTTGGTACCTGCAGGATGGCATGGGGAGCAACAGCTTTTAGCAGTTGGGAGGCTCATCTGTGTGTTTCTTGCTTCCTCAGAAAGACTTGGAAGAGGAGGGTTCCTTTTGCACAGCAAAAGTGATCAGGGCCAGAACTGAGGAGTACATGGTTTTAAGGAGCTCTTTCTGAGCAGAAAGAGATAAAAGCTAAGGCAACAGTGGTGACTCTGCTCTTCAAGTTTGATGGGCAGAAAAAAAATGGAGCTTGAACGAAAATATTATCATCAGTGTCATGGGCATGATTAACAAAGCATTCACTGCCTCCCAAAAAGCAGCCAGGGGAAGAGGTGACCCTTCCTATTGCTTTTGCTGGCTGTTGGCTTCCAAGAAATATCCCACCACTTTGATTTATTGACATGCTGGGGAAAGGCAATTAAGTTTTACAACCAACCAACCCTGTGAGATCTTCAGAAGCAGAAATGAAAAGGGAGCCTCCCCTTCTCAAGTGTGATATTTTCAAAGCATTGTTGTGTGATGGTGCTCTGGGATTCCAGATCTAGTGGCTGCTCAATCTCCATTTTGGGGCTGTGGCTGCCTCTACTCAAAGGACTGGAACAGGTGTAACTCCTCAGGGAGCTTCACCACGATATCTCCACAACCACAGGGTTCGGTCTGTGCTTTCCTCAAACCCACCATCCCTAGAGAAGGGATGAGCACACAGCCCTCTTCCACACAGCTCTCTTCCACAGCCATTGCGTCAGGGTTGTTGCCTGACACCAGAGGCTGCAGCTCCCTAACCCACCGCACCACTGGTGGCCAAGCGAGCATTGGCGATGCTACCAAGGTTGTTTTTGCACCATGGCCGCAGAGCAAGAGCACAGGAGATTTGATGCCTTGCAGCTTTTTGCTCCTTGGGCCCGTGGATCAGTGTGGCAGGAGCTGGTTTGTCTCCTAGTGAGGAGCTGACTGAGGGCCAGTTGGCAGCGCCTGCGCAGGAGTAGAGCCGGGATTAATGCACAGCGGCACTAAAACGGATTGGCAGATCTGCAGAGAGCAACTTCCATGCATCCCATGTGTTGTTTGGCTTCCTCTGAGGGACTTAAAAGAGGCAAAAAATTCTTTTGCTGGAGGAGAATTAGTGTATTTGTATACTTGGCTGTTTTGAGGACCCTCTTTTCCCCCCCCTTCTAGCTGGACCTGATGAGGACAAAAAGAAAAAAAGGTGCCTTTTAGTCACTCTGGGAACATGCAGAGATGTATTAAATAAATATCATTTCCTATGCCCATAATGGCAGACACAGGAAAGTTCCCAAAACTGTCGAGAAGTTCTGCTCTGTAAGAATCACAGCCTTGACTGATATTGTCAAAGATCTAATGCTGGTAATCGGCACAGTAACCGCTGGGGCACTCTGATTTACACCTGAAGGTTTGACTTGTTACCTATAGAAGAACTTCCCAGGAAGTATGGAATGTAACCTTGAGGTCAAACGAGAACTTTTGAGAGCAATGCTATTTTTACTCCTCTCTGTTTCATTTAGGCAAACACATGCAGTGCAGACCATGGATCCTGATGAAGTGCCATTGTTTAATACTGAAAAAATGCACATTTGATCTCGTTTGCATTTCCTAAAATCTGTGTTATTGATTTGACAATATATTTTTCCTCAGAAAAAAAAAAACAACCCTGCAGTTATTTATTCATTCTTGCCCCTTGGAGAGCTTGCTACCATCTGCTTTTCTTGGCTTTGCATTACCTTTTTTTTTTTTCCACTTGTTCTTTTCCCATTGTGCACCACTGAAGGACTATACTATACATTATCTCATAGCCAAATTATGCAGGGTATTGTAAACATGTTGTAAACTTTGCCAGCTGCAAAGTCAAGGGCTCTGAGAGATCTTGCTTAGCACTGGAAACGCTGTTTGAAGAAAGAAGGCAGCGTTTTGGATGTAGATTTGCAGGGCAACATGAAATAAAGTGTAATACTGCTTTTGCAAAATGCTGAGGGGAAGAAAAGGAGCAAATAAATGTGTTCATGGATACCTATAGATTTATCATAGAGGCCAAGAAGTCCCTGAACCAGTATCTGCTCAGCCTCCACTGATAAGACACAGCAGGGCTCCTGTGTGCACATGCTGGGACCTGCAGGCTCTGGGCCCCAGTGGGTGGTAACAGGGAGTGGTGCCTGATAAAGTCCATCACCATCATTTCAGGCAGGACAGGGCCATGCTCAGGATACATCACAGGACTGAAGCCCCTGCACTTGCCAGAGTTATCCCTGGAGCTGGAGCAGTCATGTCCTGCAGACAGTGCCCTGGGAAGATGCAACCCTGCAAACTTGCTCTGCCTTGCAGGGTTGGGGCCCATTGCTGCCCTTGGAAATATGAGTTGAAGGGGAAGAATCACAGATGTGTGAGGATAAGTCTGTGTAAATCTACAATATCCCTAGTTACAGATCTCTGTGTATCTTTTGATTGAACAATAAGGATATTGGCAGTAGCAATGACCAGGCATTATGGAAATCACACCTCAAAAACATACCATAACTTTAAAACGACCTTTATGAAGTTTAGTATCTGTTCTCTTTGTCTGTCTGCTGGTGACTGATCTTGGTGCAGTGAAGATCGTGCCTTCAAGCCTCCATCCCATGGTACGTTCTCCAAAAGGGCAGAAATCTGTCTGGGAGCCACACTCCTTGAGCCCAGGAGCTGGAGTGCAGGAGGAGCACTGGGCAGCGCAAAAATAGAGGTTACTGTCACCCTTGTAAGTAGAGAGAGAGGCCAGGGGGTTGTACTGATACACTCCTCAGGGAGCAATCCCAGATGCCTTGAAGTCAAGAGGACCAGGAACTGTTGTGAATTATAGGACCACGGGGAAGAGCCTGTGACAATATAAAATACCTGGATGGCCGGATGATACACGTGCAATCCTCAGCGAAATGCATTTTCCTACATTTGCTATAAATTCACAATGAATGCTTTTCTGCTCAGATTTTGACTGATAAGGAAAGCAAAGATGTCTTAAGTTTAGAGGAGATTTGAGGTGTAGTTATGAGAGTAACTGCTCTGGTAGCAGAGAAGTGACCTTTCAACAGCATTTTGGAAAGGAGCCAGGGGCTGCACAGGAGCACAGTCGCACTCCACCCAGCATCCCTCAGCCATGCTCCCTGTGCAGCAGCTCACAGCCCTTAAAAGGCTGCTGGCCGTCGAGATGAATAGCTGGACAGGGCATTCATCTGTATTATTTAGGGAATTCAAACCTGTCTTTTTAATTATTCCAGCAATACTTCATCGTCCTCTCGGACGACAGTTAGTGGGAAGGATCACCAGTTCAGTTGTACTTACGTAATGTGGCTGTGAATATCCTATGACTTATTGCCCAATCCCTGCTCTTTTTACAGGGTTAAGAGCTTAGGGGAGAAGAATTGCTTGGCTGTGAGATGTATTTCTTTTTGCAAAGCATGGCTGGTGTTCTCCCAGCCCTGGAAGTATTCTTCTGAAAGCTATTTCTTCTCTGAAGAGTCTTTTATTACTATTATGGGCTTATGTTCATAGGCTTTCACTCTCATTAAGGGGCACTGATTTAAATGAGGGGATTTAATCAACAATTTTCATCCTGATTTAAATCAGCTAGCAGGAAACACAAAATTGATTATTTAAATTAATCTTGTGCTCCATTTGTAGTTTTTAATTATTTTCCTAAGGAACAACTGATAATTCCTCACCGGAGCCTAGCACTGTTTTTTCACTTATGATCAGGATATGCTATTACCATATTTATTTAAGAATCTGCATATTAAGTCTAAAGTTCCTTAAATATGTTCACTTTATTTACCAAACTGATGACTGACGCCTCTACTACATGACTAATTTTAATGTTAATTTGTGTCAGGGTGCACTGCAGAGCAGAGTAAGTAACACACATTAGTGTGCTCTAATTTAAATCACATACTAATCTTAAATATGATGGACAGACGGCGTAAAGGGGAGAACGCAGTTATCAAAACTTATTCTGCATTTGAAATGGACATTTTGAACGCAGGAAATAACACCTCTCAAGAGCAGGCTGAGGTGTTTCTAATCACCAAGTCCTTATAAAGACTCATACAGGGGAAAGTGCAATAGCCTGTTCCCTCTCTGGTTTCAATCCTTGATGGTTTTCTCAAACTGGAGTGAACTGAAGGAAAGAACATCTTTCTGTGCATCCCAGGGAGAAATGGGTCCGTAGATAATGAATTTAGAGCCTCAAGACCCTCCTGATCCAGCTGGTTCAACAAATACTTCTGCCACTGAAGTGTCTTCACTTGATCTAAAATGTGTAGGGGTTTATTTCTCTTTATTATAATATTACAGTGAAACCTAGGCCATAGTGTTTAGAGCCATTGATTCAGGTCTTAAATTAAAACTACCAAATTTTAAATATACAATGATGATAAGTTAAAAAGTTAGTTATCCTATGCTCTGACTTTCTTCAGAACAGGACATTTTGCCTTTTTAGCCACCTTTCATTTGCATCAACTCTAGCTCAGGGCAGCTGCAGTGAGTTGAGGGGCCATATTCCTTATTCATACCACTGTGTGTAAGAATAAGCCAAAAGCAAAATGAACCTTTTTTGAAAAGCTTTGGGATCTATGTGTGCAAATATAACATCTATTTTTCAGATTGAAGGGATTAAATTAAGTTCATCCTTCAGGTAGTTCAGCTGGCTTTTGGGGAGAAACTAATGTCCAAGTTAGACACCTGGTTTCTCGTTGGCTTCAACCACAAGGACACAGGGTCCAGGACTCTCTGGGAATGCACAGGATGGAATTTTCCAAGGCTGATGGATGTGTCTACATCCCTTCAGTGTGAGTCTCGGCAGGTTCACATTACTGAGCCACCCCTTCTCCCAGCACCCCGTGGGATACAGAGGGTTTATTGCTCCCTCCCTTTCTCCTTCATTGTTCCCGCAATGGTGCCTCTCCCAGCGCTGCAGTTTCGCAGCCATCAGCCCATTTTGCCAACTCACTGAGACGCTTTCCCCCAAATCACACTTGAGACTAAAGACAAAACAGCAAAGGCTTGATTTCTTTTTGTTCCTCTGCCAGAAGCCATATGCACCCTGCCAAGATGTGACACGCAACACCTTGCATTACAGACACACATCACTCAGGTTGACTCAGGGCGGGGAAACCTTCGCTGCCTTGTCCCACACGTTATTTCTCGTCTGATGCACCAGGGAAAGGCTTCAGCTTTGTGGTGAGGTTTAAACCCAAGTTGATGTGGTGGGGTTTTTTTTCTTTAAGGCGAGTTTTAGCATGGCTTGGGGTTTTTTGAGGAATTTGGTTTGCTTGGGTTTTTTCTCCAGAAGCCTGAATGTCCTTCAGTGGCTGCTGATTTCAAATGATGCTTCTGGCTGCAATACCCACTGCAAGCCAGTGGAAACCAGAAGCAACAGAGCAACTTCAGCAGTGGCACCCACTCAGGGTCACCTTAACCAGCCAGCCTCTGAATTTCACATTTAAGGAGTCAAAATTACAGTCCAGGGCTTCTGAATAGCCTTCTGCTGTATTTTGGCCTGTGTTTGTTTGTCTGTGTCCAGTCTCATTCCCAGCAAGGAGAGTGTCCCTTCTTGTGCTGACACTGCCCACCACTGCCATGGTCAGGTTTTGAGGCCAGAGCATGTGCTTTGCCATCCCAGCAAACACCAACACCGTGTGCTGTGAAGAACAAAGGGAGCTCATTTTATCTCACAGCCTTAGGTAGAGCAATGATTGAGGGGAACATAAGAAAATACGGCAGAAGCAAACATTATGGGTAATGGAAGAGGACATTTCTGGTGGATTTTTGATGTTGTTGTTAATGTAGGGTTTTTCATACGTGCAGAAACCTGTTTAGACCTCGGGTGAGCAGCTCAGTGCCATGAGAGCCTCGACATCTCCCTCTGCCCAGCCACCCCACACAGCTCCAATGCAAACCTTTATCTTCCAGCTGTTCCTGTCGTATCCTCTCTGCTCCTGCTATACAGACTGAGTGCTAATGCAAAAGGGCATCAAAGAAACTACAAATGATGTGTAATTTAACATCATTAAGTATGAAATCACTCCTCTCCCATGCTGGGCTGTATCAGTCAAATCGACTTTGGGTCTTTTCTTCCCAGGGATCTTCTGCTGCAGGTGGCTCTGAAAAGCACTTTGCTGTCTGTGCTCAGTGTTTCCTGACAGGGATGGTTTATGGTCATCCGTGAGCACACACCATCATCTCCCTCTGGATTTAGCATGTGGAAGGACCGATACATACTTTATTAAAGGCAATCTTAATCTTCCTTATGGAACATTATAAAAAAATATAGGCTTAGGGCAGCTTTCAGAGGCAGCCACAAATTGCTGGCAGTAATACAACAAAATTAGATGGGATACCTGGAGTTTGGCTGTTGTACTCCTCTGATTGCTTCCTTCCATCACTTTCCTTAACCGGATTTGTTTCTTAGCACGTGGCCATTGCTCGGAGAGAGCTACTGGTAATGAAACTTGGTTGTTTTTATAAAATAGATACATATAAATAAATATAAATATAAATAGAAATAGAAATATAAATATAAATATATAATGACTGAGGTCCAAGTGCAGAAGGAAGCAGATGGGTGGATGTAGGGGCATGGGAGTAGATGGTTGCAGAGCTTGGGTGTAGATGGACGGATGCAGATGGAAGCATGGATTGGGTGGATGTGTTGGAGGAAGGGTGCGTAAATGGGATGTGGATGGCTGGATACATGGGAGCACTGACTGGTGCATGCATGGGTGGGCCATATAAGGGTGTATGAGTCCATGGGGGGGGTGTGGGTGTGTAGGTGCATGGGCTGGTGCAGGGATGAGGAGGTAATATATGGGTGGGGGGACAAGTTGGGGGTGCCTGGGTGGAAGGATGCACCAGTGCATTGGTTGGTGCAGGCATAGCTGTGTGGGTGCCCAGACAGCTTGGCTGGTGTAGGAACAGGTGGGTGAGTGTCCAGGTGTGTGGATTGGTGCAGGTAGAGGCATGTGGGTGTCCAGGTGCATAGGCTCGTGCAGGAATAGGTGCGTGGGTGTGAAGCTGCCTTGGCTGGTACAGGGATAGCTGTCGGGTGTCCAGGTGCAGGGACTGGTGCAGGAATAGGTGTTGGGTGTGCAGGTACACGGACTGGTGCAATAATAGTGAGGTGGGTGTGCAGGTGCCTTGGTTGGTGCAGAATACGGGTACGCGCCGCTGTGGCGGCCGCGCCGGCGGCGGGCGGACAGACGGACAAAGCCGCGGACAGCTGCTGAGACAGGTGCGCAGCTGTCGCGCCCCCTCCCGCCGGCAGAGCTCGGCCCCGCAGCTCGGGGCGGCGGCGGGGGCGGGGCGGTGCTGCCGTCCCTGCCCGGCCCGGCCCGGCCCGGCGCGGGGGCGGTGCCGCGCCCGCCCCGGCTCTGCCCGGCT
>JAWWES010000115.1:662828-678073 GCA_035583135.1 Lophotriccus pileatus
CCGCGCCGATCGGGGCTGAGCGAGGCCGAGCCAGCGGAGCCGCGGCCCGGATGTAGCCGGAACATGGCGCTGGGGGCGGCGTGAGGCGGCGGCCGAGGTAGGGGCGGTGGGGCGGGCGCGGGGACCCGCCCGGGGGGCGCGGAGCGCAGCGGGGCAGGGGGAGACTGCCCCTGCCCGGGCTGCTTGGCCGTGCGGGGTCGCCCGTCCGCCCGCGCTGGCGGCAGCCGGTGCCGGGCAGACAAAGGCACGGCCCGGGCATCCCCGTCCGCACCTGTGCGGAGCGGGCAGAGCCGCGGGCGCTGGCAGCGCAGCCTGGGCAAGGGCAGCCGTGGCTGCCGGGCTCCTGTCATGGAGCTTCTGGGCTCCTCTCCTGAATCACTTACGGCGACCCTTTGCTTTAAATACCTTGCTGGGCTTGCCCACAACAATGGCTTCTTTTTTAATTTCATTTCTTTCTTTCCCCAAGGGCGTTTTGTTTTTTGTAATTTTTTTTCCAGAAGTTGCGCTCAACTTTCTATGAATTTCATGTGCTTTCGGGTTTCCCCCAGGTAGCAGGTGCCCAGAGAGCCGTGCAGCCGCTCCTGAAAATGCGCCTGGAAATGCTCCTGCATGCGCCTCTATACCTTTGCTCGCTGGTTTGGTGGTTTGTGGGTTTTTTGTTTGTTTGGTTGGTTGGTTTGGTGGTTTTTTTTTTTGTTTGTTTTGTTTTGTGGGGGGTTTTTGTGTTTTTTTTTTTTTTTCCCTTCATATAAAGGGTTAGGAATGCCTGCAATCGACTCTTCTCTTCTTTCTATGTTCATTAGCCTCAGATCTTTGTAGCTAAAGAAAATGAGCTGCATAGTGACTGCCGTGCTTGAATAACGCTCCAACCTTAGACCAGGAGAGGTGTTTTTTTCATGGTATCGATCAGACCTTGAGAATTTTTTACCAACCCGCCCGCAGCACGCAGGCTGCCTTTCTTCCTCTTTGTTACACACCAGCCCTGTGTTAACATAAAGAAACAATGGAATTTTTTTTCTCCCAAATACTCAGTGTTAGATCAAATGGGCTGTCCTTACCAGTAAGGATAAAATTCCCACCAACTCGAGAGGGGCCAGCAGTGAGACCACTCTGCCAGTAACCTTTCCCCTTCATTTTAGAATTTTTTACATGCTTTAGCATTTGCAAAATGAAGGAGGAGAGTTGATACCTGCGTTGAGATAGATCTCAGTGGTCCCTGCTGCACAGACAGCACTTAAGGAATCATTGCTCCTAATTTATTGCCTTTATTGTACCATGAAACTTTAAACAGTGCTGCCTAGGGCTGCAGTAAGAGCACTAAGCTCCCCTGCCCTGTGTGAAAGCCGGTGTTGATGGCTGTGAGCATCGCTGCCGATGCCGGGGATAGACCTCTTGTGGTGAGGATGCATCTGGAAGCATTGGGGAATCGTGAGGATGATGTTTCTGATGCAAAGAGTGGATTTAGTGCCACTCGCGGGGCTCCCTGGCTGTCTGCACCCCCAGGAGTAAGGTGGAGCAGATGCTGTAGGAGCTCCTCTGTTCCAGTTTGAGGTTCACAAAATGGCCCTTTGTGTTCTTGCTGATCTGCTGCTGCTTCTGCTACAGGGGGGTTACTCGTGTGCTGATCCTCCCATGGTGAGCAGCTGCTCTCCTGGTTTGCAGGTGAGGATGAGGGACCTGTCTGCAAGGGGTAGGGCACGGCACCAGTTTCAGAGCTTCTGCTGCTGCTGTACAAGGTAAAGCTTTGGGAGTTACTCATTGTGGTTTGCCTTATTGTCTGTTTTTTATGGTTTAGTAACATTTTTTTGGCTGTAGTTCATTTCAGGTGGATGGAAGGTCTTTGTTCAGTGTGGGATTATGTATTTATGCTATCACATGTATTAATGGGACATAAACCGAGCAAAAACACGGTTTGAGTTGAGGGAAAGACTCACTCTCGCCTTGAGAGTGCTGAAGCTAAACTTTCTCCTTCCTACTGCTTCAAACACGTTTAGGAATGGTTTTGATCCCAGTGAGACTCTGACTTCTAGCAGAGATTAATTTTCATGAAATGATTTTAGACCAGTGTGCTGTAGTCCTGACTCCCCTTGGTGCAGGAGCTCCAAGTGCTGTTACACACATGTAGTTTTCTAACCTTGTTCTGAAGAGATGAGGGCTCACCAGACACAGGTGGGGGGGGAGTGGGTGCGTGTCACTTGTCCGTAGCGCCTCCTGAACCGCACTTAACAGAGCGCTCTGAGGAGGCATTTCCCACAGGGACGTGGTGGCACGGAGAGACCACAGCAGGCCTGTGGTGGAGAACCCTGTTAAGAGTCAACAGCAAATTCCCTTGGCAACCCCCTGCTGAGCCAGACTTAGTAAATCCCACTGCTTGTTTGATTCTCTTATTGCTTTGGCACCTCTGTTTGCTTCCCAGTGGCTTTTCTGTTTGGGTTTGTTTTTTGGTTTTGTTTTTTTTTCCTTGACATCTTCATCAGCCATGAATGCTCACAGTAAGTCAATGTTTGCCTTTCAGTGAGTTCTCAGCATCCCAGTGGCTGATTCTAACATGGAAATGTGTAACAGGCAAAGTTCCTGCAAAACGTTTTACTTCTCAATCATTATTTGCCAAAGTAAGCAATTTTGGCAGCTCTTACTTTGAAAGCTAATATTTGGGAAATAAAATGCTTTGTAAGAAACTTGCTCCCCAGTGTCAACTACTACTGTCAATCAACTGATAATAAACTTCTCATAGTGGTAGTTAACAAGTCAGAGTTTCTGCCTTATGTGATTGGCATCACCTCTGACCCCAGATTTGCTACTGAAATGGGGGAGACACTGTTCTCTTCAACATCACTCATGGAATTTGGACTTAAAGCTGAGTTAAAGGAGGACTCTAGCTCGTGTTGCTGAAGCCCAAGAAGTGATACTGGCACAGATCTGTCAGGGGCACAGGTGTCAGCTGTTTCAGGGATGTACAGAAAAAAAGAACAGGAAAAACGGAGCAGAAGAATGCCTGCATCTCTGCTTCTCCTCTAATCATCTTCACATTTGACACTTAAATTCAGTTATTGCTTTGAAGCTGCTCCAATTAAGAATCTAAAGTGTTTGGCATCTACTTGTTCAGGTATCTGAATTCACTCTGGTTTTACCGGTTTACTTTGTAAAAGCTACAAACACAAGTCTGCTGTGTGGCGTGTGCTGAAACTCCTAACAGGTGTTTGTGGGTACCAGCAGCTGAAGAGTTTCAGAAATAATGCGTAAAGCTCAGACGAAACCTCTTGCTAAAATATCTCCTGAGGATATCCCTGCTCCTGGCATTAGCGTTGCTGACTCATGGTGCTAGTTGGTCATCGTGAGGAGGCATTTTGGGGGCTGTCTCTGCATTGCTTCTTGCTGAAGTCAATGGATTTGGCCAGTTGGGTCTGCTGCAGGGTTTGGCCAAGTTCCCCCAGGTTTTGGGGAAAGCTGAGCAAAACCTCTCTTGTCAGGTTGGAATGGTCAGTGACTGCAGCCAGGTGAAACCAGGAGAGCGGTGATGGAAACTTCAGGTGGTTAGTATCCCTCACACCTGGAGGGCATATACTTATTACGACCTTCCAATTGCACTCTTATTTTTCCCATCTGTTAAACATAGGGTTTTACTACTCACCATAGCAATTTAAAGCGTGGAAGTTGTTTTAAACAACTGTTTGCTCAAAAATTGAATGGCATGACAGTAGAGCCTTGGTTTCAATGGCATCCTCCCTTGTAACTCTCTGGTGTCTAGTTCAGGGTTGTGTCTTCTTCAGTAGAAGTTTCGTAGGGTACCTCCCTTCTTTCTAGATACAAACCTTGATGTATTTAAGACAACTTCCCCTATTAAATTCAGCTGTGGTTAGTGATGAGGTGTGCCATAGCACTGCCTGGTGCACAACTGCATTGGCTTTATTATCAAGGCAAAAGAGCTGAAAAGCAGAATGATTCAAAACCAGTAACAACTGTGCACAAAACCCATAGTTATGTCTGATTAACCCCAGTTAGTTATGAGCATGTTTAAAAGGCTTCTCTCCCCCCTCCCCACTTATAGCAGCTTTCAGTGCACTTTAGTGGTATTTAATGTTCAGGTAACTCTAATTAAGCCTTTAATCTTTTAGGCCACAGAGATTCACTAGAGAATTAGCTGTTAGTACTGGAATTTCAGGCTGCCTGTCACTGAGCCCAGGAGGGCTCAGTGTTGCATTTGGAGGACTGTTTGTTGTCCCAACAACCAAGAAAACAAAGTATTTTCTCTCCAATCAAATGTTTAACTTTGATTTTTTTTTTTCTTTTTTTTCCTGGAGAGAAGCAGCTCAGAGGGCAGGATTGTGACCAGGGCTTCTGGTCTAGGACCAGCCACAGTACTTGGTTGCAGCCCTGGCACAAAATGCCAGCCTTAAGCCAGGTTTTGTGCCTTACAGGTTCAAAGATTATCCCTGTCCAAGTGGTGCCTGTGAGTGCAGTGATGTGAGAAGGGTGTGCTCCCATTGTCTTGTGTGGAGCCAGCCCCAACATACGAAGTCAGGCTATTTTGCATCTTTTCTAACTATTTATTTTTTTTCTGGGCCGTGTAAGAGTGCTGCCGCTTTTGGAAGGTGAAGCTGATGAAAGTACAAAGGTAATTATTGTTTCAGAGCACACAGAGCATGAATATTTTTTAAAATCAAATGAACAAACCAGAAATGTGTGAATGCTGTTTAGCTCTTCTTTCACAAGCTGAGCTGCTATTTCCTATTTGTGACCTTTCTTATCTCCTAAGGAAAACTTTTATAAAAACATGAGCTGTGTATACCAATTAATATTTATATCTAATATATAGAACCACCAGAACTGGGGTCCTGGTAGGGCTGGAGGCTGCCAGGACAGGTAGTAAGACATGTTTTCACCATGGCGAGCTTCTGGCATGAGATGCACCCATCCTGTCTGCGCATCTGCCACGTGCCGAGGTGGGCATGGCCAAAACTTCCAGGAGAGGAGTGGCGTGACTTGCTCAGAGACACAGAAGTGATGGAGAGTGGAAGTGAAATCCCATCTCCCATCATTTTCCTTCTGGGCTGTACTGGCTTTTCTCTGTGTGCCAGCCCTGCGATTAGAGGCTGCCGCTGGCAAACGGCTCCGCCTGCAGCGGGACGCGCTGCCCCGGTGTCACAGGGCTGGGAGTTCTGATTTTGCTGAACAAAGATGCTCTTCCAAAAATAGGTTAACCCAAAGAACTTGAATTCCCAAAATAGCACTAGAGATCTTTTTTTCATTTTTTCGACTGTGTGTTGGATTTATTGTTCCCTGCTGGAGGCAGCGACAGAAGTAAAGAAGATACTGCAGCTGTAGACAAGGGAATAGAGGAAGTAGACACAGACAGTCACCTCCGGTGGGGGGAAAACCACATGTGCCAGCTATCCCTGTAGAAATACACATTAAGGCAAAATAACAATGTAAGAAAAAATGTGCAGTGTCACTAAACCACTCCCTTGGCAAAAATTGTGTTGTTTCTCTCGAAGGAAAGGTACCCCACACAGGGAAGGGTGGAGAGGTCCCTGGTGACAGAGGAGAGGACAAAAGAAATGCCAACAAATACTGGAATGAATAAATGCCACAGGAAAGATCCTGGTGATAGCCCCTATAAACCTTTTACTCAGGCACGCTCTGCTGCGTGTGAATAATTCACTTGTTCCAAGCTGGTGGCAGTAAAATCTGCACAGCAGCTTTTCCCCTCTGCCTTGGCACAGGTTGGTCAGGTCATAGTGGTTAAAACGTGAGGTTTCTTTCCGGGGATTCTCCATAGAAAGTTTTGTGTCATTAAGTTAAACTCCAGCTTTCCCATTCCCCAAGTCAGATGCGTGCCCAGAGGACAGAGCTAATTACTTGCACTGCAGCTATTTAAGGTGCTGGGCTGAGCCTGGAGCTGGAAGTCAGGAGGCACGGTGACTCTAATCTGGGCTGTGCTGCTTGCTGAGCCACCTCCAAGAAGTTATTTAACCTCTGCGTGCCACTGCTTCCCTCTGAGTAACAGCAGGGATTGTGATAATTGCTTTTGAAAAGCACTTTAGGTGTTTTAATTTTTTTCCGAAGGTGCAGAATTCTCTGGTCCTGAGCTGAAGAGGCTCAATCCGTCCCAGGAGGCATTTAGTACTTTACAGGATTATGAAAACAATGCTTAATGCCATATTGGGTTGTTTGGGCCACATAAATAAATACATTTAAAATATTTTTGGTGCATCTTCTACTCACTGCTCATAGAAGGGCTCTTAAAATACAACTGAAGGATGTAGGAATGAGGTATAGTTTAAAAGGGTTGTTACTGAGCACCTCATGAAATGTAAGTAAACTGTCAGAATGTTTAAATGTTTTGTTTTTTCAACTGAATCCTGCCAAGGCCACAGAAACCTGGGTTTGCCTGTGTGAAACTTGTTTCTCACTTGGGTGTAAAGACCCCAAAGCCAACAGATTTTCAGCATTTCTCACAGGCTTTGGAGGGTATTTGGTTCTGGGTTGTATAGAAAAACGTGATTTTCTAGGCTGCAGAAGTAGGAAGGTTTTCCTGAGAGCAAGATGAGAACAAAGTAGATGTGCTCTGAGCTTGCCTGTCTCCCAGATTTTGAAGCATGCAGGAAAGAATAACAGTATGTGATTTTGTCTATCGTGCAGGCACTAAACTCCTCTTTTCCAAACAACAAAACTTCTTTCCATTTATGCTTTGTGTCAGGGGGGAAAAAATGATTAAAGGGCAGAAAATCCTGTGGATGAACTGCAACTGAGACCAAAGTGGGGTGGCTGGTTGGGAGCCACCGTCCGTGCCATGGGATGTTCCAGCAGGATTTGGGGAAGCAACATCAGCGGAGATTTTATGTTGGAAACGTAAAGTTTAGTGTGCTGTTGGCAAGTGCTCCAGTGCCATGGCAGTGGCTGTAATCTAAGCCATTGGCTGCTCTAGGAAATCTCTGGGTGCTCCCACGTTTTGTGCAGGAGCTTGGAATGGTGCAGCTGTTAGCCAGGGACTATATTGCATCTTTCCAGCATGAGGGATATGGGCCCTGTGAGCATGTGTTGAGAGAGGCCTGGCTGCCAAAATAGCTTAGTGTTGCTACAACGGTTGCAGGTGGTGATTGCCTTTTATGTTCTGCTCTCTGTTCTGACATTTTTAGGACAGTAAATGAAGGATGAGAAGTAGAAAAGCAAACAAATTAGAAAAATCCCGTGTATGGGTGTCTGTTACTGCAGTCATGTGGCTCCATGGAAAGAGCCCCATTCCTACTGGAAGTCAGGCAGGGGTTGGCAGTGAAGAAAAGTAGTTACTGCCAGTGGCTCTCCTGCCAAAACTGAGTATTGATGACAGGGATCAGTTTAAAGCAGATGGTGTAATACAGACCCTGGGGAAACACGTGGAAAAACATGTTCCCATGTGCCACGGAGGATTTATTCGTAGGGATGAGACAGAAGAGGCCTCCACTTGGACAGAGGTGAGAGTCAAGTCCCGGAAAGCAAGAAAAGTGCTTTACTTGGGCAGGGCTTTGAGGGACACAAGCATGTCTCTCATTGTCCATTATATTACAGATGAAATACAGAAACTACTGAAACTGCAACATCCATCCCACGTCAGTGCTTTCCTACCCAATCTCTTTGAGAACCAACTCTTAGCACTGTCAAGATTCACAGGGAGACTAAGTAGGGCTTTTTCAAGTACTTAGGAAGTACAAGGCGTGAGGTAAATAATTTAAGCACTGATGCAGAGCATTGCTAGCTGAAAAGTGACTTAATTTCTTAACAGGCTAACCATAAGTGGATGTTTTTTCCTCTTTTCGGGGAGAGGAGTGTGGAATGTGTTGCCCATCAGCAGGGCTGCTGCTTTCCAAGAGAAAGGTTTGCTATAATCAGTCACAGAATGGAATCATCCACAGTTTCTCTGGGCAGCTTGTTACAGTGCCTCACCACCCTCATGGTGAAGAATTTCTCCTAATATCTAATCTTGAACTTACTTTCTTTCATTTTGAAGCCATTTCCCCTTGTCCTATCACTCTATGTCCTTGTAAGTAGTCTCTCTCCATCTTTCCTGTAGGCTCCCTTCAGGCATTGGAAGGCCCCAGCTAGATCACCCCAAAACCTTCTCTTCTCATGAACTCAAGTTGAAGCCAGGGCTTCTTTCTTCTTGGGCAATCCAGTCTGAGTTTGGACATCATCAGTGCAACATATCCCTGGTACTGTGTATGTGGTGGGAGAAACCTGATACCTCTGTGGCTCACGTTTGTCATAAACTTCTGCTTGAAGAAGCGTTTTGACTTCTTCCTCAGCATCTGGTAGGACTTGGTCCACAGTACTTTGGTTTTGCAATTTTTTGCTCAACAACCTGATGCTGCTACTTGGGAAGAACCTTTAGCTGAGGGTTGAGGGGTTTCTGTGAGGTTTTGTTCCATTAGTTTTCCATTTTTATTCTACCACAATTTCTTTTCCTGTTTACTTTGCTTTTTGGTATCTCCTCCTACTGATCTAACAGCATCTCGCTGTTTGTCTTCAATTTCCAATTCTGTGTGAGGAAGAAAAACAGTCAACAGTCCTGATTTAGATAGAAATTAAACTCCAGCTATTTTTCCATGGAATTAATAGGAAAATTGGTGATAATTGCTAACTAATGCTTTTTAAAGGTTTTTTTTTTTAAATGGCTGAGAGACTGTCAAGCTGTCAATCAAGAAAAAGATTGGATAATGTGCCATTCCCCTGACAAGTTCCCTTTATTATATTAGGCATCCTCTTTGCTCTGCAAATTTGAACTGCTCAAAATTTGCCCTTTAATGTTTACTTTTTCTGTCCTTTCTTAGGATTACTTCAGTAGTATTAGTGTACTTGCACAGTATAGTCAAAAAGGTGTAATAATCTTTGAAGAAAATAACTTTAGGACATGATTAGCTTTGTAATATCCTGGTGTTCTTTACCCTTTTTCCAGTCTCTTGCCCTGTCATTCCATGATGCCCCAACCTGTCCTTGCTGAAGCTAATAACCAGCCCTGGGCCAGCTCTAAAATGTGCAGAGCTTGGCTTTGTGATGAGCATGTTAAAGCCAGGCAGGTGTGAAACTCTGAGTTGCATGAGCATTTGTGGTCTTTATGGGGTCTTTATGGGCCATTTCTCAAGACTTTTGCCTATAACACAGGGGCATTTAATTTTCTCTTTATTTCTTTTATAGTAGATTTGGAGAGCAAATTGGAGACTTTCTGGCATTCCCCAGATTCCAGAGGCGTGGGGTTTTCAGAGAAACTGTTAGAACTGGAGATCAATTGATGGACCATGCTGAGTAGCATCTCTCCAAAGTACTCTCTGTTCTTTTCATGGTTCTGGGTTTAAAGCACTGTGAAGCAAAACTCATCTCAACTCCGGGCCCCGCTGGCATCACATGCAAAGCACCACAAATGTACAAAGCTGGTTCAAAGCAGAACAGCCTTCATTTCCAGACCATTGTCCCACCTCCAGCAGTATTTGCAGGTTGGAAACCATTGCCTTCCATGCACCAGGAGGATCTGGAGTTAGCTAGTCTGTAGCTGGATTTACCCCATCGTGGTGGGAGAGGATGTGAAAGGACCAAGTGTGGTATTGATTTTGACGTAGATGCAGCAACTGCCATGATGTCACAGCAAAGCATTTGCAGTCATTATGGCAAATGATGAGGAAAATAAAATTATAGAAATAACCATCTCCCTTGGCCTGCAGATAAATCAAAGCTTAGCCCTTGATCTCTCATTGCTCACTAGCCTGGAACATAAATCCAAGGATTTATCATTAAACCTAATGGGTCATAAAATCTGGGCTATTTTGGAGGTAGTTGCAGAGATTTGCAGCCCAGGCAGAGAGCAGGGTCTAAGCCTCTGGGTCTTGTGTAACTAGGTAAATAGTAAGCTTCAAATAATACCATAAAGCTATCAAATGTAATAACTAATGCAGACGGGCAAGTGTGTGGGGAGGGGAGCCTCGCTGATGACAGGCCTGGCTGTAATGACCATGAGAGGCCCCGGTGTAGAAAGACCTTTTTATAACAAGTTGAAGTCCCTTTTGCTTTGCTGAAAGTCAGGGATATTCATCTGGTTTGGTTCACACTTGGAGCTTTTATTTTCTGCACATCAATAACTTCTCTCACTGTGGGCCCAGGAGAGCGAGCAGCGAAAACCAGGAACATGGGAGCGACTGACAGCTCTCTTACTTTGTCATTGCAGTTTAAATATTTATGACAGCGCTTCACAACGTGCTGGTAAATGCATGATAGCATGTTATGTAAGAGCAATACAATTTTAGAGGTAGAAGACTTCACTACTGCCCTTTGCTAGTAAATCTTTGCTACTGTCCCTGGCGAGGCCATGTAAAGGCCGTGCCTTTTCCCCCAGTTATTCTGTGAGAGTTTTACATGGGAATGGGTATTTAGCTGTTACTGGCACTTTTAATGGCATGTGCTTTAAAGTTGCTTTCCATCTCTTATTTAGGGAGGACTTGGGCTCAGGAGGATTCCTGTAAAAGTTGAGGGCTCTGTATTTGCAAGTGAGCAGCAGGTCTTTGGTGTGTGCAGGGGAATGGATGGGGAGCAGGTCCCTCGGTGAGGGAGCCTAGGAGGAGGGGATTTGGAGTGTGAGTCTTTGGGGTTAATTAACAGTTCAAATTAGCTACTTCTTTTTCTAAGGAGTTGTAAAGTATTGATTCCCATGAGTGTTGCACTGCTCCAGAGAAGGGCATTCTGAGGAAATTATGTGCAAAGTCAGTTGTGGGTAGACTGAGGATGTCTGAGTTGGACTGAAGTTTGTGATGGGTGGCGCAGCTTCTGGGAGAATTTACTGCTGGATGCCGACAATGAAAACAGAAACATAAATGTGGGTTTGACTTTGGGAGGAGTGAGAGGGTAATGCATCAAAGGAGGAACTTGTCTAGGAAACAATGTGTCTGGCTGCTGCCGGAGCCCCTGCTGCCGTGATTTGCTTGATAGGCCATGGAAATATGCTGGAAATTTTCCAGTTATATAGTTCCAGATTTCAGTCCAAGGACTGACCAGGTCATCTGTTCCTTGAGCTGACTTAGCATCAATAGTCAAATTGATTTAAACAGAGGTGTGTACATTTGTGCCTTAATTAATCAAGAAAAGGTTTCCCCACACACTCCTTTCCCTCTCAAAGGCAGACACTGGGAACCTGTGGTTTGTTATATCTCAGAATTGCCGAAAACAAACTTAAGAGTTAAAGAAAACATAAGTTAAAGATGATTTGTTCTTGGCATGAGAGCGCTATTATCTGTCACGACGGCTTTCCTCGCAGTGCTGTATGTGTTTGGGAAGACATTTTAGGGATCTGTGCCAGTAAAACCCAGCCTTGGAAGCACATTGTGTGAATGGATGAGAAAATAAGCCGCGAGCACAAAGGATGAGCCAGCATGTAGCAGGCTCTGGAGTGGGTGCGGTGCAGGTCCAAGTGCAGGGACTGAGGGCTCTGCAGGACTTGGGTAAATGCTCTGCACACTCATGGAGAGGTTAAATGTGCAGCAGGTACTGGATTATTTATCTGATGAACACATGCGTGTTTACAAAAAACAGGTGCTCCATAATCAAGACTGTTATCTGAGTTTTCACCAAAGATATTGTGAGGATGCCAAGTGGGAAAGTGAAACCTGCCAAAATCAAGAAGTAGCAGTAGAAGTTGCTGACTTTTAATTTTGAGCATTTGCACATCCAGGCAGCTCTAATTATGTGTACTGTTTCATATGCATGATTGAGCAGCAGTTGTTTCTGCATTTATTCTCTCTCAGTATCTGCTGGTGTAAACTTTGAGTGCCTTTGCTGAGTGAGGCAGGAGCATTCCTACAGGATGAGACACACAGCCAAATGGGATGCTGAGTCCATCAGTCCCACAGTTAAGTCTTTTCCTGGTCTTTTCCTGAAGGCCGTGTTGGAAGATCTGGTGATGTTTTAGTTCTTTCAGTGTAGTTTGAAAAGCAGAAGCTGTGGTGGGGCTTGGTGCTTTGGTGGGGACACCTGGTGCATTACGTTGCTGTGTTGACCCCAATGCTTCTGCCAAGTAAAAGCTTTGGTCTCAGTGCAGTAATTCTGCTTACACTTCCCTTGAATTTCAGACCTTGGGAGACCACTGATTTCTGTTATAGTCTCTCTTATAACAAGAGACTGTGGGAACTGGGCCTGTTTAGTCTAGAGAAGACGGAGAGGTGATCTCATTAATGCAGATCAATATCTCAAAGTTGGGTGCCAAGAGGATGGTATCAGACTCTTTCCAGTGGTGCCCAGTGGCAGGATGAGGAGCTACAGCCATAAATCAAAACACAAGAAGTTTCACCTCAACGTGAGGAAGAGCTTCTTTATGTTGAGGGTGGCAGAGCAGAGAGGTCATGGAGTCTCCCTCTCTGGAGACATTCCAAATCCACCTGGACACGTTCCTGTGTCACCTGCTGTAGGTCACATTGCCTTGGCAAGAGGGTTGGAGTGGATGATCCCTACAGGTCCCTTCCAACCCTAACAATTCTGTGATAATGTAGGATTGGGGCCTGAAGATTTGAATCCATTTGAGAAAGGTGGTGGGATGGACTTGTCTTGATTTTGAGTCTGATCCATGGGATGAGTGTTGTTTCAAGGTGTGGCTGGGTCTCAGCTCACTTTTATAATGTATCTGATGGCTCCAAAATTCCCAGAACTTTGCTCTTTCCCTTTTTCATTTCTCTCTTCTGAGAAGGCATTGACTGTTTCTGAATTTTGCTGCTTTATATAGGCTCCTTTTCTTCCCCCTCTCACCACTTGCTGCTTCTCCTCCTCCGCCCCAGTTACTAAAATCTCCTCTCCCCGATGCGTCATCTTCGTCGGCAGCATCTCATCATCCGCAGGCTGAAAGCAGAGCAGAGCACACGGGAGGAAGAAATGACCCCGAGTCCTCCTTAAGTTTTCAAGTGGCTGAAGTTGTTTGTCGATCAAAGGTGGCAGCAGGAGTCTCTTTCTTCTCTCTGCTTCCTCCATCCTTTATGTGGCAGCTTCCTCCCTGCTCCTGGTTGACAGGGATCGCCCCTTGGGCTCTGCGGGCCCTCCGTGCTGAAACTGGAGCGGCTTTGCATTTCCAGATAAAAGGCAGCGCTGAGTACCCTGCTGTAAAAATATCAGCTGCAGAATTCCTGCAGCCAGGGTGGTAGGTGCCTTCAAGAATATGGGAAGCCCTTTGGTAGGAAGGAAAGAAGTAAGAGAGCAAGGAATTTTGGAAAGAGGGGTAGAGCGGAGAGAGGAGAAATGCTCGATGACAAAGCTTGGCTGAATCGGCTGATGAGAAACAGTCATTTTGATGGCTGTGATCAAACCCTGACTTTGAGGAGTGTTATGAATAGCTCTGACATGTAGAAAGCTTGCAGGTGGGGGAAGAACAGATCCCGTTTCTCCCCTTGGAGATTTTGAAGCCACAGTCAAACAAAGCTGCAGACAACCTGCCCTGGTCCTGCCACGAACAGGGACCGCAGGGGCCACTCCAGCCAGGGTGAGTCTGACAGTGGTCTGTGTTTGGAGAGAGGATAAAAACCAAGCAAAAATATTTGGGTCATTGCCAAATAGAAGTATTAGGAGTGACATGGCAAATTTGTTTTAATGTAATCTGGATTTAGTCGCTGGCGTAGACTGTACTGAAGCCTTTCAGCTCCGGCAAGGGGTTGATTAGGTAAATGTATTTATTTTCCTGTTTTTCATTAGCCATGGATATACATACTGTGGTAACTTAAAAGCATGTAGCAAGGAAGAAACAAAAGAAAGGGGACAAATTAAGTGACTGCTGCCAGATCAATTATTCAGTTGCATTTCAACTCGTATTTTTAAACCTACAGCTTTGAATGGGAATGTTCAAAATTATCTTTGCTATGACCATCTTTCCATCTAATTTAAAGTCATTCAGCTTTACAAGAAGCAATTATGCTCCACACTAACAAATGAAAAGACATGGCAACATCAGAAAAACTGATTATTCAAGCAATTTTTGTTACATAAAATAGCCAACTAATCTCCCAGCTCTCTTTGAGTGCTATTGCAAATACCCTCCTGAAAGAGAAGTTCATTCTCGGTACACTGGCAGCCTGCCTCTGATCCCTGATCTCTGCGTGGTCACAGTGGTGGTTTGGAGGCCAAGAAAATATTTTCTCTTTTGCCTCTGTAGTTGTTCTTGCACTCACTGCACTTTTTATTCTTCTCTGACCAACGAAAGTAAAGCACAGAGAATGGGGTTTGCATCCTGCCTAGGAACATAAGGAAATCTCCAGACTTGCTGCTCTTCTGGTACACTGTCCATCATCCTTGACGCCATCTAGTCTGAGGTTCTGGAGGAATCCAGGTGTTTTGTAAGTCACTAGCTAATGCAGCATTGCATTTGGAAAGTTGTTATGAGCAAAAGGAAATGCATCTCATTTGCGAAGCTGAGAATGTATTGTCAGTGTAATTGAAATCTTAACCCTCTAATGAAATGGTTATTGTTAGTCCAACTCTACTTGTTATAGGAAAAGAAAAGGAAAATTAAAAAAAAAATGCTGCTGCAGGAGGTCTCAGTAATAAGTTACATGTTGCTAAATACCTATTTCCAAACACCTATGCCTTTCTCTGCTCAGCTTTCCACTGCTCCCTGGGAGAAAGCAGGGTGGAACAGGGCTGAGTTTTGGGGTTTCTTTTTCTCTTTCATGGCTCCCCTGCAGGTGTGTCAGGCTTTCTGTACTGCATATCAAAGGCTGCCCAAAAATTGAGGTGCAATTCAAATTCAGCAGTTCAATTCAAATTCAACCAAACCAATTTTGGAGATGGAAATTGCAGTCTTGGAGGGGTTTTTAGCCCCCTTTAGCCTTATTGACCCTTCTGTACATTCAAAAATGCCTTTTCTCCAATAAAGCATTTCTAATTCTAGCCCTTTCTGCTCTTAAAAACACCTACAGAAAAAAGTCAGTGAGTCATCAGTGTCCCACACTGCCTCCAGAAGGAGCAGGATGCTGATGGTGGCTTTTATTCTTTCTTCCTGGGAGAAGCAGGAGGTGGAGGTTGGTGCTTTCTTTCACTGGGCTCTAGAATCCACCTGGGATAATAAATGCATTTTACCCTGTCTTTCTTAGACCCAGCATCTGCACATTGCATCCGTGTTTACTGTACATGCAGCGTCTTAAGCACATCAGACACTTGCTTCTAATTCTCACTGTTACTGGGGTCATCAGTATTTCATTCTGTGCAGAATACCTGCCTGTTATTACTCCCTGTACAAGCATTACAGTTGTGTA
>JAWWES010000115.1:681590-702641 GCA_035583135.1 Lophotriccus pileatus
CAGTTCATGCTATCTGGTTTGCTAGAGTTGCCACAAAACCTGTTGTGCTGGGCCAGTGGGCGGGTTTGAGAGCGTCCGTCCATCCATCCATCCATCCATCGATCCATCCATCCATCCATCCCGTGCCTGTGTAGGGTAGACTCTGCCCGTGGCATGGAAATTGTGAAGTGGGGCTCAGAGTAAAAGAGGAATCCGATCCACTTGCTTCTCCTGCATCCTGCTGCTCAGGAAAACATAAACCCGAAGCAGATGTGTCATTAAATCATTTTAAATCATTGCAAACATTGCAGGAGTTCAGTACAAGCATCCATAGCTTTAAGCCACCTCCGCAAAGCACTCTGTATCTGTCATAAAATTTGGATGAACTCCACTGAGTAAACTGTTTTACTGTTACCTGATAGCCACCTACCTTTTAGAGCTAAGACTAGCTGAGGGAAGACAGAAATAGATTTCACTGCATTGTGAGAGCTCAGCGTGATGTGAACTCTTGGCCCCATAAAGCTGCTGCCCAGCATAAGGAAAAATATCTCCTTTTAATTCAGAGACCAGGCAAAGGAAGCTGTCTGGTATCTGAGATTAAAGTATATGATTATTTAATCACTAGTTAGTTGGCGATAATGAGCAAGTATTTTGCAAAATTAGCTCTTAAAGTGAATCTCTAAGCACAGATGCTGGTGCTGCAGAGCTGAAGCTGAGCATGAAGCGTAGCCCTGCTGTTCCCAAGAAAGGCTCAGCGGATAAGTGTTCCATCTCAGCCAGGCGTCGGTGGCAGACCTGCTGCCCAAATTACCAAGCAGCACATTCCAAGGTCAGGGGAAGGATGTAGCTCCAAGGGTTTCCTAACTCAAAACTGTCATTTCTTGAGCTTCACTGAGCTTTTCCAGCATGGATATGTTCCCCTTTAATTGCTGGACTTCTGAGAACGGCTTGACAGAAGAGCAGCCAAACAATCTTGTTTTCCTTTGTTAGCTATTTTTATTTTACCTGGATCATTACTTATCAAAGAGCACTGCTATCACTTGAGATAAACATGTTTAAACATTAATAAGTAGCAAAAGAGATGCTCTTTTGGATGCTGTCTGGGAAAACATCGTCTGAATTTTGAAGGAGAAGAAATGCAGCACGAATGTTTTTTCCCCTCATGCGTTTTAATACCCCTCAGTAATCACTCTGTAAGTGGGAAATATCTGCTGCCCTTAATATTGCCTTGACAGAACCCCCACCGAGCCAGTAAAGTGTGAATCTGGCCCTCCAAAAGCAGTTCTCTGGACCTCTCTGGCAGTGGTCAGCACCATGTTGAGACAATTGAGAGCACGTATTTCTGTATTAACTGTTATAATTTCGGATATGTTGAAAGCCTCAAATAAAATGGGAACATGATGCTACCCATATTTCCAAATTTCTTACATACTGGTTTTTGAAAGGAAGATGTATTCTATTTTCTTGTGGCTGAGCAAGTTACAGTGCATATTTTACCTCTCCCTATCCACGTGAGGTGCCGGGTTGGTCTTTTCACGTTGACTCAGAAAATCAAGCCAGAAGGGACTGTTGAATCATCTTTGTCACTCTGGTGTTCTGTGCGCTGCTCTGTTCCAGCTGTTCATCTCAGCACAGGGCAGGCTGTGTCTCACTACACTTCCCTGTGCAGGAAGATATCCAGGCTTCACAGGGCATCTCCAAGAAATTAAACGTTTGCTGCTCTATTTCATAGCCTGTTTGAGAGCTTAATGATTCATATTATAAAAATATCTTCCTTGTTGGCTTTTCCTTGCCTTCAGCTTCCAGCCAGTGATTCCTTTTATTTGCTATTGCAGAGATAACAAAGCCCTTTTTTTGCGCTGTGTTTTCCTTTGTGAAGGGGTTTTTACGCTATAATCGAGTTACCTCTCAGTCATCTTTAGACAAGCTGAACAGATTGAGCTGCACGTTCCTCATTAGAAGACATTTTTCTCCCATCCAGTAATTTTTACAGCTGTCTCCCTCATCCTTTCCAGTTCTTCAACATCATCTTGCCAAGGCTGACCCCAAAGCTGTTCCCAGAGCTGTCCCAGGATCTGTCTCATCAACTGTGTCTTCTGGGGGGGGAAATTGCCTCCTGGCATGTGTGTGTTATGTTTCCATTTTATATGGATGTGGCTCAAGCCATGACAGGGAATATCTCCTGTGACACAGGGAGGTTGTGCTGTGGTCTCCTGAATATTTTTGGGAGGTATTTTGGCATTCTGTTGCTGGCTGCCATGGCCAGTTCTGTAGGTACCTCCACAGTCCTTGTGGTGCCAAATGGTTTTGTGGATTTGTTGCTTTTTCTGTGATTAAAAGGGAAAATAAGTTTGAGAGGGCAGAGCTATTCTGGAGAAAGACGAGTTACTAACTTAATAAACACAGGTATTCCCAACACCTTCTTATTTGCTGGTTTTCTGTCTTGGCAGCTAAGCTAAAGTTCAATTAAGTGTCTGTAACCTTGCTGCAGGGAGAGCTGGGGAACCATTTGTTATTTTAAATCTCTTTACTTTCAATTGTCAAATTCAATTAAGGGAGAATTTATGCTTTCCTAGGAAAAGGGCAGCAGCTATAGAAAACCCAAGGACCTGAGCCGTTCCAGGATTTGTTGAAGAGTTTCATGCTTTCAGCACAGTCACCTCCAGAGGTTTTGGCAGTAACTTCACAGTTCTGGCAAATAGGTATTTGCTTATCTTAATATTTGGGGAGTTAGATGTGCACATTTTTTGTGCTTTGCAGCCAAGCCACAACCACAGAGGGCAGAGCCCAGCAACATCTACCTTTAACCACTTGCTTTCAGCCTGTTTGCAGAAAGTTTTGTTTGCACAGGCTGCACCTTGCCCCAAAACTGTTGAAATCGAAAGTGATGTTTCCAGGGAACCTGAACATGTATATACAGGTTTTGCATTGTTTTTTTTTTTTTGTTTGTTGGGTTTGGTTTTGTTTTTGTTTGTTTGTTTGTTTGTTTGTGTGGTTGGTTTGGTTTGGTTTGGTTTTATTTCACCAGAAACAAGCCTTATTTCTTTTAAAATCTCATTGGTGGTTATTTTCCTGTCTATGGGAAGGGGAAAAAAAAAGTCTGCAGATTCATCCGTCCAAGGGCATCATAGCTAAAGACTGGAGGGTGCATTAGCCCCATGGGTTCTGTGAAAGTCTGAGACAGATGTTGTCCTGGGCTTTGTCAGTCAGTGGTGAAAAACCAAGTAGCCAACGTTGCTTGAATTCATCTGAGTAAATGAACCCAGGGCTCTGGTGTTTTTGTTGACCTGCTGCATGTTCTGTGCCTGGATTCACAGAAAGGAGACTTCTGGCCTGAAAGACTGTTCTCAGGCTGTCAGGATTTTCTGCTATGTGACCTGATTAGGTTTCTTAACAGCCCTTTGCAATAAACTTTTCAGCTTCTCAGTAGTCTCAGAGAAGATGCTCTTTCTTTTCTGTCTTGTCCTGTCTCCCCCTCTGGCTAATGGTGAGAAGTATTTTTACCGTTTCACATAACTCTGGGAGATTGAGTGACTTAGAAGCCAGCTGGGAGGCTGAATGTGTCATTTCTGGAGTAAAACATAGATTGGGGGGGGGGGAGTGTTGGTTTCTTTGGTGTTTTTTTTTTCTTTTCCAATGTTGCCATTTCTGGTGGGCCAACAGATGGAACTGCCCACGAGGCCGTGTTTATCCCTGCAAAACCAGCTGCTGCAAAATGCTGGGGCAAGGGTTGCTTTGACTCCAGTGCTTTGGAGAAGCATGTTATAATAATAATAATAATAATAATCATAGTAATGATGCCGCTCTGTTTGGCTTAGCAGTGTTCTGCAAATTGGCATTTGTTCTTGAAGTCGTGTATAACTCCCACTTAGTTAATTTAGGCCAAAGCTGCAAGTTTGTATTTGTTCCTCTGAAAAAGAAAAAGGGATCAGAGCAGTTTTGGGGGGAAACGTGATTTCTGAGGTAACAGCTCACTACAGGACATCTGGTGGCATCCAGTGACATCCCAGGAACTAAAGGATCTTCCCCACTGGTGTGGATGTGATGCCATACCCTGGATTCTCCATAAAAGCACAAATGTGCTCATTAAAGTGAGTGGCAATAGGCCTTTAGGCATCTGTCACTGATCCTGAGAGGTCTTGGAAAGGGAACAGCCCAAAGACACGAGGATGAGAGCACCACAAGCTGAGAATAACAGGTGGAATGTCTTGAAAGCTTTTTGATATTTGGGACAAAGGAATTCCAAAAAAAAAAAAAAAAGGTGGCACCAATGGGTTCACTGTGCAGGTAGAAGAGCAAAGCTAGGATAACAGTAATAAAAATAAGTATTTTTTGAAGATAAGGAAGCACCAGGTGGGGTATGAAGTGCCAGATGAAGCCCACAGTATGCGTTTGGTAGCTGCCAGAGGCACAGCAGGCTCTGGGTGGTGGTTGCTGCACAGGGACTCTGTAAATCCTGTGCGTGCTAGGAAACCCTCTGGAAATGAATATTTAATAGAGAAATAAAATGAGTGTATGTATGAGTAAATGCTGTGTTTATCTCCCCGCTGCCCTATAAATGGCCGGTAGCTATCAGCCCAGGAGGGCTACAATAATTATGGGCTTCACTGGCTTGGCTGATAAAAAAATCAATTCCAGTGGGATGATCTTATGCTTTCCTTAATGGGAAGCACTGGAAGCATTATCCCCACTTTAAGTATGCACCTGCAAGGAAAAAGGGACTCGCTTGGAGTCCAGCTTACCCCAGAACTGGAAAATTCTGAAAATGCTGGCTTTTTTTAAGCTGTCTCTTCCTGGGCAGCCTGTGGACACACAGCACTCATTAGCAGCAGTCACTTTCCCGGGTACCTAACCAAACTTTTCCCCAGCTGAACATCTTTGGTTTGGTTTTGGCTTGGTTTGGTTTACTTTTTCCCCGGAGGAAAACCTCCAAACCAAACTTTTTGCTGGGTTTGTATTGCTTCTGTCAGTATTTCACAAGGAAAAGTTTCTCTTTTTGTGGGAGTGCAAGGGAGATGTAGAAACCAAGACTTAAAACTGAGCTGGAGTGCAACATTATTTGGATGTACAGACCCATCCCCTTCTCCACTCGGGAGCTGTTACTGGGGCTCAGCTGAGGCTGGTAACACCTGAAGTCTTCAGCAAATGCTTTTATATCAGCTTTCTCTGTTAGGTGGAGTTGTGTTGCCTTGTTTCCCGGGGCAGTATGTAATTTGTTCACTAATAGACTGCCCTATTTAGACAAATTAGACCTTTTTAACACCATTTGTATCAGTTGCTTTTGACTGCACTGCATTAATTACAGCAGGGACAGGGATGTTGTAATAGTAGAGAATTGTTCTCTAATTTGGGGAAAACAGACAACACTCAGCACTCAACTTCCAGTTTGTTTTCTCTGTATTTAAGCCATTTTTCTGTACTTGAAACATTAACATAATCTTGGGGTGGCTGTAATTATGCGAATAACTGGGTGGGAAGGAGTCTCAGCAGAATGTAAAAATAACACCAGGGAGTGCAAACTTGTTTTTATCAACAAGATAAGAGCAGAAGGAGGATGGAGATTGGATGCCAACGGTGCTGTGTCCCAGGGCTGGCTGGCGATGGTTATCGTGGCTTATATTGAGTACAGGTGGGAACTGGGTTATGCCATCACATATTGCAGCTAATTGACTGTATTATTCTGCGTTTTAAAATCTCTCTGGTGCTACTAAATCAATAGGCCTTCAGTGCTGAAAGGATGTATAATGCTGGAAGGGTAACAGAGCACATTTCTTTTTAGTGCTGAAATCTGCATAAATCTCAGCATCTCCAGCATGTTGAGAGTGTTTGAGCCTTCTCTCAACCAGTAGGAACTTCTTGGCTACAGTCACCTTTTAAATATTTTTAAAATACTTTTCCCACCATTTGCTGGCTTAACAGAATCACAGAACCATCAAGGTTGGAAGAGGCCTTTGGCATCATCCATCCACTCAGCATTACCATAATCAACCCTAAACCATATCCCCAGTACCCAGACGCCTCGTGAACACTTCCAGAGGTGGTGACTGCACCATCTCCCTGGGCAACTTACTCGGATGCCTGACTGCTCTCTCAGTGGAAATGTGTTTTCTAATATCCAATCTAAACCTCCACTGGTACAACTTAAGGCCATTTCCTCTTGTCCTTTCACTTGAGATATGGCAGAAGAGACCATTCCCTGCCTCACTACAACCTCCTTTCAAGTAGTTGTAGAGAGCCATGAAGCTCCCCAAGCTTCCTCTCATCCAGACTAAACAACCCCAGTTCCCTCAGCCACTCAACATAAGACATGTTTTCTAGACCCTTCTCCAGGGTTGTCCTTCTCTATACTCACTCCAGCACCTCAACATGCTTTTTTAATTGAGGGGCCCAAAATCAAACACAGGCGTGGCCTCCCCAGTGCCACGTACAGGGGAAGAACTGCTCCTTCTGGCCCCACTGTTCTTGACAGAGGCCAAGATTTCTTTGGCCTTCTTGGCCACCTGGGCACATGCTGGCTCATAGCCATTGGGCTGTCAACCAGCCCCCTCAGATCCCTTTCTGCTGAGCAGCTTTCCAGCCACTCTTCCCCATGCCTGTAGCACTACATGGCGTTGTTGTGACCCAAGTGCAAGACCCAGAACTTGGCCTCATTGAACTGTACGCGGTTGTCCTCAGCCCATAAATCAAGTTTGTTTAAACCTGCTTGATTCGGAGGAGGCAAGTTGTTGAGATCCTCCCAGCCCAGCCTGACACCTTTCCCCACGCCTTAAAATGTTTTTTATTTGTGTTCCCTTGAAAGCTGTCTGCAGGTTATGCAGTACAAAGGATTTATTTATTGCTGCTCAGACAGAGGCAGTGATCCCCTTAGTGCCCTGCGCCTGTGTCTTGAAACCATCTTAATAGACTGTATCATGGCACTTTAGAAAGTCAAATCTCCTTTTAGCCCGACTTCCTAAGGAGGCTTATGTGCTCATGCTCTGTTTATATCCTCATCCCTCCCTCCGAGAACTTTTGAACCCGTGGGCCTGGATCAGCCAAATTTATCAGCTGAAGGTGTTGATGGTAGTGAGGCTGCAGGGGTTTTTTTTGGAGCCAGATAAAGTGGTGACACTGAAAAAAAGCACTTCTGTGTCAGCTCACCGCTGGTCAGACATGAATTCCATGGGAGAGGCTTAACGGGTACCCAGCCACTCACCAGGCATGAGAATTGCTTTTTTTGCAGAGCCACAGCAGGATGAATTCCAGTGCAGGTCCTGCTGCAGAGATGCCTTGGCAGTGTTTGGGTTCTCAAGTCTCTCCCATTCCCGTTTCCATGGGGCTCAGCCATGCAAGAGGCTGTTTGGCTGTAAATAGCAAGGTGCCAGTAGTGGAAGGGACATCACCACAGCAAACAGGCTTCTTGCAGTGTTACAAAGTTTGGGAACAATTGGAAGGAACAGAGAAAGACTTGCATTCTGATTTTTGCATTGTAAGCAGACAGGGAGACCGTGAGGGTTATGGTAATTTGGTTCTTTGGTAAGTTTGGGGTACCCTGACAGCTAAACTAGGCCTTACTGCAATCCAAAGCCTGTGAGCTCGTTCAGGCTTCGCACCTTTTCCCTGGGGACACGGGCGTGATTCCCCACGGTCTCACCTGACCCGAGTTAAACAAACAGACACCAGCCAGCTTATATGTCATGAGCAAGAGGCTTGTGTAAACTGAACTCTCAGCAACAACCTCAATGAACTAAATCCTTCTCAGGGAGCAAAAGATAATCATAGGAAGAGGCTCAGTTCCCCCCCGCTGTGCATCTGTCAGTCAGCCACCCACAGAGAGGGGGGAAGGCAGCTCTGTTGCCTTAACCCTGTGGGGACCAGATGGGTGGGGGATTCCATCTGCCACAGGAAGAGGGGGATTGGCAGTGGCGGTGAGGGCAGCTCGTGTGCAGGTACAGGGAAGTACATCCTGCTGCAGCTGCTGTGATTCTGTCCCAGGGCCACGGAGGTTTGAACTGTGCAGTTATTTAGAGGAGGAGGTTGTGCTGTGGGCTGCTGAGGATGTTAAATCCATTTCTACTCAAATCATTGTATTGGAGACTGGAAGATGGAATTGAACATGATTATCTGCTCAAATAGCCCTTTTTCTTTTTCCTTTTTCCTCGTGTTTTAGTTTATATCTATGTCGCATAGTTTCAATGGAAATAAGCTCTGTTGCTGTTTCAAATCAGTGTTTGACATGACAAAGATTGTCTGATGTCAGTATATAATTGTAACGGTACTACAGAAAAGAAAGCAAAATAACCTTTAATAAGTGGGGCTGCACCATTTTGTTTGTAATTTCTAGAACACGGCTCTGAGCCCACTGTAAACAGTATTTCCTGGCAATTTAAAACACTGCTTTTCTCAAGAAGAATTGTAATACCCTAAAAGAAGTGGCATGTAACATCAACAGAAAGGTAGCAGGCAAAACTGTCAAGTGTCTCCATTCTTTTCCTCTGTTATTTTTAGCCTCTTGTATCTTGTAAGATCTTGGAGCTGAGAGTTGAGGTTCCGTGCGTGTGCTTCTCTGGTGTGTTCTGACCAACCTCTTTATGATGACCTCTCATTCCAATAGTCATCAGGGATATGTTGCAGGACTTGTTTGGATCTTCTTTAGGAGGGAGCCTGCAGAAAAGGTTCTCCAGCAAAGTCTTTATCATCATTTTTGCCTTTTGTTGTGTGAACATGATGTTGTACCTTTGGCTTCCGAAGTGTTTTCTTCCTCACTGCAGGAATCTTACTTTCAGCCTTTGCTCTTCAGTCTTCATGGAATTAATTTAAAAATATTAATTTCCAAAGTCTGATGTTTTTCTATTCGAAGAATCTTTGAAGCTTGAATTTCCACTGCCTTGATTTTCCTGCTGTTCTCCTGGTAGCCTTTTGCTCAGAAGGGTGTGGGTCTTCAAATACTCCATTTTCCTACTGGCACATATGCCAAACTTCAGTACTTTAATAACCATCTTAGTCACTCTGGGGCCTTTTGGACTGGATTTCTCATTCTTCTCATCTGGTTTGTTATTTTTGGCCTATTAACTCCGATAGGTGATTAAATTTAATTATATCGAGTTGAACTTGATTATTTAACATTAATTAAACCACTCTGGGTCTCCATTCTTCAAATCTCCTGAGAAAGAATTACAGTATTCCCTTTCTGGTATAACCTACATTAGGAATGTTGGCTAAAGTTTTTAAAGCTGAATAAGAGAGGTAGAACTCATTGGTTTCTTGAGGGGGGTGGTGGAGACAATGGGCAATGCTTTGCCATAATAAAAACTTGTAAATATGATTTATTTATTTACTAAGAATAGCTTTCAAGTTTATTATTTCAGCAGTCTCCTTATACCTCATTCAATCTTCTCTTTGTGAGACCTTTTCCACAAGTGTGGTATAAATCACAAATTAGGTAGTATGGGCTGTCTAAACCAATATTTTAAAATCACAGTCCATTTTATTTTAACCAGGGGCTTCAGAGCTGGCTGTTAATAAATATCAACTTGGACATACTAAATTAAGGACACAATATAATGTTATCCTAGATTTATTTTGAAAGGATTGCACAGTTATGATACTTAGATTTTTATCTGTTTTTTTTTATTTGATTTATGTACCTTCCTCTGTGATAAACTGTAGACAGTTCTTATGAGATACTTAAACTCTTTAGTACTATAATTTGATTACTTTAAGTGAATGCTTATACCCATAGCTGTGTATAGCACGAGCTTTCTTGATTATGCTTCTGGTACCAGCTCTCAAGTTTATTCTGCTGTATGTTTCCTGGGGTTTTCTCTAATACCTGCATAAAATTCACTGGTTTTCCAACACTGCTGCCATAAATTCTCAGGCTGATGTATCCAAAGGAAACAAATAGGAAAATTAAGTAGGACATTTTGTACCTGGACAGATATTACAGAGGTCGTCCCCTGATCTGATTCAGCCTGGTTGTAAATCTTTTGTAACTCTGTTGTGTGAGAGAGGAAACGGCTGCGTCCCATCCCAGGTGACCACGCTGGATTTCTGTTGGCATCAAGGTGTGTTGCCTGACTGACGTGCAGCACAGATACATTGTTCCCGAAGCAGTGCAGCACGGCTAAGAAAATGAGCAAGCCATGTTAAATGCATGACCGGTTGCTTTGCCAGCTGAATAAGAAATGATTTTCTAGAGGCCATGAATTATGCGCTAAGTCATTTTTAATATTAATTTTATTGGTGCCTTTTAAAGTGGCTCGGGCAGTGGCATTTTGAAAAGGCTCAAAATAGTTAGAACCTAAGGCAAAGAGCAGCTCCAAAAAGACAATTACCTTTTCAAGAAAACCAATGGCAAATTAAGAACCTTCTTGCCTCCGAGAAGAAAATCAGACCTTGGTCCTGTAAGCTTTGGTGCTTGCTTTGCTTTGAGCACAGGAATAGTCTCATTAACCCTTGTAAGACCAAGCAGCCAGAATAAAGCCGTGCCTATCTGTGGGTAGGATCAGGGCTCAAACCCACCTCAGCATCAGACCTGATCTGTGCCTCTGAGCTTGTGATTTCCCATGGAAACACTCACGTGAGAAGAGGTGGTATCAAAGGTCTGAAATCAAACCCAGGCTTCTGGGGTGATGTTACCGCTTCACCATGTGGTTGAATGGGGCTTGTCCCACTTCGTTTTTCCCCACTGTGCCTTTTCCATGCAGGCAGGGAGCCCTCTGGGGTAGGGACTACATCATATGTGCAGCAGATGCAGCTCTCACCCATCAGCAGTACCTACAGTCTTTATAATAACTGGGATAAGTTTGGCTCTGTGGCATCAATTAAGCTAAATTCAGGCAAAGCCCCTCAGAAGAGTTAAATCAGCATAATTTCTCAGGAGAGCTGGGGTCATCCAAGCTAAGACATCTGGTTTAGAAATGTATTTTGAAAAACCCTCTGCAATGCAAACACGTAACCAAGTAAAAGGTATTCTGGGCCAGATTTTGCAGTTACTTGAGCTTCACTGATGTGTAAAGCATTGTGTTGACTTGAGATCTTTTCCCTGTCTGCACAAAGTGGTGTTTGCACCAAGCGTCCAGAGTTTTTCCCTGTGTGTAGAAATACCATTGCTCGTTGAATTTATTGTTGCTGATGGGACTGAGTCATCTGCATAACTCCCCCGGGGCGGGATGCCAAGGTGTAATCCATGGGGCCTCATCCTGCAGGGTGCACAGCACTCCTGCTACCCAGGGCAGCGTTACCTGGTGCCGGAATGGGTTTTGAACCTCCTGTTGGCCAACAGAGTGGGGTCCATTGGATTTGGTCCTGCTGGAGGTACCGCTCCTTTCCATTGGCTTCGGCAGTTGTGAAGCGTGATCACCAGTCCTGGGTCTGGGATTCTGAGCAGCACGTCTGGGAGGGATGGACAGCTTTCTTAGCAGAGAAGGAAAGAAAAACCCGAGTTGTGCTGCTGACCCAGGTCTTTGTGTACATCTTAGTGTTTTGAGGAGACACTGAGAAACACCCATACCAGAGGTGGTGAGGAGTCTCCTGAAGTTCTCTGTTAAATCCCTGCTTTGGAAAAGACCTTGCAGAGATCTGGACCAGCTTCTCCCAACCCAGCTGAGCTTCAGGTCCTTCAAAACAGTATTTCTGACAAATACACCGTGTCCGTTTGCCAAAAAAGACCTATTTGGTTTTCAGCTGACACGTGGACAATGCTTCTTTTGGGTCTGTCCTCCCATCTTTTCCATAAATGTTTTCAATCATTCCTTGCAGGATGAGTGCTTTCCCTTCTCAGCCTTTCCTTCACGAGCTCCCTGGGGCCTTTGTCAAGAGTTTTTCCCCCTTCACCAGCTCTGTCCTTGCTTGCAGGACACCCTCCTGCAAATCCTGGAGCAGCCCCTGATCACTGGGTATCGGTCACCGTGGGTGTTGTTCCTGAATTGAAAGGGATAATATTTAGCAGCAAGTGAAAGGTTTGCTGGTGGAAAGCTACAGCATCTGCAATCCTCGGTTGTGTTTGCATTAAAAATTTCAATATCTTTGCCATAATAACAGTAATTTAAACAGGTACTGTTGACTGAAGGGCAATTAGGGATTGTTGAATTTTACATTTCCCTAATACCACAAGCTGCCACTGAGGCCTGCTCTGCTGGTATTTATAGTACCACGACTGAGCAGCTCCTTTGAAGTCAGTGGCAGTAAAGCGACGTGCAACCAGCGGAGCAGTGGGACTGGCACCCGTCAGCTTCTCATTCCTCCTGCAGATTCCCTCACAGCTGCTCTTCCCGACAGCCTGATTTATGCCCTGGGATTTATGGAGCTGAACAAATGATTATAGAAGAGCTATGTGTTTTATTACACAGGGACCAATTTTCCCAAGCCAGAGGGCAAATCCCCTCTCCTCTACCTGCGCTCTGGTTGTGCAGCTGCCACGCATCCTCTTTGATAGTCTGAAAGCTGCAGATGAGGCAATTCAAGGGGCCAAATTATCCTCCTTGGGAGGTTGAGGGTCATTTATCCTCCTTTGGAAGTTGAGCCCAGGAGGCCTGTAGGTGTGGCTGTGGTCTGCCACCAGCTGTGACCTTGCTGGGGGATGCAGCAGCGTGTGGGGTGGCCAAATCCAGCAGATCAGTTATGCACTGGTTTTTGTGCAAGTTTTTCCAAATCAGAATTGGAGAAGTTTTTTTATTTTTTCTTTTGATTTTATTTAACTTTACTGGAGGTTTGATCTCAAAGCTCATTATAGGAGGGAAACTGACTGCTTACCTTCACTCCTTTAGCTACTTTGGTAGTCCAGCATCTGCGTTAGTGCTGCCAGAGTTAACAGAATGTGTGAGGTAAAAGCTTTGTCTGGTCCCTCCACTTTCCCCAAGCGTTCCTCAGCCGTAGGTTTGCACAGATGTTGCCAGACAAGACCCACAAGAACTTCACTGGTGCTGTTGAACAAGCCAGAGGAGACCTGGCTGGGCTCTGGGATCCTGGCTTGAGGTTTCATCACTCTGTGATCAAGAAATGCAGATTTCCATGTTTGAACTGAGCCCATCGAACCTGGAGCATTGCCAGCACCACAGAGTTGCTGTTTCCATGGAGGCAGCTCTGAAAGCAGATTTTTCCCTTTAAAGAAAGGCAGAGTATGGGACAAAGCACATGCACTCTAATGGGGTGGAAGTTCATTACCAGAAAGTGAACCCCCTTAATTGCTTCTGCATAAATGAGATGTTCCTGAGGCCATGGATGGAGAATGGGGTGTTACTGATCTCAAAAGGTCATTTGCTTCCATGGAAAGAGAGAGAGGACTAAAGAGCTGAGCCCAAAGGAGTTTTATGGATTTGTGAAGGGAGCCAGTGGGTCTGTGTCTAATTAACTCAATTCTGAGTGATCAGGGTGCTGGGAGGAATATACAGGGCAGACCCAGCAGAGGGGATCTGCAGAAGCTACCACGTGATGCCAAGCTGATTGGGCTGCCAAGTTGATTGTGCTGCCATCACTTTGCCCTGGGTATAGTATGGCTGATTGAATTCTCCTCCCAGCCCTTTAATTGCTGCTCAGTTGGATTTCCACTTTGATAATGAATCAAGTCAAAGCTGCTCCACTGATTCAGCCCCTTCTCACCTGGCTTCTCCTCCCTTACTCAGTTTTCTACTGCATCTGTCCCGTCTGGCTCAGCCTCCTGCTCCGTTACGAGCCACTCCCATTGATATCTCTGGGCTGCTCCTGTTCTCCCAGGGAAAACCACCGTGATTTCTGTGTCCATGTCTCCCACCCTGCCCTCTCTGCTCCTGCATTTCCCACTGCAGACCCCTCACTTCCCTGCCACTCTGTTGACCCGTGCTGGTTTCCCAGTAGGGATTGTCTGTCCCTTGCTTCCTTGCTACAGGCACATGCACCAGGGCTTTTTCTTAGGTGCTGGGAGCATCATTCCGTGCAATTAATGACACGGCAAGGAAGTGGAAACTGAGGCACTTGCTGATTGTGGGGTCGCAGCGCGGTGGTGGCTCCTCACCTGCCCCATGAGCACGAAACAGCTCGGTGCTGGTGAGCACTGAAAAGAACTGTACAGGGCTGGCTCTGGGAAGAATGCTGCTTTCACTGTGTTCTGATTCAGCAGGATAGGTGGTCTGTGACACACAGAAAGCCTTTCCACAAAGATCACGCACACGGATGTACCATGGGGTGAGGAGAGAGGCGGCAGCAGGAAGCAGATGGGCAGCACAGTGTGTGGTGTGCCTGGCATTTGCTGCTTTGCTTTGGGAAGCTCAGAAAGGAGTTACAGTAGGACCAAAGAAAGAGGAAAAAAGATTGAAACCCATCAATATTCAGAAAAGCAGAAGAAACATATACATTGACCTAAATAACCATTGGTGACTCAAAAGCTTAAGGGAAATATATGTAAATAATGCCATTAACAGCTGGGAGGCTGTGGGGAAGAGGGGCTCTGGAGGCAGAGATGGGCAGCTCCTGACTTCTGAAGTAAAATGCAAACTAATAGAAATATTTTCTTTGAGATTCCCCTCTCTTCTGCCTGACCACAGAGACTCCTTCACAGAGGACTTATAAGGACCAGACTTATAAGTTAACTTCTACCAAAACCAGATAAGTACTGCTACCTTCGTCAGAGGAGAGCGTTTCATAAGGCTGATTTGGAGAATTAATTCAGTCTGAATCATCTCCACGTGATGCATCCATATGAAATGCAGGCTGATTGCAATTTCTGCCTGTGTTTCTCCCAGCTGAAAGCAAGCTGACCTGCAGGTTTTTGCTTTGGTGCATCCCTAGGAAAATTTTGCTTTGCTGGCCTATTGTAATTCCAGATACTTGAAAATAAACAGAGGGGATTAACTGGAGTGGAAGTCTTAATTGACCTCTTTCAAACAAATCTCATCCCTGGAGATTCTTGAATTAAACCCCCACTTCCAGTCCAGCAATTTAACTGACTGGTGATAGCTCGTCTCTAAAACAATGCACTCTGATTAAGCCTTAACGTCTTAGGCTATTGAAAGCTGATTTTGTAGAGATACAGAATCTGTAACACTTGTCCTAAAACCTGCCATGTTAATCATTTATTAAGATTCTACTTTGACGTTAGGCATCTGGTAGTGTCTTTTACATTTGTATTTGCTCTTTACTCTGTCCTGGTAACTGTAGTTTATATAAATTTCCTCCGTAGTCCCTGCAGTGCCCAAATTTACCTCTGTATTGCCTTGTCGTGTATTTATTGATTTCAATTCACAATTACATTAAGGAAAATCCTTTTTTATCTGCTCCCATGAGGAGCTGTTCTGCTGAGGGCAGTTCTTTGGTCTCGTGTTGTTTTGCAGCTAATACTGCAGGTCAGAAAGTGAGAGGGAGATGAATTTGTTCTGCATAACCTGGGGTGACAGTGGAGGTAGAGATAGAGTAGTAGCTGAGGTGAAGGTGGACTTGAAGGTTGGAGAGTTTGGCAGATTATTTTGCATAAATAGGTGGTGGAGCAGTGGTGTGGGGAAGGATAGGTAGGAGCTGACGGAGTTAGACCTTGGGGACTCAGCCCACAGAGCAGAAGCACAGCAAAACTGAGAGCCCAGGGAACATGGGTGACCTGGAAGATCTGTGGGGAGTCCTGGCTCTGCTTGAAAAGTGGAAATGGAGGAGGAAGCTACTACTGAGTTCCCTTTGAGCTGTTCAAATTGAAGTGTGCCTTTAGCCAAGAGAAAAAAACCCTGTTTCCTCCTCCTCCTCCCGATCCATAATTTCCTTGCTCTGATTATTACCAAGTATGGAAGCATTGGCCTCTGCTCATGTGATGGATGCCAGCAGCACTGGAAAGCTGTCACTGGAGAGGGAAAAAAGTCTTCTCTTATGTTTGCTGGAGCAGAGTTCAGTGGAGCATTTCAGATGCAGATTATTGCTCTTCTGCTTTGCCTGTAATTCGCCTCTTCCTCTGAATTAGAAAACCACCTACTAATAAGCTGGTGGGCAAGTAGTGATTTTGCATGTTAAATAGTGTGATTGCTTCATCCCAGTGGGATTGTGCTCTTTCAGAGTTGGACAGCTGAAAAAATACATATATTGGTAATTAAATTAGACCTTATTTACAAATATTGGCTCAGAGATTTTCCGAGTCATAAACTTCTATCTTTCATTTTCCTTTTCTGATGAACATAAGCTTTGCTGAATTCGGAGCAGATAATATGAAGCTCAGCCTTCTTCCAGCTTTACAAAATCTTGGTTTAGAAAACATTGATGGAGGGCTGGAACTGAAGAGTTTGAGGCTTTGGTTTCCACTGAGACATGGGAGATGGTGGCACCAAAAGGTAGGGAGGGAGGGAAACAATATCTCCTTTAGCCTGTTAAAAAGAAAGGGAACAGGAAATAAATTTTCTCCAATAAAGTCAGCTGTGTCTCCCCTCCCCTGCTTTTGGATGTGTCATCACCATGGACGGTTATTTTTCCCATTTTCTTAGTAGAGGGAAATAGAGGAGAAAGTGGCAATTTCTAGGGTCAGAGTCCCCCTGTTGAAGGAACGACAGTTGAATTAGACGGAAAGCTTGAGATGACACAGCTCTACGCTGGGGAAAAGATAAATGGCCTTTGAGGATGACTTTCAGGGAGGTACAGAACACACAGCAGGTACCCAGCTCTGCTCTTATCAGGTACGCAGGAGTGCCCTAACCAGTCTGATGGTGACACTGAGGATGGAGTCTGAAGCTCTTTGAATTTTGGGGTTTCCTTTGGGCTTTTAAACTCCTTCCCAGTAAATCAAACTCTGTAAAAGAAATGGTCATGCCATCCTAGTAAATATATTTTTTTTCCCCATTTCTTTGTAAATATCCAGCTGCATATTTGGTATTTTAAAAAATGAATCCATATACTGAATGAACTGAGGATTTCAGATGGTACTACAGGTAGTTAAAGGCTGCATGGCAGCTCCACTGCAGATCCAGCTTTTCCAGCCTGAGCCCCTGCTAGCAGGAGAGAAGGAGCTCACATGGATTTTGCACTGATTTATTCATATCCCATCTCTTACGTGGGCGAGCTGAGTCTTCAGCTTTTGGCATCCTGAGCTTTGGTTGCTTGCAAGGACACGCCACGAGTACGAAACACGGGGGGACAGGATGATGTTATTTCCATATAAAACATTCAGAATATATGTTTTAAGGAGAAAGAATAGTTATAATGACATGGCTGATTGCTGTCAGAGTGCTAAGAGGGAGGGGTTTTTTTGGAAAAGGTATTATACAGCCCACTGTGATTTGCATAATCATTTTAAAAGCTGTTCAGGACATCTTCCTGCCTTTATCCTGAAGAAGCTGGGAATAATTTAGAAAGCCATGGTTGTGTAGTGTGGCTGAGCTCGAGGCTGGGCACAGTTACGCACCCTGGGGTGGGTGCACAGGGTACAACCAAAGCCTGAGTGCAGAGACTTACAGGGGTAAAGTGTGAAAAGATGTTCTGGTCATTTGTTTGTGATGTATCAAATAGTTTGAGTATCATGGCCATCCTAAAATCAACCTTTCTACTGCCCCACGAAGCAAACAGTAAGTCACCTCTGATGCCCACCTAGAGCATGGATGATTTTAAGACTGGCTGAAACAAAAAGCATCAGGGTATTTATTGAGTTGTATGTCCAAAGTTTGAGGAGAAACCTAAGGAGTTAACTATATCTTAAATATTTTGCAAGTTATGATTCTCAGTTTAAGTACGAAAGGAAAACGATGACAATTAAATGAAAGATTTTGTAGGACAACGTATTTCATTTGACCAGAAACTATAATTTTTTTTTTTTTGGTAAGAAAATACTTTCATTAGGATCTGAGCTCCTTCTGCACATTTAATTCTCCTCTCAGCCAGTGACTCTGCAGTCCCTTTTTTCATGAATTGCTGACTCTGGCCCTGCCACTTGACATAACCACGCATGTTTCCTTAATGCATTTTTTTGCAGTTGCTTTCCTGGCTCATCTTTTGATTTCCCGGTTGTATCAGCAGCTTTGTTGGAGTCATTCCATAATGAAGTGGGGAATGAATGAATTAATGAATCTGCCTGCTTCTGGAAACAGTGGTGAATGCAGCCAGAGTCAGCAGGCAGAGATGCTCTTTTTTTAAAATGATTATTTATTTTCTAATCGGTGATGTATTTTTGATGCTGAGACTTTAGGAAGAACTTGCAATCTCAGATGTGAATATGCTAAATTTAAACATAAATGTGTGTATTTAAATATAAACAGAGGGGTCAGGACCTGATGGGCACTGAGCAGTATGGGAGCCGTGGAGATCCATGAGCTGTTGAGAGATGATGGCCAAGATCTTCACCTCTATATAGTCTCAACATATCCCCCTCAGTGGTAAATAAGATTTATTACAAAATACTTGGAGAAGACCTTGCCTTCTCTCACAGACTCCTTGTTACAATGGCAGTTTCTCAACAAAACAACCTCCTTGAGAGCTGCTGTAAAAGCAGTTGGTACGGGCTGAGGAGGGGTGATGCCGTGTGGTTCCAGCACGGGAGGAACTTCTTCTGGGAGAGAAGTGGCATTTTGACAAAATTGTCTGAAAGTTTGGCAGCTGAATCAGCTCATATACACAGTCACATGGCGGCTTGGCATGGTGCTTCCAGAGCAAGGCTTCTGGGACTCAGCTGGTCAGTGAGTCACCTGGCAACCTCCTTTCCTTGGTGTTTTTTGAGAGGCTGCAAGTTACCTTTTGGACCATTTCAGATGAAACCCCTCATCCTGGGGAGGGCCTGGAGATGCCCTAACCATAAACAGCATATGGATGGGCCCAGCAAAATGCAGTAATTCACGTGTGTGCTTCCTTCCTGTAGCAGCAGCATCTCTTGGAAGGTGGCAGTGGTGGCCATCTGAGATGCAGTAACCTCTGCAGTTGCTCAAAACCTTCCTGCAGGCAAAAAAATTTCTATTTCTGGCATTTAAAAGGGGGAAAACGATAAAGACCTCACAGTTGCATTCATCTTTCTGGATTTGCACAGACTGCCTAGAGATAAAGATGTGGGAGTTCTTTCATTCCGTTTGCATCGTACTGTAGGTTTTGTTTGCTTTTCTGTGGCTGCTCCAAAGACTTTCACATCAAAGACAAGGCATAAGGGGTCTCTGTTTCTTCTTCCAACCTTTATCTCCCAGTTGGAGAACAGGTGAGACCCACCCTTTCCAAACTGGTGTCTGGAGATGGAAAATACAAAGTCTGCACGGCAAGGTCGCTTAGCTCCGAAAAAAATCAGTGTTGAGGAATTCCTCAGTGGCAATTATTGGTTGCTGAGGATGGTCCCAAGGGAGGAGGACCGAGCAGGCATCTCCTTTATAAACATTCCATTTTCTATATAAAGAGCTTATGGTAAACTTTCTGAGGGAGATAATAAATAGTAAGCTCTAGAAAACCCTTCAAGGGATCAGTTCTCATTTTTAATGTGGAAACAGAGCATTGCATGACAGCAACTCAGTAGGTAATAGGATAAGAATTGACTTTCAAGCCTCTTTCTCAGCACAATGCGGAGTGGGAAAAGAAAGACAAGAAAATATGTATGGAATAAACATTTCAAGTAGAATCTACACATTTGTGATTTATTGTAGACCATGGAAATGTGTTTTTTTTTTCCTTCAGTTACATGTTACAGCAATGCAGAGTAAAACCAGATAGTAAGGTAGGAAGCCCTCAGTGATAACAACAGGCTTGATTTTCATCTTCCAGCCACTTGCTGTGGATCCATATAATCTATAGATAAGTTTGTTTGCATTTTAAAGGTATTTTGACACATCAAATAATCTGATTTTGTGTCATTTCTTGGTAAACACTTTACCGGTCAGATGTGTTTCATCCGAAAGAGTATTCTTGTCAGAGGCTTGCCATTAATAATGCATCAGGAAGCATTTGTTGCTGTTGATCCTTCACTGGAAATCAACCTTTATTACAAATGTTACAGTAATAGAGTGATTCCCTGAGAGCCAGCACAGCCTCTACTGGTTTAGAAGTAAAATAAGAAATGCAGTGAGTATCCGTGTAGTGTGTTGAATGTGAAGCACAGCAGGGAGGATTTATGGCAGGAGGTCAACTCTGGAGCCTCCCATCTCAGTGATGGGTCTCAGTGATGCTGTCACAGGTGTGCGTCCCCCTCCAATGCCTTTTTGTGCTTGTGACACTCTCTGGGGGCTGTTAAGTGACCTTTTAAGTAAAAACTGAATTTTACAAATTATCAGGATACAGGGCACTTGTGAGGAACTATATGGTCCTGTTATTAGTCTCAACTGGGAAATCTGGAAAAAGCCCTACTGCAGCCTACCATGGCTTGGTCACTGCTATGTTTGTAATGCTGGCTTTGCAGCTGCCATCAAGTGCTGCAGAGGAAATTCAAATTTCAGAGGGTTGGAACTCAAGCTTTACAGTCAAAACAAAGACATTTTAATTTCCCCTTTGCTGTGATATAGGTTGGTGCCAATCCATCTCTTCTGGGGAGGCGTTTCCAGCAGACCCCACTGAGGATGTGGCCCAAAATGCAAAGATCCATGATTGATAACAATTTTCCAAGTGTTTCTCAGCCTTTTCTCTTGACAGAGAATTTCACATCCTTGCAGTTCTTACCCTACAGTCCCGCCAACCCCTGGGAATATCCATATTTACATATTCAGAATTATGTAATATTGTTTCACAGCTTTGGTTTTGATGTTTCCTTCAAGTTTGTCTGATCACCCTGCTCACCTTGTCTTCTCTACTGATATGCCATCACTTTAATTCTTGATAATATTTTCTTTTATTATTTTTTTCTAACTCAAAACAGAGAAATAGAGTACCCACGTCCTTTACAATACAGGATAGTATTTTAAAACACTACTAATAATATCAACTCAGAAAAAAATAAATTACAGCTGCTTGAAGTTTCCGAAGTAACTTGAGCCTTGGGGTGACTCATTGAATGCGTCCCTTATTTAATCCCCCCTCCCTGTGGGTGTCCAGTGTTGCCACAAAGTTAATACCATTAATTATCTCAAGCTGAGCACCCAAGGGACTGTTTGCTTTGGCAAACCTGGAATTTTTTCATTTGCTAGGGATAGAAATTATCTGAGTTACCTCCAGGGGTTTAGGGGGCTCTGAAGGCGGGGGGGGGGGGGGGCGGGT
>JAWWES010000115.1:702651-779413 GCA_035583135.1 Lophotriccus pileatus
GCCCCCGTTTCTCTTTAATCTGCCCAGAGCTGTTGCAGACTAATTCCCTGAAAGAACCTCTGTCTACACGTTGCTATATATGTGTGCATGTGTATAAGATAATAGAGAGTGACTGACTACAATATATGCGTTTAAGCTACTCGACTGAAAATTACTGAGCATTGAAATCCACTGGGAATCACAAGACTTCCAAATTAGGAAAGCACATGTCAGTCAGTGTGTGAAAATGAGTCCTGGTACAAGAGTAGCTTTCAATAAGAAGAATGAGTATTGTTCCCTGGAGTACATCAATCCTACTTTGGCCACTCTGTACCAGCTTTTACTATTTCTCTGGAAGCATACATTGCCTTTTGTTATTATTTTTTGCCTGTCTTTTGTTCCATTGTGCATTTCTATTCGATGTGTCTCATGGGCCGGCTATCAAGAGACACACTGCTGTGCGGTGGCAAATGAAGGCATTTTCCACTGTAAACAAGGTATTGTGGGATTGAAAAGGAACGTGGACAATGACAGGTCCTGGGTGCTTTGTAATTGTTTAAATGCGTTTTATTACATTGTGCAGTTGTCTTAGTTTAAGCGAGACACAAGTGTTTTGCTGGGAATAAATTATGAGGAAGACCCAAAACTCCTCCCCCTAAGCAATTATAAATCCGAAATTAATAGACTCCAATTGAGGAACAATGTGGTAAAGGAAATTAAAATTATATCCAGGTAGGAATAACAGCCATTTATTAAAAGGTCTATAAGTATTGGCAAAAACAACAAAAGAACACAAGTAAAACACCCAAGCAATAATCCTCCACCCAGAACAATCCCCTTCAAGACAGAATAAACAAGCCCAACAGTGAAAATCAATTCAGTTGGTGCCCTTTGGGGCAATTATAACCAGAGTCAGCAGGAGGCGCTGTTGAACCGCTGGAGATGTGGAGCCTGCAGTTGTTTGAGTCAGTCAGCAGGGGGCGCTGTTGGGTCACCAGCAGTCGCCACACGTGGTCTCCAAGCGCCAGAGTGAGCTGGACCATGGAGACCTCCCCAAAGGGAGGGAGGAGGGGAAGGGAAAATACAAGTCCTGGTACTGGAAAACTCACTCTTTCCTGCTGGTCCCAGACGTACAGTGATGCTGCTCTGTCCCTCTCCGAGGAAGATTCAAGCAAAACAGATCCAAAACTGATGGCCATTCACAGAAACGGCAGCCCCCGACAGCAGTCCATCCAGGCATTCCAGCAGCTCCTGCAGCTCCCAGCAGCACCACCCCCATTCTCGACAGTCCCCAACTAGCTCAGATTTCTCTCCACCCCTGTTTCCCTGGAGACAAAGCCAGGCAGTGCTGCTGGCTAGCCCGTTCTTCTGGGCCATTGATCACTTACAAACAGTCCTTGACCAATTCCCCTCCCCCAGCACAGGCAGGGGAAAGGGAAAATTTCAACGTAGCTGTAAGAACACACAAACCCCTAAAAGCAGTGACATAGAAACTCTGAAAAATTGGCTGGTTTGACCCGAGGTTGAAGTGAGCAGAATGCTGCAGGGTAAATGAGGGACTTTGGGAAAGATGGCATTTTGTTGGTCTAGTGCATCAGTATGTATCTTTCCATGGTTAAAGCATGTATTTTAATTTAAACTACTTACAAGTCTGTCCTGTCTCGAAAAAATATAAGACATCTTGAAAATCCATGGTAATAAGTTGAATCCTACTGGCTATTGTCAAGGGTTTTCGTTCTGAAACTCACATGGTATTATTACATGAAAATGGTATTTCTGTAATTGCTTTGAGCTGAAAAAGGTAGCCAGGAAAAACTGTGTGGTCACAGGTGACTAATTTCTATCAGTACATTATTTATGTGTGGGAGAGTTTAGCAGGATGGTAGAAGACTCAGAATTTGGGCTTCATTCACGATTTGTGGATCCTTTTTGTTGCTGCCAGAGAGGCAATGTTTAAAATCATCGTGTTGATTCATTAGTAGGGTGTATCAGAACACTGTCCAAGGGTTTATTCTGTTGTTGCCAAATTGAAATGCTCCAATCATAATTGAGGAGAGCAGAGGGTTAAGTGGAGACTGTGGGAAATGGGGTCTCTCCTCAGGCTGGTGAACCAACCTGGTACTCACCTGCATGTCCATTCACATGGCAAAACAAATAATACCCTTTCACAAGGTCTGAAACCACCTTGTATCCAAAGAAGTAATGAGATACCGCACTAGATAAGACCAGTAAATGAATGATTAAATACAAGATATGACCACAGGACTCACCTGCCTGTGATTTGAGGTACTCTGCAGGCAGCTGCCCCCCGCTTCCCAGGTGCCACATATTCTTTTCCATCCTGTACATCCAGAATGACACTCTGAGAGTTAGGAAAGTAGTTAGAAATATCTTTCTGGAAAGTCAAACAGGATTTCTCCTCTGACACAGTAGTGTCTCAGGGCTGACCTGGAACCAGTGGGGGTTTTTAAGAGCCTTTCCATAAACTCTATTTGCTTCTTACTCAGTTCACTCTGCTTTTCCAGATACTGCTTCTTATTTCATCTCCTGAAAAATAGAGTAATTTTCTCTGTATTTTCAGTTAAAAATAGAAAAATAGGGGTAAGTTCTAAAAAATGCAAACCTGCAATGAAGGCCCGCTCATTTTTTCTGTAGCAGAAACTCGTGCTCGGGTTGCAGCCAGAAGCAGAGAGTCCCCTCCAAGGTGCTCAAAACCATCCTTAAAGCAAACAAAAAGGAAATAAAAAAACTACTGCTGTTGCTATTCCTTATTAAAACAAACAAACAAACAAACACCTTTTTTAATAGCTATAGAGATGAATAGATGTGTGTTGGTCTCTTCCACTTGTCTCAGCACTGAGAACTTGCACCAGTGAGCTCAAGGAGAACCAACATCCTTTTTACCTCTCGCTCACGGAGAATTTCTCAGCAATTTATGCTGCCATCAAACCACACCAGACATTTGCTTTCTCCTGGAGATTGAGTTTCTGCCCAGCTCCCATTTGTCTGGAGCACTGGCTATGCAAGCGGCCTTACACATTAATTTAATTTGTGCTTCTCAATTCATACTCTTTCATTTACGATCAAATATTGGGAAAGGTTACGATTAATCAGAGCGCGGGAACAGAAGCCAGCAAAGCTAATGATGTATTACTGCGTTTGGGTGGCTCTGGAGGGGAATAATTGACGTCCTTGTGCTACAGAAAACTATTATTAGTAAGTAAAAATTATCAAAGGAAGGTGACCTACACCCATCTCCCATTTCTCAGTCTGTCTTTCTGTCAGTTTTCTTAAAAATGAAGCATTTTATTAACGCTCACGGCCATATCCAGGTTTTTTTCAGCTGTGTGGCTGCTTTGGGGGAAATCTGCCTTTTCACTGGGCATTGTGAGGGTTTAAGCCCAGAACTGTCCCTGACTTTGGGCCTGCACATGATACCCAGTGTTCATGAAGGCAATTTTTAGATGCTAATGGTGTGCCCATCCCCGAGGGAAAAGGGCTCTGCTGCTGCTTGCTCAGCTGAGGAACCACAGGGAATCCCTGCACAAAAGACAGGCTCACAGGTTTAATGCAGTGTGTGCGTCGTGATTGAAACTGAACTAATTTAATTGCTGGTTTTTTAAAAGCAGACATTGCTGGGCTGGGGCAGACTGAACACAGAGCCCCTTCCGGAGGGAATATTTACAGCCCAGCCGTGTGCTCGAGCTGTGTGTAAGACACCCTTGCAGGCTTCCCAGGGTGACTCAGGATCATGATGGCTCATGGGTTAGTGGGACGCAGTATCTGCCTGCTGAAATACCATAAAAAGTCATAGGTCTCATGCAGCTATGGTACACAGTCATTAAAAGGTCCATTTTTAAGTAAAAATACCATCTCACTTCGTTATTCTAGGTATTAACTTTGCAAGGTTATTGCGTGTTTTTGTGCATGGCAGAATTTCACAGACCTTTTTGCTCAGTGTTTTCTGGGGCCACCTGGGATGGCAAGGGCTTAGGGGATGAACTTGGGGCTTCTTGGTAGTTTTCAAGATGACAAAATAGAGTAGGTCTTTCCAACTTTAAAAGAATATCTAGTTTTAGGGGAAGAAAAAAGTGGTTCTGACTTTTTCAGTGGGAACAGAAAGTCAGAGCTGAGCAGACTTCTTCTTATTTGGTGGGTTGAGTGGACTACTCTTACTTGGGATGTGATAAAAGATACAGAACACTATTAACCGTAGGATTGAAGTCACTCTTGTTTTCCTTTTATTCCAACTGCCTTGGATTTTACTTACTGTAAGGGCAAAAATTTATTCTTTGGGGGTAGTAACATATATCTGGACTTTTCAGCTTTTCATTTCATCAGTCCCTGAGTATCCCCTGGTCTCAAGTACAGGACAGGGACAACTCATGAAAACCCCATGATGGAGTTGAGCATTTAAGATTGAACCAACAGAACAAACCTGTCACCTCTGTGTGAGCTCAGGGAGATGAGCAGGCAAGGCTTTAACTTTTTTGGGGGAAAGCTGTTGCTGGAAACCTGCCCTGAGCACAGACCATTGCTTCCCTGGCACCCAAAATAGTACTGGCACCCTCTTGCTCTGGGACAGGGCTGTAGGATACTTCTTGCTGGGAAAACACCTTCCTTTGTGACTGGGAGGCAGCACAGCAGTAGTGCAGTAGCTGACAGAGTGGATGTGCTTTGCTGGTCCACATCCCACACCTTGCAGGAGCAGAGTCTCAGACACAGGAAGTTTCCTCTGTGTGAGGACCTGATCTGTCACTGAAGGTGGAGGGTGCAATTTGGAGCAGTCTCGGAGTCCGTGGCAGTGCAATGCTCAGTGAATTGTTTCTGTGCCTCGGAAAGAGTGTAGTGCAAAGGAGCCAAGTCTGGCATAGATCTAAGAGGCAGGGTGCGCTGATTAGCATGTAATTTGATTTGTTAGGCACTACAGTAAACAGCATTAAGTGCAAAATGCAGTGATTGCTGCTGATAGCACCCTTCGAGCTTACCTCAGTGCCTGCCTGTGGCTGTGGATGGGGGTGTGTCCCGGCTCTCCAGGAGGCACCAGCAGGGCTGGCAGAACTCCTTTCTTAGGCAGAGACAAAGAAGAGTAAGACAAACACTGCAATTATAAAAGGGTTCGGGTGGCTGTATCTGCAGAGCACAGCTCACACGTTTCTCCTGCTATCCTTGTCCCTTTCCCATTCCACACTGGCACAGCTGGAACACACTGGCCAGCCCTGCTGTGGGTTACTCAGGAGGAAAGGTGGTGTGAATAGTCTGATTTTCCCCACCAGTGCTGTGTTTTCCTCCAGTAAATGCTATGTCCATATGTTTTCCATCATGGCTTTGGTAGAGAAAGTCCCTTATCTTCGTTCTTGTGCCACGGTTGGACTGTGGGTTGGAGGACCTTGGCATGGCAGCCTGGAGCTGAACAGACTTATCTCCTGGCTCCCCTGCTTAAGAGCAGACTTGCTTTTGGTTTCATGCTGCCATACTTGCTGAACTCTTTGTTTGCTGGAACTGAAGGGATGCCTCCTTCAAACCTGACATTTACAAGCACAAAATTAATGTGCTGCATCATTTTAGGATAAAAGCAAGTGAAATCTCCCTGTGGAAGTGCCCCACTGAAGTCATGCAGTGATGAGTCCTGTTTTCTCTTTCCCCTCAAAGCCAGCTCAAGCCCACTGTCATCAGTCGTAGATGTTTTTAGGACAGGTTCCCCTCATGTCCCCATGAGGTTTTGAAATCAGCCAGACTATCCCTTGGCAAAGCACATGGAAGGAAAGGACAGACATCCTGGTTGTGCTCATCCCCACCAGAATAGCAACAAACTACGAGTATGATACCTCTCATTTCCTCTTGTTCCGTGGGGGTGAGCACAGGAGGAGCTGCACAGAGAGGTGGCATTTGTTGAGAGACCTGGCACAAGCAGGAGTATGTTGGAAGCTGTCAGGAAGAATTAAATTAAGGGTGAGTGCTCTGGCATGGGGATGACACACAGGCAGCTCTGTCGCAGCTCTGCAGAGCTGCCCAACAGCCTCCCTGTGCCCCTAATAAACACAGACATTGTGCCCCATTGTCTGTGGGATGTTTTCCTAAGTGATCCCATGAAGATATTAGTGTTTCTTAACAACTGTGAGAGAATTGCTGTTTTGTACGGCAGAGAACGGGGCAGGTGTCTGAGTGAACTTCAGCTTCATACATTATGTGCTCTTGATAGAAATTCCATCATTTCTATGCTATACACACCATTCAGCATCCTGGAAAAGTCCATCATTTCTCTTCAAAGCACTTGGGTACCTCTTATTCCTGAAAGAGTTTAATTCTTGGAAAACATTTGTTTTCTGCTTCCACACCTGATTAAATGAGTGAATGCCTTTTTTTTTTTTTTTTTGGTGTCATATCAAAATGTCGCAAAAATGAATTTTAGCCAAAGCAAAAATTGAATCATCTCTCCTTTTTTGAGACCAGGCACATTAGTGGAGACTGACTTGGGACACTTAAAAGCCCAGAGCTAAAACTTTCACAGACTTGGCTGCCCCAAAACCCCCATCCTTAGACAGCTCCCATTCTTTGGGAGAAATGAGAGGAAATGAAGTCTCCTTGTGATTGCTGTGTGTGTTACAGTTATTTAGAGGGACTGTGCTAAGGAGAGGTTGACTTTGCTTTGCAGTGGAATGGAGAGACCTTGCTGGCTGATGGAGTGAAGTGACAGTGCACAGCATTTACTGTCGATACCCTTAAGAGCTGGTTGAGGCTCTGCTCCTTTCAGGAGCACCAAGCAGCCATTGCAGAGCTGCTAGGGGGGCAGGTTGGCCTGTGGGGGCTCCTACCCTGCTGTTAACCAGGGTTCCTGGTCACCTTTCACAGGCCCAGCCCCACGGGAGCTGTTCTCTGGCCGCTGATATCCACAGCATTGGTGTGTTTGCTCACATGGCTGAACCCATCCCTGGCTGTGCGAGCTGCCGGGATCCCTGTCTATCCTGCTGGAGGTTCATGCTCGATTTAAGTTCATCTGAACACGAGCTGCAGTCAAAAAGGAGGCGGGGGCAAGTCCCACTGCCCAGGCCTCAGACACCATCCCTGTGCGAAAGTGTGGCCTTGGCACCCAGTTTTAGACTAAAATATTGTCCTGAGAAAGTAAAGGTCCTGCTGGGCCAGATTTCACATTTGCTTCTATCTGCAGCAGCATTGAAACAGGAGAGGGCCATATGGCAAAGGCCAATCTAAAACCAAAAGAGGAATATCTTGTTGAATGAATCTGCTGTTTATTTTTAAAAGCAATATGCACTATGACAGCTGATGTGCTTTTAGTTACGTGATGTTGTTTGGAGCTCTGGAGGACTTGGAGCATCCAACAGCTGTGTTCGGGTGCCGGTCCATCAGGAAACCCTGCAAGTGTTGGCATTGATCAGGCAAAGAAGTACATGTCTAGAGCTAATGGTTTAAAATGTTACTCCAATAGATTCCAATCTTGCAGGTTCCCATCCCAGAGGGTGAATGAAATCAATCCAGCGCCATTGATTTGCAGCTGGCTGTGATTTGTGGAGCCCTGCAGATGAGCACTGAACACGAGCTGCTACCTGGCTGCTTCTGTTTGAGCCTTGAAAAGAAATAATCTTTGAGCAGAGGCCAACCAGGATGGTTTTGGATTAGGCTGGAAACCTGTCTGTGAGTGTCAGAAGGTACCCAATATGCACCAACAAGACAAAAGATTATGATGGTGGAAATGGAAAAAGAGCCAAAGCAAGTATGCACAGGGGAGACAATCTCCTGCAAATGCACAACAGGGGGGACTTACAAAGCAGCCAGCAATCAATTTTCAAATAATGGACCTGATCTTTAAGTAAACTAATAAAAGGAAATGAGGGTGGAATAAATACCTGATTTATCATCCCATCTCTTTTTTGCTGCAGTGGCAACACAACTGTATTTTCTTCTCTGAGCTTCTCCTCTCTGCCTCCTGAATCATAAAGTCAGGGCAGCACCTTTACAGCTGAGTCTCTCCTGTGGCACAGGAGGTTTTATAGAGCTGCCAGCCTCCTTGTCATGCTGCTATTTCAGACAGATGCTGCTCAAGGGCTCGGCAAGCCGTGCTTGAAATGGCCCAGAGATCAAGGTGGAGGACTATTTTGAGACTGCAGAAGGCAGGCAGGGGACTTTGCCAGAACAGGACAGTGTTTCATGGAGAAGAGACAGGACCTCTGCCAGTTTCTCTGGGATCAGGAATTTGCCCTTGCCTTATGCAGCGGATTTCTGGAGTCCTTCAGAAAGTCAATTCTGTGCTTGCTTTAATGTAACCATTAGGCTGCTCCACTTTGTTGTAAGTGGACCAACCCCAAGGGTTAATGCAGGTTTTGGGTGTACTGGCTGTTTCCTGTGCCAGTAGAATGACCAAATACCTTCATCCCTTTCAGTTTGCAGTTTGTGCCTCCTTCCACTTTATCTCTGAAACTTCTCTTGCCCCAGCTAACCTGTTAGCTTGTGATCCCTGGGTGCCCTGCAAACCCTCCTGCTGCCTTCCCCAGGCTCCTCAGGAGGGACAAAGCAGCAAAAGGAAGGCAAACCAACCTGCTCTTATCAGAAAATAACAACTAAAAATTGACTAAACCACTTTCTGTAGAGCAAGTGCTGTAACAATTAGCTTTACCAGGCAGCCAGGCCAACCCAGGTCTCTCTAGTGATGCAGAAGCTGGGAAGGCCACATTTCCTCCAAGAGCCTCCAATTCCTTGCTCATGCAGCATTGGAGGGACTCCTCTCTTCTCCACAGCACCTGCACGAAGACCAAATGATCTGATCCTTCTTTCTGGATCTTAAAAGAAGCAGGACCATCACTGTAGTGAACCCCATCCAAGTGGGCATAAACCCAGGTACTTTGGGCATGTGGCAAGTCCTTTCTCCCCTGAAGGAGAAGTCGTGTGCCGTGATGTTCGAAGTACCTGATACTCGATACTGTTTTTAAGCAGGACCCTTTCTGAATGCAGGTGAAGTCCCTTGGGCCAGGTTAGAATTAGATCTGAGCTCTCTGTCTGTTTGCATGGCTGAAATGGCACAGCAGTAAATCTGCCTTTGGCTGCTGGTGTATGAGATCTATGTCTGAGCACAGGAGGGCCAGGCTCTCATCTGGGGTGGGTTGTCTGGTGGATAGATTTGAGAGGCAAAGCTGTGTGTGTGCATTTGCTCTGTGGTGTGTCAGGGCACAGCTCACCACTTACACCGAGTGCCGTCCTCTGAGCGAGGCCATCCGCTGCTGCTGGCATTGCTTCAGGCTGGGAGCTTCCAGGGGATGCAATTTGCAACGGAGAGGGAAGCAGAAAGTAGGACCTGGGGCTTTTTTTCCTGGGAATAGAGGCATTTTCTTGTTTCGGAAGGTATTATGAACATTTAGAGGTAAGAGACTGGGTTTACTTCTTAAAATCTCCTGGAGAGAAGATCAGATAAGCCCTTGTCTCACATAGATCTCAGTGTGTGCAGTGAAGTTCATGCAGGTATTTGGCTAATGGCACGTACTAAAATTCCCTAGGAAGTAAGAGAGAATGCCTGTGGGTTGCAACAAAGCATAAAGATGAGATTTTTTTTAAATTTTCTTTCCTGTTTCCTTATGACTTCTCCAGATTCTTTCACCATGTTCGGGAAAAAGAAGAAAAGACTTGAAATTTCTGGGCCCTCCAACTTCGAGCACCGGGTCCACACTGGCTTTGACCACCGGGAGCAGAAGTTCACAGGACTACCTCAGCAGTGGCACAGTTTGCTGGCAGACACGGCCAACCGGCCGAAGCCTATGGTGGATCCATCATGCATCACTCCCATCCAGCTGGCTCCTATGAAGGTACAGAGTTCCTTTGGAGCTCCTTAGCCTGCCTTTAATTGCTTGTATCCTTAATGAAGCAATGCCAGTGGTGTGTGCTGGCGTTGCACTGTGGCTGTCCCGGGAGGCAGGCACGGCTGGGGAGTGTGCGAGTGCAAAGCCAAACATTTAACAGTAGAGCTGCAAGGAAAAAAAGAATTATATATATATATCTATTTAAATAAATTGTGTGAATGTCCCAGAAGAGTATGAGTCATGAGTCTGGCAGGGGCCAAGCCTTCACACTCCCAGGCTGCGGAAGAAAAAGCCACAAGTCCCCATGGGGGCCCAAAATGCTTCTCCTCTGGAGCATAAAACTCCTCAATAATTAAAGAACAGCGCTTTAGACAAAGGAAGTTTGGAGCAAGGGAGAGAAGGAAAAATGCACCAAAGGAAAAAAATGAAATCGCTTGTTCAGCCAGGCAGGGAGCTCAGGGAGGGATCTCATTGCCACCTGCTGCTGCCTGGAGCGGGTAACACATGTAGATGGAGCTGAACTCCCTGGGTGGTAAAGTGAGGGGAAACAGCCCCAGGCTGTGGTTTGGGAAATTCAGGCTGGACAGCTGGGAAGAAAACTTGACTTAGAAGGTCAGCAGCACTGGACAGGGGGCCAGTGTGGCTCTGGGATCCCCGTCCAGAGACTCAGGATTCTGGTAGACAAATTTGTCCTGATTTAGCAGCATTTCTGGGATTGCACATCCTGACAGCCAAGTGAATCCCACCTGTGTTGCAGTGGTATCATATAACCTGCCAGCCATGTACATCTATACCTCATGCAGCTGCAAAATAAATTTAGGATTTCCTTTTCGTGTCGATTTTCCTGCAGCAAGGGAAAATCAGATAATCCTGAGAGCGTGGACCCTGTAGCTATTTGATAAGTGCTCTTTGCTAAATTTACATTTACTGCCTGCTCCTGAAGGGCACTCATCACTTGCTGATCAGGACTGCTGGGTGGTGCTTCAGGACAAGGGGGATAAAACCAAGGCCTTGATATTTTTCTGTAATAAAATATTGTACTTTATATTGGAGGCCCAGAATAATGAGGAAAAAAACCTTTTCCTGCTAGGGGAGGAGAACAGCTTTGTTCTCTGGATGTTTTGATATGACTGCATGAAGATGTTTTAAAATGGGGAGGGGGGTAAGAAAAGTGTTTATTATCTTGTAGAGCTGCCATCTCTTTCCTGCAGTTTTGGAACCATTAAATCCATAAGCTTAAGAAGTTTTAAAATATAATAGCTTTGTCAGCACCATACAGGCCATACCACTCTGGGTCTCAGCCTGCAAATGAACGTGTGCAGTGCTCCCCAAATGAGCAACTGCCACATTTTGAAGTGGAGAAAATCACTGTATTTCCAAGAAATTTGTCAATTCTTGCTTTTCTGTCTGTGTATCAGGGGTCTGTATATGTGCAGATACCAGGAGTGTACTTCTAAGCTAAAGGGCTATGGCCAGAAGCCAAAATCCGGTTCCCAATCCAAGCTCATTGTCCCAGTGTAGCCTTGGGCAATGGTGGTCCTTGCTGCATCCGTGCATCCCACAGCATCTTCCCAGGATGTGTGTCCCAGGGACAGGATTCCTGCAGCCTGGTGCCTATGGCGGCAGTGGCCGTGGGGCTGAGCACAAACAAACCCATCTGCAGAGGGACCCTCAGGAGGGGTTTTCTGTGTAGGTGGAAGATGTGGATCTGGAAGCAGATTACCCAAATTGCAGCTGATTGCATGACACTGCTCCAAAGGTATTGTTAGGTGAGGAAATGGATTAAGAATGGAGGATTCAAGAAATTCTGCCTTGACCCTCCAGTTTCTCTCCCTGTCAGAGACTCAACTGCAGCTTTTTGAAATGGGCCTCCATAATGCAGAAAACACAGGTTAGTTTTAATTGCAGCTAAGAGACATTGACTATAATCTGAGAATTTGCTTTTATCCCTGTTGCAAGATACCATGTTACTGTATATTTTTTAAGAATTAACATCCTTATTTTGTTATAACTCATGGAGAGAAACTGAGTTGCAGCCCCTTGAAAGAAAAGACTATTTAATGTTCCTAAACTAGTTCAGCATAATAATTTAATTTAGATAAAATTTTTTTATGTGTGCACATGCACCAGTACCTTTAGTGTTGAAAGGGCACTGAGGATTTCATAACTTCACTGAAAGCTGAAGATTTAAAATGCACTTGCAGTTCATGGAAACAGGAACCAAAGGTTCTGAGATCTCAATATTGGTTACAACTTTCCCCTTTTCCACCCAGCAGTTCATAGTTCAGTGAATGTACTTGTGAATGCACTGATGTGTAGCAGAAGAAGGTCCATAATTGTTCCCTGAGTCACAGTATTAGGTCACGCTGAGGCATTTGGCCAGAGTTAGTTGGTGCTGAGGTTTCAGGTCGTACAGCAGCTCTGTAACTCTGCTCTTATGTGCTCCTGAATTTATTCCTGGTGTAGTTCCTTCAGTATTGACTGTGGTGTGAGGCAGAAGTATGTCTTAATAGGTGCTCCTTCATGACTGAAGAGCAGCACAGATCACAGAGCCAGACTTTGAGATGTCTTAGTTTTGAGATAGAACTGGTGTTTGCTTGCTTTGGGCTTCACCCAGAGCTGAGGCAGAGGAAGGGAAAGATTTTTTTTTTTTTACTTCTGTAGATTGCACAGCTTTCCCCGTGAGTGGTGTTTGCTTGTTTCTCAGCCTGCAAAGCAGGATCTGATACACAGAGCATTCCTTTGGGTAAAGCCAATAAACGATAAATATTCTCACTGCTCCATCTATATTCAAAGGCAGCAGCAGCAGTGATGAAGAGGCAGAGCCCTGGGCTCCCAAATATCCAGGGGGATGTCATTGCCCTGCCTCCACGCTGGCTGGGATGAAAGGCTTGTAAGTGCTTTTGCACGCGGGTGGCAGTGGCTTGTCATGGTAATATCAGCCTTTGAATCCAAACCTGAGCTGACTGTACAAATTCATTCATTTCAAACACAAGGAGAGGCAATAATGGGATTCCCCTTCTCAGTGTGGGTGACCCAGATACCAGCAGAGGGTTGTGTATTTCAGGTGCCACCACAAGTCAGTAAAATGCCACAGAAATTTAATGAAAAATAGAAAGCAGCGGTGATCTTGATAGGTTTGTGGTGTGGAGACAGAGGGGGTGAAAAAAGGCTGATTTTTCACTGGAAACATCTCCGCATGAAAAATGTGAACTGCCTGTGTCTGCCTGCACTTAAAATAGGCTTCATGAAGTCTGAGATCCTGATGCCAGGCCTCTCATTCCTCTTCCTTCAACACTTTGTAGTAGTTCTGTGTGTACCTGGTTTGCATGGTTTGTTCTTAGCACATGGGATGCTTGGCTTGTCATCACTCTTATGCCTCACAGGAGCTTCAGTTTGTTGCCATCCTTTGATTTTTGGAAAGCTTCAGAGTCAATAACTAAGCAAATGCGTCTCCACTTCACTCAATTTTGCCAAAAGAGCTTATCACTGGCTTTGTAAAGCTGCTCTGTTAAGATCCTTGAGTGCCTGCTGCTGTCAGTGGGAGCAGGATGGCACTGAAGACTTGTTAAAATCCCTTCTCATGTTTCCCAGTGCAGTGAACAGCTGAACGTCCTCGCTTCTGTCAAGTTACTGGAGAGAAAAAAAGCTGTTTGTTCATGAAAAAAATACCCTGCTGGGGTTACTCTTTATCTGTTTGTGCTGCTATGTGCGTGAAGCCTCCATCCCTTTGCTTTTGTTGATACTTTGGGTAGTTTCAACCATCCACACACTCTGCAAGATCAGATGAGAGTCCCCAGCTTGATGGTGGCAGTGATCAGTTCGTCCTTGAGGAAGAAGAGAGGTAGCTGTGAGTGTTTGGGTGACCAAATACACAGAGGCATCCAAAAGACTGAATTCTTCCTGCTGGGGCTTCTGCACATCCTTTTCCCCTGAGCATGTTGCAACAAATCCAACTGTGCTCATGTGGTGGAATTTTCGTTTTCCTGGCTTTTCTTCCTTCAGCGTGACATTGATGCTGTATTGTCAGGAAAACAGCAGAAGCCTCTTCTGTGCCATGTGGGTTGAGCTGCCTTAAAAAGTAGAGGAAACATTGTCCTTTCTGTCACTTCACCCAAATGTCCTTGAATACCCCAGGTCTGAGCTGAGATGCACATTAATTTAAGATGCACATTGACTGTGCCATTAACCCGTGGCAGTTCATTTACCTGGTGTCCTGAGCAGAGAATTTCTGTAGGGGACAGACCACAGGGTTGCCAGCTTTTCTTCCAGTCTTTCATCCTCATGTTGCAGAGCTCTAATCTACATATTTTGTCTTACTAGTTTTGGTTTTTCTCCCTTCTGCTTCTCAAACCATGACCCTGATTCTCGTGAGTCAGCTGCAATTTTAAAACTTTTCTAAGCTTTTACTGATGCATTTCATCCTCTCTACTACACAGCGAAAAAACAATCAGAAAATGAGCTACTGGTTGTGGCGCTTTCAATAGCTGTGGCATGAAAATCAAAGCTTCTGTTTACTGTGCATGATAACAGAAGAAAAAGAAGGTATTTCTCTTTGCCATCCTATTTGGCCTCTTAAAATGTTTCCAACAATGAAACTCAAGTCTCATTTCAGTTGTCATTTTTTTCTTGCATTTACATGCTTTCCTTGCTTAGATGGAGGATGAACAGTGATGCTGATGGGTCAAAGACCTCAAAGAGGAGATAAACCAGGGTCCTTGTCTGAGCTTGAGCAGTCAGAAATACCCTGTTTTCATTAGGTAACTCCTCCAGCCCTCCCCTCCCATCTCTTCCTCATCCACCCAAATGTCTACTTCTCCTTCCTGGTAACTCCTTCCTTTTAGTTATTCCTCCCATTCCTACCTCTGTAGATGAGGCAGTCTGAAGTCCTTGCTTGAGGAAGGTTGACTCCCATCCCACAAAATGCTGTGGACCTACAGCAGTGCTTGCAGGGCAGGATTGGAAGGGTGCTGACATCTTGTGGGCCTTCCTTGTAACCACACCATGAAGAGTCGTGCTCATTGACTTGCATTTCCTAATTACACATCTGTTCAATCCCACGTTTTGCCTGGTGTGTGTCCAGCTGGGAGAAGATGGAGGGGATGTCTCCAAAAAGGGCCAACACCTTGCAGCACAGGACATTCCAGGTAGAAGGAAAATGTTTTGATGCCAAGTGTGGTTAAGCAGCAGGACAGCGGCCTGGAGGGACTGTGGGATCTCAGCCTTTGGAAAGGAGAGGGCAAAATTTGATGGACAGTGCCCTTAGCAGCTTGACTGGACTTTGACGTTAGCCTTGCTCTGGGCAGGAGGTTGGACTGGAGGCAGAAATGCCTTCCAGCCAAAGTTCTTGTGTGATTATCTTCACCTACAAGTGATTACGGTCAGGTTTGCTGTTGTCCTGAAAGGCAGCCCCACTTCCAATTTGTTTTGATCGCTGAGTAGGAGTGCCTTTCATGCTCCATGGTGCCAGAAGAAAGTACTGCAATATTTTTAAGTGAAAACTTTTCTTTCAAAGGGCTAATGCTTCACTCTTGAGGGCTATTTGGTTACTGCATTTGCAAATGACAGTGCTACTTCAGTTAATCTCTGTACCCCCCTGTACAGATATAAACAAATATGCCACCTAGTGTCCATGGATGTGTCTAACTGTGACATTCATTTAGTCTGAGAAGAGCCAAGTTGCCAATTTTGTGTAATCTTACAGGAAATCTATCACTGTACAAATAAAAATCAGCCACAGGGCGAATCAGTGCAAGAAGTACCCAACTCAGAAATTCTTTAGAATTTATATCACTAGATTAATATATTCTCATGTGCTCTACGTTGCACAGAGGAAAATTCTGGGTTTATTTATGATCATCTGATTTCTGAAAATTATAGGTTTTGTGTAAGTCCTTTAGAGGAATCTTGTTGCTGCCTGTGAAGCTGATTTTCACAAGAGAGTCAGTGTTTGAAAGTCATTTGGACAATGCTCTTAATAACATGTTTTAATTTGGTCAGCCCTGAGTTGGTCAGTTGGACTAAGTGATTGTTGTAGTGAATTCCATTCCATTCCGCTCCATTCCATTCCATTCCATTCCATTCCATTCTAAAGGAAATGCCTCTTCTCATGGCGCTTTATCTGATACATTCTTAGGTCTTCTTTATAGTTTTGAGTTTCTGGCTTTCTGAACAGGAAAATTCCTGGTCAGCTTGTGGGCAGCAGCTCTTTCATTTTCATACCGTTGCGTTTCATCCAGTTTCACATTGCTTTCATCCAGTTTCATCCAGTTTCACATTGCTTTTGCAGATCCTCATTTGGAGAAGAAAAACCGTACCTTTTCTGACCGAGATATTTGTCCCTCATGACAAGGTTCAGGCAGGTGCATTTGAAGGGTCTGTCTGCAGCTGGACTGTAGACACCAGCACCAGGGTTTACAAGCCAGGCCTGGCCATCATAGAGAAACACTGAGGTTGCCAGTGAAAAACCCTCTCCTAGCACACAAAGTAAATACTACCAGGGGCAAACCAAGTTTTTCACATTCCATCTTATTTCTGTCCTTTAAATGTGCTCAAATGATGCAGGAGCAATGCCTGCAGAAATGTGGTTGCTGTAGCCAGTGCAGGGTAGGGAATGATGCTTTGCTCCACATTGTACTGTGAAGATGAGTTCAGTACTGCAATTAGGCCTTAAGTGCATCATTCTGCCCCACTGCCATGGAGGGGTGATAATTAGTTGCCTGCTGATCATGTCCCTCATTTGAAAGATCCCTGACATCCCTAGAAGAACCTGTGCTACCAATACTCTCCTTCTGCAGACAGTTGGAGACAGGCTCACACCTACACCTCACAGTCCCTCTGAGCTCACTGAGCCCTTCCCCAGAGCAGTGTTGGAGTTTGCTGTCTGCAGAGTGTAGATCTAGGGAAGTTCAGAAATCCTTCATGATCGCAGGAAGCTTTGTCCATGCAACAGTTGGCATTGAACTGAGTTGGTCTGCTCATGTGACAAAGGAGTTACTTCACCTGAGCCTGCAGCAGTCATAGGCAGTAATACAGATCAATACAGATTACAGACTTCTGTGGGTAAAAGTAGTTTTCTCCGATATGATTAGTAAAAGAATGTTTTTAAATGCTGTTTGCCCATCAGTGTTGCAATTTTAAGTAATATTAGTGTTGGAACAATCTTGCAAGGGCAAGCTTTAGTTCTGCTTTTGAGAGCTTACGTGAGTGAGCAGAACTTTGCAGTACACTAAATAAAGAGGTTGAAAGTCAATTTAGAGTTCACAGTCTACATCTGCTGAGGCCGACCAGACTGCTTTGAACTCAAAAACCATGTTTACCTTTAGGTCCATACAAAAACGGGGCAAACTCTCAGTGTCAGCATTTCAGAAATTGAATCTGGTCTCCTCTGGGAATACAAGGTTAGGAATACTCTCCAGGTAGCACTATATAACCTGAAACAAGCCACAAATTAGATCCTGAGCAAGGACACTCATAATCAGGTTCTTTTTTTAACGTGGAAGTTAGTCCCTGAAGACAAAGCTATAGGACACTGTTCCAGTAACTCCTCTCACTGGCTTGCCTGTCCTGAAAAATGAGCCTCACTCCCAGCTTGCTTCCTGTAGGTGGAGGACTCCATCACTGCTCATATGGCTGCTGTTGTTGTTGTTAGCTCCTTCTCATTTGTTTAGCCAAGTTTTTTGCCTCCAAAACCTTCCTTGCACTGACCAAACTCTCAGAAGCAGGGTTTGGGCCCATGAAGGACCAGGCAGGTGGAAGTGATGCTTCAGGGTGGCGTTAGGGTCCTTCTGGTTCCTGTCCCATGGCAGTGGTACCCCAGAGCAAAGCATGAAAAATAAATAGCAAGTGTAAGCAGTAAATGCTTTCTCCAGTAAATGTTTGGAGAGGCTGAGGGTGTTTTATCAACCTTCAGTCTCACAGTCCAGCAAACTTTTGCTTGGCTCGGCTGAGAAAGCTGATGGAGTAAAGCACACTGGGAGATTCCCTGTTTCAAGGGACTGGCCAGACCTGCAGTGGTGCTGCTGAAGTCCCTCAGACAGCAAGTTATGTTGAAGTCAGAAAACTCGCTACTCTGCCATGGGAAACACTAGGTGGCAGCAGGAAATATCTGGAAGTTCATATCCACTTATGTCAAAAGTGGACATAGGCAGCTGAAGTAATGATAAATCTACTTGGGCATCCTGGTGACGTTTGTTCAAGGCTTAAGCCCACTTAGTAACAGGTCTGTAGAGGGGGTTTCCAGATAAAATTGGTCCTGCAGCATCTGTACTCCCCATCAGCACTGGGGCAGTGTTTGCTGCTTCCATTCCCATTTAACCACGCAGTGACAGTAATCATTCAGTAACTGCATGTTCTGCACATCTCGATGATACATTTGTCCCTAGATCTGCTATTGAACCTGGTTTGATCCACTGCAGTCCAGAACAGGAACTGTCCTGGTTATAGTCCTGCTAAATTATGTTCCATGAAGTAGAAATAGATTGTCTTTAATGTCCCTTCCAACCCAAACCATTCTGTGATTTTATGATTATAACCAAATAGCCACGTTTATTCAAGCCCACCAGAGTTTAGTTTAGTAAGAGTCATAGGATCAGAGGGGAAAAAATGTTGTCAAGTAGCTCACTTACCTGTGGAGCCAAAGCTCCCGGTATAAATGTGGTTTTTCCTATCTCCTGCTCTGACGTGATTAGATCTGGGCTTTGGTGGCTCTGTAGGAATTTCAAAGTGCTTTGCTGCTCTGACTTTCTTGTCTTCCCCTTCACACAGGATTCAATTACGCCAGACAAGTGCTGTGTAGTACCAGGGAACAACACTGACTTACCTGCAGAGACTTTTAAATGCCTTTTCTGTTGTTTGTGGAATGAACTGTGTAGGCCAGAAAAAAAAAACCAAACCAAAACAAAACATTTCGGATACAGATCTTTGGAGAGAGAAAGGTGAACAAAAGAGAAGTATTTAAGATGAGCATTTCTGTTTTTTAGTTGCTGAGATCCAACAGGCTTTGGCTCTTTTAAGAATAGCAAGAGGCTGTGAATTGTACTGAATTTTACAGTTTTGTAGTCTGAACAGAACAGTTATTGGTATCTATGACCTAGTTTGCATTTAATAGTTCTCACTGGGCACATGCAAGTGAAGATCCTTATTGCTAAGCCTTATGCTTCCACATGGAGTAGCACTTTCCTGAAGCATTGGGATATATAGGCATAGAAATCTGGTTTAAACACACCAGCTTTTATGAACCACCCTGGGAAAACACTCTGGGGCAGGAGATGGGGTCTGACTCCCATCCCACACCCCAGGAAGGGGGAAGCATCCCCACTTCTCCCTTATCAGCAGTGGCTACACTGCCCTTCTCCTTCTTCCCGACTTCCCGTGATGTGTGGCGGGGTCGGAGGAAGGGGAGGGAGCTCACTTTGTCAGGCAGATTAATTCATTACGTGTGTCAGGGCCGATCTGCCGCTGAGGACAGAGTGCACTTGGTGGCGGCGCAGCCCAGCAAATCAAATCAAATCAAGATTACCCGAGAAATGTTGGAGCAGTTTCTTATAAATGAGATATTGTGGAGCTGTGCTGGGCATCACCCCTGCGAGTTACTCTGTGGCAAAACGTCCTCTGAAATCTCCTGCCTCGGTCGAGGAGGGGTTTGATTTGCACTTCTTGTTTACAGGAGTGAATAATTAAAACGTCAGCTTGGGAAGCTCCTCCTGTCTGTCCTCTCACCTGCCTTCTAAATTTGACCCTGTCGGTTAGATTTCTGCATAGGGGAACTTCTTCGCTATATGTCCATTTTTTGCAGGTGAAAACTGCTCAGTGGGAGTCAGTCTCCCTTCCTTAGGGCATTCCTATGGCTGTACTTCCCATTATGATAGCTGTCCTTGAAAAGGAAAAGTAACATACTTCCTTGGGAGAAAGAATGCTGCAATTTGCAATGCGTATGAAATTATTTTCTGGTTTTATTTTGCCGATACAAATTCCTGAATTCCCTGAAATCAAGGAGTGAGACTAAGGAGCCCATAGCGACATCAGTCAGATTAAAAAGCACACTCTTACTTTTGTGTGACCAGGAATGCACAATTTGAGTGTGTTAGGAAGTAACACACTGAAGAAGTTTTTTCTTACTGTTTTAAGGCCATGGGCCTGAGGCCTTTTTTTGGCATATCGCTGGCTGCAGGATGATTTCTCCTGCTGTACCTTGTCAGTCCCTTCCCTGCCGGCATGACCAATGCTCTGCATGCAGTATCCTGGCCTTCCTCAGTGTGTTAATCTCAAATTTGTAGGGCTGTGATTGCAGTGCCTGTCTCAGCCCTGGGCAGGGCTTTGCTGGGCTCATGGGTGCTGATCCCATCGCACAGTGAAGCTCCGGCTGCACGGCCTGGGTACTCAGGCACTCACCACCTTCTTCTTCCGCTCTGTGCCTCCAGCTGATGATTTATGAAGTGGGAAGGTAATTCCCAACCCTCTGCCATGGCTTGCAGAGCACAGAGAGCTCCTCGAGCTGGGCTCGTGCACTCTGAAACAGGAGTGTTGACTTGTCTTCAAGCATCTGCTGCATTTAAAGCTTCCTTTGCCATGGTGAATCGCAGCCAAAATTAATACAGTTTAAATTGTTTCTTATAAATTAATAGACTGTCAAAATCCTCATTTTAATTAAAAGCAGGGAGATGACCTCGACCTCAGCAGAGTGACCCAAGAGCCTCTGCCCTCCTAAGCAAGTGCCCCACTGCCAGAGCTGTCAGGTGAAGGCAATTACTTCTCTAGGCATAAAACTTTATCTTGCTGGAGCTGACTTAAGTATTTCAGAAAGCTCAATCAAACTGCAGCCAGAAATCTTTCACTGAGAAAAAAAGGGCCAGGATCATTAATTGGGTTAATGCTCCATCAACCTTGCATTTGTTAATGGGCATGTTTGGGGCACGAGGGGAACCTCATCCAGGGAAATGTCATCTGAGATGCAAAGAGGGTTTATGCTGCAGTGCGACTTTGTGAATTGCGTACTGTCCCTCTCTTCAGGCTTTTTTGATTGCTGCTGTAGTTGAGAGCAAACTGCATTCCCATGTTGGCAGGCAGTGCCAGTACCCTGTACCACAGTGATCTGTACAATAAATGTATGGGTGAGACTGGAAGGATAGGGCACTGGGTTTTTGCCTCCTCTCCCCATGGAAATCCCACACCAATGCCCTTCTGGACCTTGGAATACATCCTGTGATAGTGTCATGCACCTCAGTTGTATGAAGACCTTTTTTTTAAATGGATATCATGCGTGGGAAGACTCACACGATGTTGTGCTCCACAGTTCCCAGCACTAATCACATATAGATGTAAAATACTGTGCCCCTAAAAACAGTAGCAGTGGATGCCTCAGTGGCAGCAGTATGTGGGAGACCCACAGCTCCTGTGGAGCACATCAGTGGGTTATCAAAGTTAAAGTAGTTGGGGAGGTGGTGGTTAAATATTTGTTTAATTCCTGCGATTTCTCATGCCTTTGTTGAGACAAGTGGGGTTTTGTTTTCCTCACGCCTCCCCCACATACAAATGCAGAAAAATAACAGTCTAAGGCTGCAAATATTTGGTGTAAGGACAACTGGGTGATACTACGTGAAGATTGATGAAGACTGCGTTGTGCCTGCAGAGAATTCTGCCTCCATTTGGGCTCACCCCAGGCCCCTGGAGGTTCCTCTTGCTATCTCACCTCCCTGCAGTTTCTCTAGGAGAGTGCTTGCACCAGATGCTGAGGGATGAGCAGCAGAGGCAGTTCACACCTCATTTAAAATGCGTTTTTGCAATGCATTTTCCTTAGAAATCGGTGAGGCCAGAACTGAAAGAGGCATCAGGGTTGACACCAGTCCTTGCTTCATCTTATGTTCCCTGCGTTGTGTCTGAGGTCTGCTCCTGTCTTGCTGTTATGAGACTGAAAAACAGAGTTGTGTTTCCTGGAGGGAAGGATTTCTCTTCTCTTCCCCAAATATCCCCAACTTCCCTGTGTTTTATAGCTGCCCCTGCAGTCAGCTCAGTTGGAGAGCTCTAGGGTGCTGCTCCTGCAGGATTTCTCCTGTGGACTGCCATGAGGTGATGAGTGGTGCAGAAAACAGCTACACCTCGGCAGATCTTATGGAATTTGCTTTACAACTTCCTTGTGGGAAGAAAAAGACAGTTCCACAGAGGCATAGGCAAATGGCATGGCTTTGAAAGGGGGAGAATAAGGTACCCGGCCCTGCTGTTGTTCATCAGCAGGGCAGGGCACAGGCTTCCCAGGGCACTGATCTTTTTCTTTTCCTGACTGAAAATGTTAATTTGATAAAATAGGAAACTTTGACATTGATAAACTGATTTTATCCAGAATGTGACCAAAAATCTACAGTCTTTGGTGTGGTTTGATGCAGCTTTTTAGCTTAGCGGGTCCACTCTGTGCACTGTCGTGCTGAAACCATAGCCTTGGGAAAATGTAGCACTATTAAGAGGGGATTTAAAATTCCTGCAGTTAATGTTTTTGAGGAATTTTATTATGTGGGACATTTTGCTTTTTCATTCCATCTTTGGATAAAAGAAAATTTTGAAGGGTCCTAAATCCTGTGACTTTGGTTTGCGATTTCTCCACTGTTGTCCCTGGGAAGTGCTGTGTAACTCATCAGTAACACATACACCAACTTCCTCTTTCAAACTAAAACTTCTGAGTCGCAATTCACTCTCATATGTTGTGTGTCTGAGAGATCTGTGTATATATATTGCATAAAAAATTGCACATATCAGCTGTATTTAAAGTAAGCCCAGAATAATTACTTTTGACATTGAATATTCTCTAATAGCATTTCAAGTGACATGTAACAAGCATTTTTGTGTATTTAAAAAAAAAAAAAAGAGAAGTTACTTGAACATAGGTATTTCAGTGGAATTTTAAAGCTAAACATTTTGTTAAAGTTGCTGTATTTTAAAATGTCAAAAGAATTACGGGTGAATGTGTTTATAATGAAACGTTTCTGTTGTTGTCATGGAAACTAACTTTTAAAACTGCCGTGCAGGGTGACAAATTACACAGTGCCGTTTTGGTGAGCCCTTTTTTTTTTTACAGTTTTCCATTATTTTGCTTTTGAAGAATTTTAAACAGCTGGCACCGGTGTTAAGGATATTACACTTCTCTCAAACCGTTAGCTGCACCTTTATTTTGATCCATCGAGTAATACACATTTTTCAGGCTGAGGAAATTTCATTTCTATATCATCAGTGTAGATCATCATTAACATCATCATCATCTACATCTCAGTAATTACCGTGCAGCCATGCCAGTGTTTTCCCAGACTGTCTCTCCTGTCATGTGCCATTGCCAATATCAGGTTGATTAATTCATGAGGGGGATCGTGGCTCTCGTGCTTAGACACTTCATGGCAAGGGGCAGGGGACACCATCTCATGCTCCTGTGTTTGGCAGGTGACTCTGTGGTGTAAAGTGCATGTTTGGTCCAGGGAGCAGTTTGGTCCTGGCCCAGCTGAGTCATTCAGCACCAGTGCAGTTTGCAGGATGCCTTCCCCAGGGAGGGAACTTTTTGGGATACCAGAAACGATTAAATTTTTTTTAAATTATTTTTATGTGGAGGATGAGAATGGATAGCATTGGGAAGAAATCCCTAACAGAAGATATGTGAACACTGAAGCTTACAGGTGTAAACCAAGCTCTAAATTGCAGGCTTAAGGAAGAAATGTTCTGACATACTTTCCTGTCTGTTGTGTATTCCTTGAGACTAACTCTGAGTAATGGCTGTTTTGTAGACAGGCTGTAGATCAAAACTAGAGCAGATCCCATAGGATGCTACTGGAGGGTGCAGAGTGATGAATGACATCTCATCCCATCCAGCACCATTTCTCACTACTTATCTGATGAGTTTCCGTTGCAAAAGGCATGTTTGCAGGGTAATGTGTATGGCACAAGCGCCCTGAACTCCCCCCTTAGGTTAATGTTTTGTAAACACACAGAAATGGTTACAAAGTGGTTACTTCTGCCCTGAGCATGGGAAGCACAACATTCCACGATGGCATCATAAGGTGGGGGAAGGAGGGGATGAGGTATAGGAATACTTTTGGGTCCTTTTCCATGAATCTTCCTCCTTTGGATGTGATTATGCATTCAGTGGAGTGCCATGGGATCACAAGGATGTATCCAACACCATCATCAGGAAAGGCAACTCAGAGCTTAGAACTTGTCCTCAAGTGAATGTTCAGTGGAGAAAAACTTTAAGTGCAGAGTGGAAGTACTTACTTGAGAGCAGCTGTCCCAGATCCCAGGTGTGCTCTCTAGTCGCTGGGCATTCAGCTGCCATCGCTTTTCCTCCCTGGCAGCATATTTACTTCTTCATGTACAGTCAGCCATCAGAGACATGGGTAGGTCTTTTATCTCGCATCTCCCATCTTCCCCTGTGTCAGCCCTCAGGATGGCACCTCAGACTTGAAATTTAGCCTCACAAACAAGGGAAAGGAGCCCACCTCATGCTGACGCTGGGCTGCTGGAACAAGGAGGGGTTTGCTGTTTGCTTGTGGCTGTCCCCAGGAGTTTTGAGGGACTTCAGCTCTTTTGAGGGCACAGATCACAGAGTGGCTCAGGTTGGAAGGGACTTCAGTGGATCATCGGGTCCCACCTCCTTGCTCCAGCAGGGTCATCCCAGAGCACATGGAACAGGATTGTGTCCAGATGGTTCTGGAATACCTCTGGAGAGGGAGGCTCCATACCCTCTCTGGGCAGCCTGTTCTGTTGCTTGGTCACCTGCACAGCAAAAAAGTCGTTCTTGCTCCAAGTCCTTTTTTTATGGTAAGAATAGATCAAACACAGACCCCTGACACCTCTTATACCCCTGGCTGCAGCTGTGAAACAGGGAAAGCCAGTTTTCCTTTGGATAGCTGACAAAGATTAGTTTTTCTCTCCAAGGCAGTGCTGTTTGCATTTGCTTACGCTGAGGAGTAAAACATGAACACAGCTTCAAATATTTTGAATGTCTCGCAACACAAGAAGATAAATTACCAACACATCCATCACTTAGATTACTCTGACCATCTGTGCTTTATGCACCTTCTCTTAAGGAAAAAAAAAATTGATTTTCAGCTATGCACAGGCTGTGCTTTTAGTTTATGTATAATGCAAATGAGGGGAGAAGCTAGCTAGAGGCAAAATCAGAGTTTATATTGGCTGCTTATAGGGGCGACCTTTCCTTAAAATATCTTTTGTTTTTCACCCTGCACATCACAGAGATTGAGAGTCCTCATTGACTTCTGAAAACGCAGCTCTGGGAGGACAAAGGATGATATATTCTTAACGAGTGCCTAAAGTATAGTAGTTTTTAAAGACAATAAATGCAAGGTCACATTAGGGCAAAACAGTTAATTACCCACTTCATTATTGTCAAGGTTAATGCAGCATTTGAGCACAGAAGCTGTTTTTCATCTCCTTTTGGAAACAAGGCGAGACAGCAGTTCTTACAGACAGATGCATTATAGCTTATCACTGGAGGACAGACCGCTGCAGAAGCGCCATGAAGGATGTCTGCTGTCACCAGGCTCCAGAGGAAACGCCAAACCTGTCTGGAGAGTAGTGGGAATGACGGGAGAGCTCCAGCTCCGGCACACCGCGCGTTAATTCACGGGAACCGCGCCCCATTGATTTAATGTGTGACGGGAATGGGAGCAGAAAATTCACGGGCGCTCCTTCATCTCCGGGAAAATCGATCCCTCCTAAATTGCACAATGCACTGGAAAACATCCTTTAATAAACATGGGGTATTGACCATCACAGATCCCATCTTTCCGCGGTGAACCCTGTGAAAGCTGTGCCTGCAGAAGGGCTCCATCCTGGTTTTCCATTTCCACGTGCTGGTTTCCATTACATGATCACAATAGACAGAAACAAAGGCCCCAGAAATCATAGCCCTTTGCAAATAATGCTTTGCTTTTAACTGCCTACTTCAGCAACTTCGAAAATTCCTTAAGTTATTTAGAAAACAGTTTAGAAAATTTAGAAAGCAGTCTATGTAAATATAGGTAAAATATATATAAAGATAGAATTCTCTCTTAATATGGAAGCACTTTTTTTTTTCCCAGTTTCTAAAACCTTTAAAATCAGGAATAACTAGTCTAGTTCCTGTGACACTAATTACCAGGATAACTGTGCTTATATCACTTTTGATGTAACCTTTTTCTGGTACATTTTTTCCTCAAGGTTTTTGTTTTGCTTTTTAAGGTAGAGCTACAATTTCCCATCGTTTTTGATTCCTGCCCTTGTATTTCAGTCCCAGGAGGTTTTCCCTGTACTCACTGGTGCAGTGCCCAGCCTGGTGATCTAGTAACCAAGACCACATCATTCCCAAACCAAGACCCCACATCAGCAGTTTGGTCTTTCCACTGAAGTCATTCCTTTGAATCTGTGGGACTTCTCTGGGCCCTGGCACTAACACTTTACTCTCAGGTTTGGGAATTTGGGCCGTAGTTACGGCAGCTCTCAATCTCTGGCATCATTCTGTAAATACTGAGCTTCCTAGGAAAACTGTGGGTGATATCAAGCCCCCAGCATGTGCTTTCTCTGTAGTAAATGACTTCGGGACAGGTTAACATGGCACAACATATGTTTTATTCTTTATAACATCTTCTTTGATTTTATTTTTTAATTCTTTATGCTCTGCTCATCTGTACAGAGCACTTACTCTTATTACTCTTCTAGACTGATATCTGCTTTGGGATCTTAAATTTGTTGTTTAAGCCTAGCAAATGGTTCTGCCTATCAGGGAGGCACCCACTGTATTTCACATTTGTGTATAGTCATCTGAAGTTCTGTTCAGATAGCAAAATCCTTGACTACATACCATTGTTTCATAGGGTCGTGATGAAACAATTCCTGAATTATCTTCTTTTGGTAGGAGTGATGCTAGATACTTCCTTGGAAAATATAAAGTTGGTGTAGGCTGTCTGCTTTAGCCAGTGCAGCTCACCGTGATCTATGTCCTTCCACATAAGGGAAGTGTGAAATTTATAAACAAGCCAAGGCAAATAGAAACGTTGTTCTTATCAGCAATAAATAATTATCATAATTGATAATAACTGTTGGTAATAGTGACAAAGCACTGACTACTCAGTAGAAAATGGGCCTCTAGAATAGGTAAGTTTATCCTTCCTTTGAGCTGGCCCTTTTAATTTTCTCATGGAGAGGAGCCTGAAGCCAACAGAAATTACAGCCATCACCCAGCAAGTCAGTGTTTGGCAGTAGTGATCCTTAAAATGCTGGGATAAAAGAAAAGGAGTTTAGTTCTTAATCCCCTTAACTTCATCAGTCAGGATGAGACAGCACTGAGGTCCCAGAGCTATCCAAGACAGCTTCATCAGACTGGCGCTTCGGGGGTAAATGCCTTTTTTTTTTTTTTTTTGAAAATCAGAATTTCCTTTAAGACCATTTTACTGTTAGTACTATTTTTAAATCGTCATAATCAAAAAGGTTGCTCCCACGCATGGACCTGTCTGCAGAAAATCCCTGAGCTGCAGGGATTTGTCAGAAATTAATTCCCTAACATATAAACACTCAGCTGCATTCTTCTAAATCTTCCTTCTGAATGTGTCTGAAAATCCTGCTTCCAGGCAGCATCTGGTTGGAGGAACAGAGGGAGAACTCCCCTTCCCCATAACCAAAGAGTCTGCTCTGCTCCCAGGGACTCCCTCTGGCTCTGAGGTCCTTTTGTTCAAACGCAGCGTGGCTGCTGCAGGAAACCTTTCCTTTGTGAAGGCCAGTCCCGTGGAGAGCGTTAAATTGGCACTTTACTCCTCGGCAGGCATTTGCACAGGGGAAGCAGGGTGGCAGTTGGGTATTCCAATCTTGTTTTCAATTATAAGCATTTCATTGTCCAGTGTTGCTGGTTTATTATGTGATAATTAAATATGAATGATCACACAGTCATCCTGCCAAAGAGGCTGGAGCCGAATGAAACCAATTCCTCTCATCCTGCTGAATGGCTTTGGAGGTGAAAGCAGTAATCTCTTTACTGTCCCTTATTTTTGCTGTCCTATTGTTTCGGTATCACTGGCTTCAAAATAGCAAACTAGGCAAGTAGTTACGGACATAAATCAGAGCAGGGATCAGTGTGAGGTCAGGACTGCTTTGCTTTTAGACTGCGTTTTCTCAGCTGCCTTTTGTGAGTAACAGAGAAGTACATTCCCATTAATTTTGTGAAACAGTGATTTTAGTAGTGATGAAATGCTTGTTTTGACAAAGTTTGAGCCCCCTGTGTGCTTTCAGGCAGAGGCTGAGTGGTTTCTCTGTTGGTGTTGCAAACTAGTGCAGGTCCATTGTCCAGGCATCCAATATTCCATGGTTGGTGTCTAATACAGCACAGTGTGCAACGTGGGCTGCAGATCACAGAGGGACACCTCCTTGGAGTGACCACAGTGACTCTGTTTAAAAACTCAGTAAGTTAAATAAGATACAGCTCTAGATATTTAGCCCCAGTAAATCAGCAAAGCAAATGTGTTTTCAGTAGAGCCATGCTGATTTATGGCCCTGGCCACTAATCTGTACATCTTACTCTTGTCGGGTGTTTATAGATGTGAAGTAGTGCTCAGTGGGAGCCAACTGCTGAAAAAATGGATGCAGCCACATGTTATGGTCTTCAGGTGGTACTAACTAAAACCAGTCAGTCTTCCTTGAAGGAGAACTATAACCGAGCACTGCTCACCTCCCATCCTACCAGGAGCCACCAGTGTTTTGGACAGAAGGGAGTAGGGATGGGCAGGGGGGTCTGTGGAGGATGTTGCAACAGTGGGACACAAACAAGGCATCCGTGATGTCCCCAAGCCATGGTTGTGCACAGTGCTTTGCTGGATGCTGTGTATTGTAAGGAGATGGAGTTAAGTATTTTCCCCCTCTTCCCCAAGTGTCTGTTATGCTAAGTTAACTAAGAGTCGGTCCCCAGTGGCAGTTCTGTTACTCAGGAACATACTGTTTCTTAAAAAAATTTTAAAAACCCAGGAAAATCCAGTGCCTACTAAACATTGTGCTACTTTCCATTCCAGCAGTTTGTTAAAATAACATGTAGAAGTGAACACTGAATGATTTTTGTTTAGCTTATGTATACTCTATAATCAGCCCACCAGTTTGGCTTGATGTACACAACTGAATAATAACAAATAAAACATAAGTAGTGGTTTTAAATGTTTAAATGTCTAATGTTGGCTGCTGAACACCCACCTCTTAAATCGGGCTTTTTAAGAGTGTCTTGGGGTTGCATGCCAGCTTGTGATCTACCCTGAATTTAACCACTCTTTGTTTCTTCCTTTCTGCCCTGCTGTAAGAATTTATTGAGATTTTTTTTCTAGCAATGAGACTGCAGAACATGACACATCACTACGTGTATTTCTGGGTGAATTGTAGACTTTTTTACTTACCGGTGGTTTTCTTGATCAAATATTAAATGAAAATCAGTATTTAATCAAAGCAATTTCTTATTCCCAGACTATTGTTCGAGGAAATAAGCCTCGAAAGGATACTTCAATCAACGGCCTGCTGGAAGAGTTTGACAATATCTCAGTGACACGATCCAATTCCCTGCGGAAAGAAAGTCCTCCCACCCACCACCACCAAGGAAACGCAAACCATGTGCCAAGGCACCAGGAAGAAAATGGCTACATCACGTATTCCCAGTACTCCAGTGAGTCAGACACTACAACTGAGTATGTCGTGGAAAAATATCGAGACAAGACTGTTTATGGGGAAGAGTTAGACCGGTACTACAAAGGCAGCTACGCCGCCAAGCAGAATGGGCACATGATGAAGGTGACATCCCGGGACATCTATTACTCGGAAGTGACACCCCTGCAGTCAGACCTCTCCAGGTTCCTCCCAGATTACCATGCACACCTCGACACAAAACCCAAGCCGCTGGAATACGGCGGCCTAAAGCTGGAGTATCAGCAAATCCCCAGCGGATCCTCCCTGGACTATAGAGATCCCTTTCCTTACACCCCATCCCCAGCGTCGGTGCAGAGCGAGTACCCCAAGGAGAGGCTGGAGTATGGTGACAGTGACTGGGGACATGGCCTGGGCAAGGATGACTACGACAAGAGGCCCAAGTCATCCTACGTGGACCCAGCAAGCCCTCAGCCAACCATGAGGCAGAGGTCCAGGTCGGGCTCCGGTCTGCAGGAGCCAGCCATGCCCTATGGAGCGAGCGCATTCAAAGCACACCAGCAAGGACATTCCTACAGCTCCTACACCTACCCCCGCTTGTCCGAAACGGCAGCAGGCATCCCCAAGGTAACCTGATGTGCCTGGTGACAGGGCTGTCAGGGCAGGGATCAGCCTTTCCAGAAAGGGAGTGCAAAAAATTAGGGATGTGCAAAAAATTACGGGCAAAGAGCCTTTGCTTGGGCACACGATGCCAAACGTGGCCAGTGACATCCCTGGGAGCTGCATGGCTGCCACTTGGTGGGTGTAGAAACCCATCCTCTTTACCCAGGTCTGTGAAAATGGATGTCAGGGACATTTTAAGGATGTCAGGGTTTAAGATAGGTTTAAAAGGCAGGTTTGAAATCACCAAGGGTAGTGATCTTATCATCTGCAGAAACCTTTTGGATAAGGAGGTGTAGGTCAGTGTAGACTTTATCTTTTCGACAGGGTCAGCTTGGAGTGTTGCTTGGAAAATATGTGGATAGTCTTTGTGTATCTTAAAATAAAATTTAATTTCCGCATAGATTTCAAGGAGCTAGCATCTTCATATGCACTCCTGTTACAATTAGCATAGAGTCCCCTTACCCTTAAGTAGGCTTTTCTTTAGCATGGATTTATCCAGTTTGAATTTCCAGACAAGGCTTTCCCCATCTCAACAGTTCTAAAGAAAATGGTGTATTTACACCCAAAGCCATAATTTATGTATCCCTATGTACACAGATATATAGGACAGGGCTAGATTGAGTTCCCCTTCCTCCACCAAGCCATCTGAGCATTTTTCTGTGTTAATTAGTTTGGCAGATGTAATGTCCTTCACGAAATTCATGATGTCTCTGACTCTCTTCTATTTTATGGCCACCCCTGCCTGGCAGAGTAATGGAAATTATGGCTGTAATCATGTGGATTTCTGCTTAAGCAAAACCAGCATCCTGGGAGGCGGCTGCACAACACTGCTACGTGCTCGCTGGATGCTCCATATGGCTGGAAGCTGTCAGTGTGCGAGTCTTGAATGGAAGCAGTCTCCAACTTCATGTTTCCAAGGGCAATCTCCAAGCAGCCCCTCTGGGGAGGCATTCCCCCTTCCCTGCTAAACCTTTGGTGTAAAGAGGAGAGGGGTACACTGGCTCACCCATGAGGCAGAGAAGCATTGATACAATGTTGCGCTGGAGGATTTTCTCTCTGCACCAAGGCCAGTCTAGCTCCAAACTCCTCCTCTCCGTGCAGAGCCCACAGTGATAAACTGATGCTGCAGCAGATTTTTTTTTTACCTTTTTTTTTTTCTTTTTGCAGTCTTAGCATAAAATGGTCAAATGATGTTCCACCGCAGAATTCAATTTCACAGTTCAGTTGGGTCCTTGATTACACTGCCAAATTCAGATTAATGTGCATTTAACTAACATGGATCAGGGCCTCCTGGCTGGCAGCCAGCAGTAATAGTAGGAACCGTGAGCTGTGTAGAGTGTGCTGCTCTGTCCATCCCTGTGCACTGCCACTGAAATTGATTGATTAAATGAACTCATTGCCATAATTATTTGTAATTGTGCTACATGATGAGCCTGTGTCAAACCACCCCCCTGCCCCGAGATGCTCCACACATCATCGGTAGTCGCATATGTTGTATTGAAAACGTGGATATGCTCTTTTCCAGGGCAAAAAATGTAATTTTTGGGTGGTTAGTTTTGGTTTGGTTTTTTTTCGTCTTACATCCTTTGGTTTTTCAAACTATTATGTTTGCAAATGTGAAGTATTGGTTTGCTTTCAGTGTAAGAAACTTAGAGAAGCTTGGAAAATAAAAAAAAAAAATAAGGAAGGAATCTACAAATGAACAAGGCCTAACACTGGGATAATTTCCTTTGCGATTTTCTCTGATTTCAGGTGAAAATTAGCAGTTTCGTGACACTGCAGTTAAGCAGTGTGTCACTGTGGAAAAGGATTTAAGAAATGGTGAATTGAATTGGGCTCCTTGTCATACCTATATGTGCAGTCACTCAAAAAACAGCTGGTAGCGTGGCAAGGCAGGAGGTGACAGGGATTTCAGGGTACCACCCCGCCCACAAGGAGAGATGTGGTCATCCCTGAATTCCTGTGGAAAAGCATAAGAAAAGACTAAGAGTTGAGAATTAAAATCCAGGTACAAACAGATACCTGGACAGAAGAATGGACCTGAGATGCACAAAAGATCTCGTGGTCTGCCCTGGCCTCATTGGAGTGCTGATGAGAGCAGAGCAGCCCAGTGGCGTAAAACTCTTTGCTCAGACCCAGGTAGTAGTGTGTCGTGTTGAGGAGAACAGGTACAGGTACACATGGGAGTATGTTGTGCTGGCATCCACTGAGGGCCTGCAGGAAACTAATTGAGTCAGAAAGCTGTCACTGCTCTGCTTTTGTGTTGCAGGTGGATTATGATCGAGCGCAGCTGGTGGTCAGCCCACCACTCTCTGGGTCGGACACCTACCCCCGGGGCCCAGTAAAGCTACCTCAAAGTCAGAGCAAAGTCAGCTATTCAAGCAGCAGCTACCAGTACCCTCTGGTCTACCACAAAGCACCCCACTATCACCAGCCATCTCTCCAGCCCAGCTCTCCCTATATTTCCACTGCCTCCTATCCCAGCTCCCCAAGTATCACGTCAAGTGCTTATCCTCCACCCAGCTGGGGCTCCTCCTCAGACCAGCAGCCCTCCAGGGTGTCCCACGAACAGTTCAGAGCTGCCCTGCAGCTCGTGGTCAGTCCCGGGGACCCCCGGGAATACTTGGACAACTTCATCAAGATTGGGGAGGGCTCCACGGGGATCGTCTGCATCGCCACCGAGAAGCACACGGGAAAGCAGGTGGCCGTGAAGAAGATGGATCTCAGGAAACAGCAGAGGAGGGAGCTGCTCTTCAATGAGGTGAGTTGTTTTGGGTGGTGTGGTGGGTTTTGCAGGCTCAACAGGAGTCGTGGGCCAAATGGCATCTTCACAAGCCAAATTAATATCTTTCTAAAAGTGGTGAGTCCCACAGGCATCTGTGCTGTGTAAATATTGTGTAACCAGACCAGTTTAAATGAGCTAGGTCTCCTCCTGGCTTTAAACCTATAATGTTGTCACAGCAATCAGCTAAGAAATGTATCAGCTGATCCATGCAGAGTATCAGGTGCACAGACATAGCCCAGTGACTCTATCTGTTTCCTGACATAGTTTATCATTCCAAGAGGGAGGATCCAGACTAACCACACTATTAAAGAAGCGTGTGCACTGTATTCTGGAATATACATGCTTTTTGTTTCCTTCCTCCTCCCTCTCCTAAACCTTTGCTTTCTTGATGGTTACCGGGCTAAGAGCTGACAGTGTTTTTTTTATGGAACCACCTGTGTTACTTCCCACATCTCCTTTCCTGAGCAGTTGCAGCCAGTTCAAAGCCCACAATTGCTTATGGGAGACTGTCTTCCCCATGTGCATTATTTTAAATTACAGAACACTGGTTGTCGTTTGCCATTTTTTCACTCAGTTGTTTGGGACTGAGAGTACCTTATGCAACTTGAAGAGTTTTTCCATTTTTTTACTTCTTATTCCCTTAAAGAAGCTAGTGGGGTGTGTCCCCTGCTCCCTTTTCAAGATGACTTGTAAATATGCTGATCAACACCAAAACCACTGCAGAAGCCCAGTGAAACCTCTTGTGAGAATGAACCTTTTAATTCTATCTTTTGTTTCCTGTATTTTGACTATAAGTGGATCTTCCCTTAGCACATGACAGACTGGTTTCTTTAAAACCTCCAAAAACTTAAAATTTTTTAATTTAAATGTTAGTTTTTAGCAAACTTCACCCAGTTCTCTACACAGTGCATGGCTGTACCGGGTACTTGGGCTTGGCTTTGCCTCTGCTGGAAGGCAGCACTGAATTGGGCTGTGTGAGCTCTAACTGAGCATTTCTTGAGCAGTAACATCTTGAAGCAGGTCCTACATGCTGTGCAGGACCAGGCTGCTTCCCCAACACGCTCCAGTCACTCGTGTCAGCTGAGAATCCCTTTTCAGCAGCGCTGAAATTCCTCTGTCTATAATGAAGCCTTCCCTAGCTGTTCTTTTGTCTCCTGGTCACTGTTCTGACAGCCCTCAGTCATCCGTGGTCACAGTCACTGCCTTGGCTGGGCTGCTCTTACCATGGTCCCAGTTGTACAATCCCTTGTAGATGTGGGATTTGAGTCACCCCCTGTCTTACCAGCATTCTGTGAAAATTCCTTGCAAAGTACCACGGGGCACAAGATGAAAACTACTTTGATGTGTCGAACGATTGATCAGGTTAAAAAAAAAAAGAACAAATTTTTGTTGTACTGAAGGCAGTTGGCAATAAAAAAACAATTAAATAAACAGCTCTGTTCCTGCAGGCTGAAATAAAACAATTATCTACCGCTCATACTTTGGCAACTAGAGATTCCTTGTTCCTCCTGATGCATTTACGATGACTGATACTTTTATGTAAATACATTGATTTTGCTTATGTGCTGGCATAAGGATTAGGGAGGATGTGATTCATCCCAGAATCTCTAGCGAGCACCAAGAGAACAGCACAGCGAGAAAGGTCGGAACAAGTGTCAGACAGCGCTTGTAGCAACTCACAGGCGGCCTTTGTGTGCCTCACAGGTGGTGATCATGAGGGATTACCATCACGAGAACGTGGTCGACATGTACAACAGTTACCTCGTGGGAGACGAGCTCTGGGTTGTGATGGAGTTCCTGGAGGGCGGCGCTTTGACAGACATTGTCACTCACACCAGGTGGGCTGGGGGACCTGCAGCCTAAAGCCCAGCATGTAGTCTGGCTAGGGGGGAGATGCTGTGGCTTTTCCTCATGGATTCCTCTGGACCATGCCCTCCAGAGCTCACCTGCTGCTGAGGGCAGCTGGGCTCTATACATGTATTTTTATTTTTATTTTATTTTATTTTTATTTTTATTTTATTTTTATTTTTATTTTATTTTTATTTTTTATTATTTTTATTTTATTTTTATTCTTATTCTTGTTTTATTTTTATTTTTCTGTTCTTATTTTAATTCTTATTTTTTATTCTTATTCTTTTGATTTTTACTTTTATTTGATGTATATATAAAATATGCATGTGTGTATACTGTATTTATATATAAATATGCAACATTTTTATATATTGCTGTGTATTTGTAAGTATGTACAATATACATATATAAAAACATAAAGATATGTGCCATATACATTTATGGAAAACATATATACATGTATGTACATATATTTTTATATAAAACACATAAACATAAATATATATATGCATATAGATATCTATGTATATATCTATATATAGATAGCATATATATACATATGTATAGCTATATATATTATATCTATATTTCTCTATATATGTTTATATATAGAAATATATATTTGTGTATATATAGATATAGATGGAGATACATATGCTTATATGCATACATAGCATGCTTGCTTTACCAGCATAAATAAGCCACTGCAGAGGAATTCCTGTCAGTACCAGCATTTTTTAAATCAAAGGGAGAGAAATACCAGAGAGGGCTTGCTGGTAAATGGGGATTTGCTGCACTTTAGTTGGTGGTTCATCAGCAACACAGTTTTCATCCATTACTTCCTAAAAACTGCCCAAAAAGAAGGTCCTTTTCCTTCTTTGGTGATCTGCACTGTTGGTCTTGCTGTCATAACCACATCCATTCTAAGGGTGTTTTCTCTCCATGCTCACAACCCGTGTAAACAGGCTGTCAGAAAGGCTATCTGCAAACCAAGCCTAAAACATAAAGGGAAAAGTATTTTTATATCAGAATATTTTGCTTGTGGGAGAGCATGTTCCTGTATTTCAAGTATTCTCACACCTTTAAAGCAGGTAATCCCCCAGCACAAGAGCTGCTGTGTATGGAACTGCCTCTGCCTCTTCTGAGGGGAGATACGAGATTTTACAGCCCTCTTTCCATCTGCTCTTTGCTCATCTGCTCCTGATAATGAGACAGGGAGGAGGGATTCTTTATTTAATTTCTTCCTCTTGAATAAAAAAAAAAAAAATTAAAATTTAAACACCAAATCAGTGGGATAGTATTTGGGGGAGCAAGAAGAAAAGCGAGGAATAATAAATTAGAAGATTTGTCTTCTCTCAGAGTTTAACAGACCCTACCAAGAGCAGAGCTGTAACACAGGTATTTTATTTTTTATCGCTACCTTAGCCTGTGTGCTGAAATAAATCACAATATTGCAAGTCATTTGCTAACTACTGCAACCCAAAACATTAAAAGCTCTATCTTAGATATTTCTGACAGGAGTTTAACAGCAAACGGGTGTTCCCAGGACACCGCTTCCTAAGAGCTGTCATCTATTTTTTAACTCAAAACAGTCTTTTCGTAATCTTTTGGGCTTTTTTTTTTTACATTGCATGACCTTCCCTCAAAGGTTTTATTAATATTGCAAATGGCACACAAAGTTAGAGCAGAAATCTCCATGGGTGTTTTTCTGCCTATGTAAGAGAGATGCTGGGGACATCCAACAATGGGGCAGCAGTACCAGGGTGCAAAACCCATCCCAAAATGGCGGTTTCAACCTTACATAGAAATGAGGCCTCTTGTTTATTTTTCTGCTGAAATACACACAATATTTTTAGGGAAGTCATAAAAGTGCTCCTCAAGAGCTACACCCAGGGCTTGATGTTTTGTCTGTACAATTAAGTGGGGGGTTTATTTTCTCATATTGATTCCATGCCTGTTACCATCCCAGTGGTGGTTTACCCTCCCTGGCAAGCACTGAGCTTACTGTAAATAAGGCATTCTCATTATTTCCCAGAGGGAAACAGGCTCACTGGCACAGGCTGCATCACACTGAGCTTTTTTAGTGCTGCAGGGGGGCTTATCTAGACCTTGTTGCAGAGTTGATCGTCACCCCTCATCCCATGTTTTTGGTCAGAAATACCACCAGAGATTCACCCCACAGAGCCACTGCCTAAAAGGTCTGTACACTGGCCTGAAGGGGAACTCGTGTCTCTGTTCCAGCTCCTCTTTCCCGCTCTCTTATGTAACACTCTGGTTTTCCCACGTTGCTGTTTTAGGATGAACGAGGAGCAGATCGCGACCGTCTGTCTCTCTGTCCTGAGAGCCCTGTCCTACCTGCACAACCAGGGCGTCATCCACCGCGACATCAAGAGCGACTCCATCCTCCTCACCAGTGATGGCAGGGTGAGCACCCAGCCCTTCCCCAGCTCTCAGGGCTGCTGTGAAAACAGCTGTGCCCCTTCAGGGTGACACTGCCTGGAAAAAAAATGAGCCAGGCCTGTGAAACCTGCAGGGCATGACCCAGGAGTGACTGCGTAGAGAGCGTGAACTAACACTCCTATTGTGATGCCTCTAAAAATACTCCCTTTTTTACTATACTTAGTTACCCTTTAGTTAGCAGCCTCTGTATGTGTGCTCTGTTAGCAGCTGCTATACCTGTGCTCTGTTTCTCCAAGCTAGTGAGAAGGCTAACATCTTTCTATGCTAAAATAATAATCTGCATTACTGCTGAAACCCTCCCCTGATGGTCAGAGTAGCTTTTACATTTACAAGATGCTTGATAATGCCAGTTCCACACTTCCATGTACTTGGATGGGATGCTGCTGCCAATTAATTGGTCTTTGTGTTGTTAGTGAGCAGGGAGAGAGGGGGACAAAATGCTGCAAAGGACTTGCTCAATAAGCAAAATGAAGTTTGCACACAAAGAAAATTACAGGTTTTTACACACCTGTCTAAAGCAAGACTTAACAGATTGGGCTGAGCCTGTTGGTCTGGAATCAAATCTAGACCTTCCCTTTCAGAAGGTGAAGCTCTTGGCTTCGCAGGTCTGGTCTGACTCCTCAGCCAAAGGCTCCCCTGTTTAATTTGATACCCGCTTCATCAAGAAAGAGGGGTTTTCTTCCTGCACCAGTCACAGGCTGCTCCTGTTAATCCTGTCAAGGAAAGAAAATCCCACGTGTGTAGGAGTTCTTCAGTTGGGATTTCAATCCATGTTGCTGAAATAACATCTGATCTGTGCTGGGATCTGCATATAGTGCCTCATTATACTCGTTACTCCAGTACTTATTATCTGCATTGCAGATTTCTTCATGGCTGTGTTGTGCAATTACCTTTTTTTAGAAAATCGTCTTCTTTTATGTATTCGAATGAGCAATAGATATGCAAAACCTCTTGTGCTCCTACAAAAGAAGATTGGGCTCTGCTTCCAAAATACGCATTATTTCTTCCATTCTTCATCCTGTAAACTGAAAAATACATTTAGCATGGAGAACTTGGCTATTACTGTTTTAGAAACACCAACAATCATTCCATAATTCTCTTAAAAATAACACCCACAGCTTAAAAAAAAGTAGTGTCTGCACTGAGTCCAAAAGAAAACAAAGCAGTGCTGACAATAAGTCTACACAATGCAGGCATTTATGCAACTTCTCACCCCAGTTGTCCAGCGGGTTGTTTGGGTTCATTTTGTATCCCCAGGCACTGAGTATGTGATGGGATACACAGCCTATGGACCTTGGGTCACCATGGCACTGTGCAGGGTATAACTGGGACTGATGGGAGTTAGGATAATGCCCAGGAAAACCCCTGTGATAGCTTCTAGACCTCTAAATAACTCCTTGGGGGGAAAAAAAAAAAGATTTCAGCCTTAAGGAACAAGCTGTTTCTGGAAGGGAGTGATGCCACTGACACTCAGACCAGCTTGTTTAAGTTGGTGGATGGAGGAGTTTTCACCTTTGCATTGTACAGCAACATGGAGGGGGAGGTGATAATTTTCCATCATTTCTGTTGTTAAAAAAAACTGGCATAAAAGTATGAGTAGGCACATGATGCAGCAAGAGCTGCTCTCCGGAGTGCTTGTGTATCCCGTAATTTCTATTTCAGGTCACTGCCACAGCTACTCAAGGACAGTACTAATTCCCAAGTTCCCAAGCAAAGGGAGCAGGTCCCATTAACTCTTTTTTGGAGTCTTGTACCCTTCCCCATATTTCCGAAATCAGCTCTGTTACTACATAGAGATGACATTTTCTTTAGTGATAGTCCATGGTGCGAGGTGCTGGCCTTCAGAAACCATTGGCAGGGGTTTTGCATTCTCTGGGTGTGGGGTCATGCTCTCAGTGGTAAAAGGGAGTGAGGTGAATGCCACTTGTTTCACCCGTTTTCTGGCAAACTCACAGGTCATATTCCTGGGTACACATCCAGGAGGAGAGTGTAATCACTTGAAATGAGTTGTTTATTACTGAGTATCAGCATGCATACCTAACTATAGACATGGGAGTTATATATATGCAATAATAGATTCATGATAAGACTGTTACTTCAGAATTTTTTGCTTTCCTTCTATTTTTAACCATTATAAGCCATTTTATGACCTCTGCATCTTTTGTGGGTGGAGAGGCAATGAGGTGTGACAGATGATGTTAGTAATGAGCACCACTGCCACTCTCCTACGTCTTTCCCTTGCCTTCATTTTAATGAATTTAAAGTTCCCCAGGCTGTGTTCCCGTCTCCGACACACTTCCAAAACTGTGCTGCTGTCCTGTCTGTCGTGGGTTTGTCTTTTTTTTCTTCACTCCGTTATGTGTCTCGGTCAGGGGGGTTTCCAGTGGTTGCTTCTGCCCCTGGCCAAGGCCAGGGGAGGAGGGAGGCCTGGCCCCCCTTGGGGCCTGGTGCCTCCTCCCTACATGGCTCCAAATTTCTTCTGCGCAACTAACCTTCTTTTCTGTTTTCTTAAAGATGTAATTGGCAAAAGGCGTTACCAAAACTTCTGATTGGTTTTGTCCCGGAAATTAACCTGGACAAACCACCTACAGTCCCCCAGAGAGGGGGGACCCTTGCAAACCCACGACACCTGTCCCAGACAAACACTGCAGCTCCATCCCTGTCCCTCCAGCTGCAGCCAGAGGTGTGTGTTTCAGAGGCTCGTGTGTCTCACAGGAATTCACCTTGTTACTCAAGAGGGGCTTTTCCTTTTTCTTTTCAGATAAAATTGTCCGACTTTGGGTTCTGTGCCCAGGTGTCCAAGGAGGTTCCCAGGAGGAAGTCGCTAGTTGGGACACCGTATTGGATGGCTCCGGAGGTGATATCCCGCCTGCCCTATGGCACGGAGGTGAGTGCAGGGGGCATGGCAGGGACCCAGAGCTGCTGTTTGCCTTCTGTGGGGTGCCTTGGTCGATCCCACAGAGCTCTGGTCGACCCCACAGAGCTCAGGGAGCACCGTGCAGTTCAAAGGCATTTCCATAGATATGCTAAATAGCAGCAATTACGTTTGCCCCAGAGTGCTGCATCTTGCCTGATTTTAAAGTGTTTCTGCGAGATGAAGTCTTTAAATAACAACTCCATTTAGCACACTTAGTGTAATGCCTTTACGTGGCTTAGGGTGCTGTAGGAAAGGAAACTGGCCTCATTTTCACATTGGGAAAGACCCTTTAATGCTCTTTAATATATAAAGCCTGGAGCTGCAGTCACAGGTGTCCACACCTGCATGTGCCAAACCCGCAGCCAGATCAGGTGCCTGTACAGCACAGCCCGGTCACATCCGTATTTGCACTCTGCTTTCATCCAGCTGAAGCCTAAGATTCCCTTTCTCTGGAGGAGTGCCAGCAGAGGACAGAGGTCCCACAGGGCCCCAGTCAGAGGAGCCAGCTGGGTGGGTTGGATTGCCACCCTCTGCGGTGGCACTGGTGTCCCCATCGGCTCAGTCCTTGCAGTCACTGCTCTCATTAGTTGGGAGACAGGGGTAGAGAAAGCGCGTCTGTGGGAGCTATTTTAAGCCCTGCCAAATGGTTCTGAAAAGACAATCCACACATTTTTATTAGAACCCTTCAGAGGAGAGCAGCAAGGTCTGCAGTGCCGTACCCCATCCATTAGGAAGCTCTGAGTCACAGCACTCCTGCACTGCCAGCCTGGGAAGAGCAATCCCCCCTCCTGCGCTCAGCCTTGACAGTGACTCACGGCTCCCCAGCAGGAGACATGGCTGCCTTTGCTCCTCCTGGGGGGAGAGGAGCTTCTGCTTGATAGCTCTGATAGTAACAGCTGCAGAGAGCAACCCTGCAGGGCAGATAGAGCCAAATATACAGATATAGTCACACAAATGCGCACATATTATATATATATATATACACGCACACATAAATATATATATATATATACATAAATGTACAGAGATACAGAAAGGTACATGCACAGAGAAGAGGAAATGAGCTGAGATGGGAAATGCAGTAGGAACTGTTTTGGCACAGCACAGAGAGCGCCCGCCCCAGGGTGAGAGCACCCCGCAGGCACTGATGTGCTCCCAGGATGGGTGCCGTTGTGGAAGACATTCCAGGAGTAATAACATCAGCTATTATTAGCCCATTAATAGCACTGGAGGGATTATAAAGTGGCTGATCTTATGGCTACATTAGGTTTCCCCACCAGAAGGGAAAAAAAAGGATTTAAGCTAAAGGATAGTGTTGGGAAAAGAGAAAAGCAGTATGAACTGGCCCTGGCTGTATTTGGGCTGGCAAATGACAGGAATTAGAGTCATTAGAGAAATGGAATTCTGGAACAGATCTGCAGCAGGCCAGGACCAAAACAAAAAAAAGTAGGGTTGGGTTTTTTTGTTTTTTGGATTTTTTTTTTGATCTGGAGCGGAATCATTTTCCAGAGGAATTATATAATGTGTTACCTGTTCTGGCTGGAAACAGCCCTGGGTGTAGTAAGTGCTTGTGTTTGCCTTGGGGTTTTGAATGGAGTTCCTGTCATTTTTGAGCTTCAGGGTACACAGAGTAACTGATTTCACAGCAGCTGAGTCGTGCTCTGCTCTCCCACTGGCTGCAGCACTGCAGAGCCAGCCTGGGGTTGGGTAGGCAGTGGCTGCCATCAGTGCAGCTGGAATGCAGGGCAGGAGGGTGCAGCCTCTCCAAGCCACAGGGCTTCCAGTGGACAGCACCTAAACCAGCTGCAGACCTGGGTTTGTAAGCCACTGCTAATCCGTTTCATCCATCAGTTTATTCATCAGAAGACAAAAGCATTGTCAGCTGGTTAAAGAAGGAGTATTTATGGTGATGGCTCACCAGACGCTTGGCTTCTGACACTGGCCGCAGACAGCGGCATGAGCTCCCAGGTTTGCACGAGCCCCAGTGCTGAGCCTGTGTTGGCCCCCCCTGCACTACCAGCAGTGTTCACAACCAGCCTGTGTGTTCCAGGTGGATATCTGGTCCCTGGGCATCATGGTGATAGAGATGATCGATGGTGAACCTCCCTACTTCAACGAGCCGCCGCTGCAGGCCATGCGCCGGATCCGGGATAACCTCCCGCCCCGCGTGAAGGACATGCACAAGGTCAGACTCCCCGTTAGGTGATGAGGGTCTTGAACAGTGACACATTTAATAACACTATAGGCACACACTTGAGTGCCCAACTGATAACTTCTAAGGTCCCCTTCTAACTACCTGGAGCAGTGGTTTCTGTGCAGGACTTGTGTGGGGAGGATGCGAGGCCAAAGCCGTCAGCCATAGCCTTGTTTGTGCCCAGCCCTGGCTTGGCTTGTGCAGCGAGTGATGGCACAGGGAGCTGGGCAGAGCCTCGTGCTCCCTGTGCTTCCCAACCTGCCCAAGGACCAGAGCAAGTTGGCACATCAGCCCTGCTGTGGATGGGTTGGTATGTCCACACCCAGTGCGGAAGCCTGTGTGCACCTCCCATTTTGAGTGTGCTTCTGGACATCAGTCCTGAGCCCTCAGCCCACATTAATGCTTTTCTCACTCCCCACATGCAGAGCTGTGCAGGGGATGCTGTTCTGCACCCCACTGATACCCAAATGGTTTCAGCATCAGCAACATGTTGAAGACGCAGAGTCCTTCAGCTCAGTACAGCTGTTACCATAGGCAGAATCACTGCCTTCCAAGAAAAGCAGTGTGCACAGAGCTAGAAATGGATGTTTTTGTCCACCCCTAACACCAGTGTGGTGTTGCAGGTCTCCTCAGTGCTACGGGGTTTCTTGGACTCGATGCTGGTGCGGGAGCCCTCGCAGAGAGCCACAGCACAGGAACTGCTGAGACACCCCTTCCTCAAACTGGCTGGGCCCCCTTCTTGCATTGTGCCCCTCATGAGGCAACACAGGCATCGCTGAAGCTGGCAGCTTTTTGGGAAGAGGACTTTTTGCAGAGTCTGGATTAACGGCCGTGTGGGAGCGCCAGCAGTTGTGTGAGAACTGCAGGCAGGGAGGAGTAAAACCTTGTGAAGGAAAACCAGCCCTGCCGAAATAACGCGGTGTATAAAAAACCCAAGGAAGTGCTCTCTGTGCTCCCTGTGTGTGAGGGGCAGGGGAGTGACCCTGGGCCCAGCTGGGAGGCCACGCTCCACCATGGACCATTGCTTTCCAGCGCTGTTGTGTTCCCAGCCGTGCAGGGAGAAGGCACCAAATGCACAGGTTGGAAAGGTAATGAGCAGAGCACAGCCAGAGCGAAACACCAGAATTTCACTGCAGGCTATGGCACTTCTGTTTCAGAAGAACACTTTTCTGACAAAACAAAGCACTTTTTATCTCGGTCATAGCAGCGCAATGTATTTTGCAATGAGTTTGTAATTTTCTGTACAGTCCATTTTGATAATTTGCAGTACTTTGTCATGTACCTGTTGTGTTAGTTGAAGTAATAAGTGTTACCTTAGCCAGAATTTGAGAAGATAAAAGTTTCCTACTTTTTTAACCCTTTTGAAAACAGGAAAAAGGAAAAAAAAAAAAAAAAACAACAAACAAACAAACCCACAACCACCTTTAGGAAGTTGTAAGGTTTTGCAGATTTCCCATGGGGTGAGGAGAGCAGTGATTCCCCCCCTCTCGGCAGCCTGAAGAGCCAAGGATAAGTGATGCTTGTGGGAGCTCTGGCAGCCTGGCAGCCCCCCTGTGACGCAGTGGTGGAGCTGCTGCTGAATGTGAGTGGTCACCTGGCTCTCCCTCCCCTGTTCCCAGGGTGGGAGCCAGCGCATCCGACCTGCCTTTGCTCCAGGGTCAGCCCAGGCCACAGCCATCCCTGGTTTTTATGCCACCACCAGGCCAGTTTTGCCACCACAAAAGCCTCTGTTGTTTCTGTCGAGCTCTGGCAGCAGGAAGGGATCACCCAGGGGGATCCCCGGAGCTCTGGCACACCCGTGGGATGTGCTGCCAGATGTTTGCCAGAGAGGAGAAGTCGTGCTGCTGTCCAGACCTTTCTGAATGTTGATGCAACAGTTGACTACTATGGTACAATTTTGTGTTATTTGTTGGATGACTTTGCATGTTAACTGTAGGCCGAAATAGATTTGCCTTTAAAATTTTTAGAAGTGCTTCATAATTATTTCAATGATAAATTATTTTTATTTATTAATGATTGGTTCTTTTTAATTATGTATGATAAAAAAGCCATGTTTTTCAAGTCTAGTTTGTTTTTTTTTTCTTACTAACCTCATTTTACGGTATCTTTAAGGAACCACAAAGCCAACTTTGTGAAAATGCAGTTTCTTTCTTATGATGGAATTTCCTAGTTGATAAATTAATTGTTATTTATGGTAGTAAATTATAACCAAACATCTAAACCTGGCAGGAGCTGTTGCTTAAACATCTTCCTCTGGGAGAAAAGAGTTGCCAATAATAAAGAAGCTCCTTTAATTCTGCCCTTAAAAAATTAATATTTGAAGGGAGAGAAGCAATTTTAAAAAAAATTTTTAAAAAAGGGAGACAAATATGAACTGGAACTTTGAATAGATGTTCTTACATCTGTGTGTCTTACTCCCCCCCACTGCTTTCTCTTCTCAATCCTGTTTGCACATTTTAAGAGGACACTACATAAAATGTGTTTGGCTCCCGCCGCCCCGCCGCAAACACGCTCCCGGTGCCCACCTGGCCGAGAGCAACACCCACAGCCTTCCAGGGGGTCTGTTTTATAGTCTTGACAACTCAGGAAAACCGGCTGCACCAGTCCAGGCAATGGCATACAGGCACAACTGTAGTTCTAGCCACAAAAGTTAACTTTTTTAACCATCTTTGAATAAAAATTTTAAAAAAAAAAGGGGGTTGTTGGGGGGGTTTTTTTCTTCAATATTCAGCACATTTTAGGCTGTGCAAGTGAAGAATTTTCTGCAACTTTCCTATCATTAGATACTTTAAACAGTGTTCATCAAGTTTACCGAAAGTTTTGTCGATTTCAAAGGGTTTTTTTGTGAACACCAGCTACTGGTGAGACAAATGCACATGCAAGTTAAATAAATTAATTAATAAACACTTGAAGCATCAGTGTGTTTTTTCCCCCCTGTGCCTTTTTGCTGTTTTATAAATTTGACTCAGTCCCACAATACTGGACCAAGCAAATAAGAAAAAAGAGTTTTCCTTCACCCAAAATTAAGGAAAAACAACAACAACAACAACAACAATTTACCCAAGCACATTAGGCTTAAATTTAGAGGGATACTAGAGAAATAGGCATTTCAAACTGAAATACTGTGATTTAACCATTCTGAGAGGTCCCCCCCAAACATACCCATGTACACACACACACACACTTATGTTAGAAAAATAAACTTCTCCTCTAAACAGAGAAAACATCCCACACCCGTGTTTCAACAGGAGTTGGCAATGCCAGCACTTGAATAAAACACCCAGACTGTGGTCACTTAACAGTACAGAGCATTTTGAGATGAGATGAGCACACCCACACACCTCTGCAAGATGAAGTTCTCCAGAAGGACTTGTCCCCGTTGGAACATTTCCACCTTTCTTTCCCTGCCTCTTCAATAATCCTTTCCTTTTTTTTTCTTTTGCCTTACACATCCTTAATTTTTGGCTTACAACTATTCAGTTCTCACACCTACTGACACCGTTCCTCCCAGTTTCCCCAGCAGCACCCGTCAGCTGACCAATCTACAATGTTATTTGCTGCCTCCAAGTCTTATAAATGAAGGGTTTATGTTACTTTTGATGACTTTTGGTTGCTGACATCAGTAAATATTTCAAGATACATTAACCATCACCTAAAAAAAAACCCACAAAAAACCCCCAAACAAACAAGAAGTCTTAACTGGGGCTGTTTCACCTGTAGCCCTTCAAATAAAGCCAGAGCTTGGCAAAAAGCAGGGAATAACCATGGTGTGTTACCTTGGGCTGCACAGCTGACCGAGGCTGATGCCGAGCTCAATGTATGTCCAGGTGCTCCAGTGTGTTCATTCCCTCCTGTCACTAAGGAATGATGGCTTTTTCTGAGGTCACAGTTCTAAAAGCATTCACAAATACCCATAATTTCAGTAGCAGAGGCCGGGACATTTACTGGCTGTGTAAGTCCCCTCCTCAGCAATACATCAATAATTTATAATTAAAGTTGTAATCATAAGTACTTGGTAAGTCATTAGCAGCTGCTTTAGTAAGTGCCTAATTATTACAGGTCCTTAAAGAGCTCAGTAGGGTGATAAGTTTCGTATATTTATCCACCATGAAACTGGTGTGTTCATAAACAACTATATAAAGCAAAGCATTCAATTTGCAGCTAGCCCATAATAAGCCATCAATGAATGAAAGATAAATATAAAATTAATAAAGTGCTGCCATCCTCAAGATGCTGCTGGAGCTTGAATGGGCAGCAGGGAAGCTGGACAGCTTTTTTAACCTCATAAGTAATTTTTCATAAATAGGCTTGAAAACCAGTGGAAATTTCAGATTAAATTCAGTAAATATTAACAAAAGGATGGAAAGAAAATATTCAAAGGGTTTTCACCCAACATCCTAAATAACTTTCTTTACACAACATACATCAGTCTGGGGCGCAAACCGTCAGTGAGCTGAAATTATTGTTTCTGTTTCCTTTCTTCCCCATATCAGTCAAACAAAAAAATTATTTTCTATCAATACAGAAAACCAAAAAAAAAAAAAATTACTGTATTCATGCAACTAATAGCTTACAGACACACTCCACCTGAAAGTGATGCCAAGAGCTTCCTAAGGGGAAACCTCCATCATCTGACATGAAAAGCAGTGTAAGTTGTTTAGGGTGTGTGGGCACAGGAGCTGCATCAGCTTTTTGGGGGGTCACCTGCTGGCCAATGTCACCAATGCACTGGCCAGGGCTCAAGCAGTGGGATCAGGCAAGGGCAGCTCAGTATGACCACCTTGACAGGGTCACTGCAGGATGAACTGAAATCAGTTTGCGGAGTCACCCATAAAATTAGCATTTTTTCCATCTTAAACACCCACTGACATCAGGCAGGTCTGGCGCGCTTTCGGCAGGGGGAGAAGCAGCAACGTGACGTACAAGGGCTAAAGGCTAAAACCCACTAGAAGCTTTAGCTGAGCAGGGCACAAACTCCCAAACCAGCCTGGGGAAGATGCCCAGCCAGCAGCTCCATCCCCCAGCCATGGCCCCTCCTACAGTGACACTCGGCAGCGCAGCCGAGCCCCAGGTTTCTCTGCCTGCACACACGGGGCCATCCCAATATCCCGTCCCCGCAGCCACCCGGCCAGAATGTGCTATTCGGGAGACAAACGACCATGGAGGGGCTCCTCTGGCATCTGCACTTCAGCTGTTTGCTTCCTTTTTTTTTTTTTTTTATCCCATTATTCTTTTGGATGTCAAACACAGGAGCAGATGTGCCAGGCTGATGGGAGCTGGCTGGGAGAACCTTTCTGGCTGGAGGGCAGACAAGGGTAAGGCAGGACAAAGCTGATAACTTTGGCTCCTCTCTATTAAGGATGAACCTTTAATCCTTTTATTCACCCTCCTGCTACCTCTGGCTTTTTCTAACTGCCTCTAAAACAACCTTTTTTTAATAATCAGCTTATTGTAGGCAGTGGCACTTGGTCAGCCTAAAGCCTGTCCAGAACACTTTCACTGGAGTGTTGAAAGAAGAGGGCAAAGCCACAAGCACCAATAGTGCAATAATTTTGCTTCTTACATCCAAATGAGAAAACAAAAGGCTGAGCATAATATAGAAATGAGACCACCAGTAAGACCAGACTAAAGGAAGGCTCGTGCTGCGTCCACCTTCAACAAAAAACCCTGTAAATTTTGACTTTGAGGCTACAGCACTAAAAGCCAGTGAAGTTTCTCCTCTTACATTTCACAACATTGAAATTACTATTTTTCTTTGATTATTATTTGGATTTAAGCTGAAAGAGAACAGTCTGTTTGAGTCACTGCTTGGATCAAACCAGCTTACGAATAAGAAAGTATTTTGCATACCCTAAGTTAACTCAAGGCCTGGACTAACCCCTGCTGAGGTAACACCAGAGCTAAGGGAAGTCAAAGGTTTCAGTGGAAACTGGATGGTACTGGAGTAAAACACCATTGCCCACAAACAGGTAAGAAAAACAACCAAGAGATAAGAATAATAGTAAAATAACCAACAAATCACAGAATACTGAACCACCACCGTGTCTTCAGTAAATCATCTGCTCCAAAACTCCTGCTAGGATAAATCCTACATTTAACATGCACTCAGCGAGATGTATTTTTGCACTGATTCCATGAGGTATCATGGAGTTAGGACAAAGCATCACATCATTTCAAAAGAAGGCAAATCAAGTTATTATATATGTACATGTTTTAATTAATTTTAAAAATCATCTACATTTAAGGATAGATCTCAAGGGCTCCCTTATATTTTTTTCTGTTACATTAGATTATACCTGAATAATCTGCATAGTAACTTGAACATTACTGTTTTCTTCTTTTTTTTTTCTTTTTTTTGTTTTGTTTTGTTGTGAAAATATCAGTTGCAGGTAGCAATGTAACATCTCAACAACAATCACAATACGTGCAGGATGTCCAGCCAGAAGCATTTCTCAGTTGACTTGCAGTAGCACAGCACTTTATAATTTGTGTATCAATACCTTTTTTTAATACTTTTTTTTTTTAAGTTGAGTTCAGATGTGGCTCAAGAAGCAAAAACAAACTTTCTTCACTCGATCTCTAGTGTGGGTTCAGCTCCAGAGCTGACTGTGATCTGCTCCACTGGAGTTCCTCCAATTAACACCAGCCCCAGGTTCTGACCTTTAATTCAATTTTTTTTTTCCCAAACACACCTGTATTTGCCTCCATGCTTTCCTTAACATGGGTGCAAACTTAGGAATGTGGTTTGAGCCCCTCCATTTAAGTGCCTGAATGAAGGGACTGTCCCCCAGCTCTGCTCCCTGCAACCACAGGAGCAGAGAGGGCTCAACACTTCCAAGAGCAGTGCAGGGGGCAGGTAAAGAGTCTCTTGAGAAGGGAAAAAGCAACAGACAAACAAACAAAAAAGAACAAAAAAGCTAATTTTGCTCCCAGTGTTAAACTTTGACATGTGAAGCATTTCTGTTTCCAGATGATCAGCCCAGCTGCTTAAGAAGGTATTCAAACCACCTACTGCCACAGACACCTCACATCTGACACCAAGTCCTCTTACAGACTCTGCCCTGACTCAGTGAAAGCCCAGCCTCAACCTGTGTGTCCCCATGAAATGCTTACAATGAGGTGCTGTGAATACCATCTCTTGCCCCCCCAGTACCTTTTCCTTACCCACAGAAAAAAGTGCTTTTGCTTTTTCTACCTGATGAATACTCGGGTTACTCGCTCCTGCTCCCTATCCCATGTGCTTGTACTGAGATCTGTCCCGAGGAATCTGCACTTGGCTGGCTGTCAGCTTGAGGTGAACATGGTAAATGCCAAGGGTGATCACGATCACCAAGCCCAGGATCAGGCCCAAAATCAGAGGCAGGGTTTCTTCCAGCTGCTCCCTCTGGTCCACTGGGCACTTGTGTTCTGTGGGGAAAGGGGAAAAAAAGAGCTATGAATGAGACCCTGCAACTCTGAACTGCTGCAGTGGCCAACTGATCTCCTCGGAGTCACAGATCCACGAGAGAGTTCCTGCACAGCAAAACCAGCTGCAGCAGTGAGGACAGACTGTGACAGAACCATCACAGGAGCCCCAGGGAGAAAATCAATTGCTTTTGAGGAAAGTGAAATCACAGTCAACACAGGGAGGAAGGCAGTGGTAACATCTATCAAACCAGCCATTTTCATGCCCATAAGCTCCTGTTCAGGTCCCTCTGCCACACGTCAACGGCCTTGCTGGGAATGGGACAGCAGGAATACGTGTTTCCTAACTGTGGCTGAAGATCCGCTTTGTTTATTTAATTTTAGAGTCTATAAATATGGTATCATGAGGCCTCAACATCACTCAGTTTTTAATCCTGCATCAGACTTGCCCTGCACATCATTCAGAGATTACCCCCTCTATCTGCAAGGTGGCAGAGCAACATGTGTGTCTGTGGTCAAACAGCATCCTGGCACCCCATGTTGTTCATCCAGTATGGCAAAGGATGAGCAGAAACAACACCAGCCCTGCAGTGTTCTTCCCTCTGGCTGATGAGTCTCTTGTCATGGTCTGATAAACCTCTAGAAAATATTAATAACCACAGCTACAAGGGGAAAACACTTTTCTATTGCGTTTGTAAAGGCCACCAAGGTCAGGAAACATTACACTGGCAATCCCAATTCAGTTCCCTTACAGTTCCAGAGTCTACTGCAGCCCTAACTGACAGAAGCACGGTGTATTTTTTTCCCCATAGGATTGCTGCTTCTCCATGCTGAGGCACAGGCAGAGCCCACACTGCTGAGATGGGGCTGCCAGGACAGAAAGAAGAAAAATTCTAACTCTGGGAGGGGAAAAAAAAGGTCATGTGGTATAGGAGGGCCAGTTCTCTGGCCCCTGGATCATGTTCTTCATAGCACTAGAAATGTGCTGAAAATAATGAAAACTTCAAGGAGAAAAAAAAAATGGAAAAATAGAAAGGCTGAGTGTTAGATGGGCAAATACAAAAGGCACCACAAATTCCTGCCCTCGCTAAAGACTGTCCAGATGGGTTCCCCAGGCATGGAGATCTGCAATAACCACAAAGAGCAAATGCTCCACAAATCTAATGGCATGTGCTAAGGAGCAGGAAAGCCCCAGAGAACTCCAAGGCCGAGGTAGGAGATGACATCAGGGACCTGTCTCCAGTGGTGCCAGCACCTCCAGGAGCTCCGGTGAGTCCTGGAGCAGAGCCTCCTCCCAGCACCAGGCTCACAGTGGTGCCATCAGGAAATGTTTCAAGCTGTAAATGAAGTGAAACAAAAAAAGCAAAAGTGACATGTAGTCTAACATAAAAAAAAAAAAAAATGTCCTTTTTGGTTCCAGTTGCTCACAGTTTCACCAGAGGAGTGATTAATCACCAGGACTGTGGTACAGGCAATTCAGCAATTGCTGCAATGCAGGGGTTTTGTTTGTTTGTAGTAAGGAGAATGGGGGGGAAAAAAAATCCTGGATTATTATTATTTAGCTCCCAAAATTGGTTTTCTAGAGCTCTTTGAAATTCTTCCCAGTTTAGGATACTAAGGCCTGACCAAACTCACAGAGACACACCACCAGGCTGAGCTGACTGCAGGAAAAGCCACACACGGGGCAGAGCTACGGGGCCAGGGGTGCTCCAGCCCCACAGCCCCACTGCCCACATGTGAATACAAAGCAGCACCTCTGCCATGGGAGGGATCCATGCTAGAGGAGCTCCTGTGTACCCACCTGCAGACAGCCTGGCAAGCCAGGGGGTGCTGAGCTGCCAATTAGCAGGAGACCACAGCAGCTGGACTCTGATTTTTGCTTTGAAAGTGGTTCTGTAGGTTAAACACTACAGAAAAGGGAAAGCAGCCAACCGAGGTCATTCCACTCGGCTCGGACACACCGGGTTTGCCCACACACCTTTCCCTACACAGAGGTGATGCTGCATTTGCAGGAGAATGGGGGGAACCTGAGGGTCTGCAGCCAGTGAAGAAGGCAAAGCACCAGTGCTGTGATGCAGAGAATGGACCCAGCTCCAAAGCACCTGCTCGTAACATTTGAATTACCCCAGCTTTTGCCAAAGCAAACTGGCTGCAGAGCACAAAATACGCCAGAGGACGTGGCCAGAGCTCTGGTGTCCACAGAAAGCCCCGGCGGTATTTAAGTGTCTGAGTAACAACTCAGAAAGGTGTCAACTCTTGCAAGCAGCCAAGGAAGATAGTTCTTTATCCTGACACCTTTTTAAGAGGATTAGAAAGAAAAAAAAAAAAGAAAAAGAACAGGCAAAGTAAAGCAAAGCTGGCAGTCTCCAGCAGTTCGCCCCCAAACATGCTGCTCCCCAGCTGGACCCGCTGCACCACCCCGGGCAGAGCAGGCAGCCTTGCACAGCAGCTGCCTCCTGCCTTCCCAGCACCTTCTCCTTCCCAACACATCCATCTTCTCCTTTTGGAGCAGACCACCCAAGGCTGGGCTCTTTGGAGACTGCAGGGAGAACAGGAATGGGGCTGGGGGGCACCCAGCACAGAGGCAAGTGCTCAGCACAAACACATCTGCAGCAGAACTCAGGCTTTCCAGGTGCTGACGGCTAGGAGGATGAATTTTGTGTTTTAACATGAATATAATGTTCAAACGCATCATTTTACAACAAACGAAAACATTTTCACGTTTGTAAAAATCTACTTTAACATTTATACAGCATTTTTCACCCCATAGGCACTGAGGTCCACAACACTGTGGGGAGGCAGGCAGAAGGTATCAGTCCTGGTCCATCAGCTGAGGAAAAGGCAAAGGGGGAGCAGGAGGGGAGAAGGGTTTGCATGAAGTCTGTGGCAGACAGATTCAGACATTCAACCCCACCAAGCGCAGTGTGGGCAGGCAGGCTGGTTAGGCACAACAAATGAAACCCCACTGCATTGGGAACTGCTACATATTTTATAATCAATGATCCTGCAGGAGAACAACCCCTTCTGGTAAATTCTCACCCATACATTCCTCCAGGTCACAGGGATCTCAACATTCCCAAACCAATGTGATTTATCCTCAGTGGAGGAAAGCAAAATTTAACTCTGTTAGTTCAGGTGAGGCTGGAGTTCTGCCGCATCCCAAACACAGCAGGGTCACCCCTTTTCCCGAGAGGTGCCACCCCCCAGTCCCTGCCCCAGGGAGCACAGGCTGCAGATGGCTACAAAGGAGGCGTTTAGGTACATTCTCATTGTTCTTTTGTGCTGCGCAGCACCAGGCTCACGTACTGCCACGGTTTCTATGGTGAGTGCTCGTCCAATTTCTGTACTAGGCTACGAAACCACCTCACAGGCCCATTTTCTTGTTTCAGATCCTTCTGCAGAGCAAACAGCAGCAAAAAAAAAACACACCAGCCTGAGAACTGGCAACAGGGATTGTCCAAAGGGATGGAAAAAACGGGCCAGTTATACCTGGCATGACCAATGGATTTTTGAAATTTTGAGGTGGGTGTTTGTAAGTAATTAGATTAAAAAAAAAAAAAAAAAAAAAGAACAGGTGTTTTTTTAAACGTGGCCACATACCGCGGTGCCAAGGACCCTTGGGAAAATGTGGTCCTTGATTGGGGTGGCTCCAGAGGGAGTTGAGACCTCCCAGGATCCCAGTCTCTAACTCTCAGCCTTTGTATCCCTTTGTATTTTCCGTCATATACATTATATTCACATGCATATATGTATAAAAATCAAAAGAGCTGGCAATTTCTCTGAGGTTCTTTTATCAGTTTAAATGTTCTCATGACACCCTCTTTATTCAGTTCATCTTTTTTACTCATCCTTAAAGCTGAAAAATGTATACACTTTTTCCCCCATTAAGAAAATAAATTACCAAGCTCAGGATGAAAAAAAATGTTCTGCTGCTTCCATATTGAAAAACTTAAATAAATATATCTTTATATGTATGGATTTGTGAAGGTTGGAAGCAGTGACTTTAAAAAAAAAAAAAGAAAAATGATACTTTAACACATAAGTTTAAGCATTCAAAAAAATAAAAGCAATCCAATCACTTCCTACAAGCTTTTTAATCTATCCCTGACAGAACAGTGTCAGGACTAATGAAAGAAATCTTTCCCCCATTTCTTTGTGGTGGAAGGGCCCTGACCCTCCTGCATCTCTGCGATTCTTCTGCTCTAGCAGGTCTCTTTCTCTATTCTAAAATATTTTAAAGTGTTCTGTAGCTTGTTCATAATTAAAAGGAATTTTACCTAATGGGAAATTAATGAACCAAAAAGGAGAAGGCTAATTACTGTAATTTAAGATTGGCAGTGGTTCTCAGACCCCACAAAGGATCATGTTTTGCCATGTGTGTGCCAAGGACAAGCTCGTCGGCGCGGCTGGTGGGGACGCGCCGCTGGGAGAAGCAGCACAGCCCTGTGTGAAGCTTCATTGATAAATGACCTCTCAGGCACTTCTGACCACCCTCTCCAGGTGCTCTCTGCCATTTAGCTTCCAGTGGAATTTGACAAAAAGAAAGGTAATTGAATAAGGAGAGCAGCAACAACAGAAAAACAAAGCTTGACAAAGAGAGAAGCCGAGCTTTCCTCCAAAGGAGGAATTGCCCACACATGCTTAAAGATTGCTAAACCAACCGGGGTCTCTTTGTGTCCTGGAGAAAAAGAAACAAACTACAGCAACAAAGGCAAAAGAAAGAAAAAGAAACAAATTTACTGCCTGACAGGAAAGAGCATATCATGAAAATGGCAGGTAGATTCCTTTGGCAATGAGCCCCGAGTTCCATTGTTTTAACTGGGAGCTCTCCGGCTTCTCTAGTTCGGTATCACAGAGACACAGCAGCTCAAACAGAGTCCAGACCTGCATATTTTAAATATGCTTTTCTCAGCCTCCAGCGCCTGCCCACGTATAAAACCTACTCCCTACTACACTGGCCCCACCATGAGTAATTCAGCCACGCAGAGCTCTGCCAGAGCCAGCACATATAAGATCACGGATTTACTCCATCGGTGAGACGAGGCGAGTCGTGAGTGCAAATGCTCAGCTCTGCAGTCACTGCTGGGTTTTTATTGTGTGCTAAAATACTTCCCACATGCAAAACAATAAAGCCCCACATTTTTAATGCTAGGCTGGAAAATAACACCACCATTTTCCAGCTTGTTATTAAAAAGACTTGTCTATTACATATTTTATTTGCATTTTGTTACACTAATGGACTTAACTAATTTGACAAGGTAGTGCTATAAAACAGGGACTAGTTTCACCTAATTCAGGTGAGCATGTCTGCATTCCCTCACTCGATCTGATGGAAGAGCCAAGGGGGAGTCAGGGAGGAGAAGCACGATGGGTTTGTCAGGATATAGGCAGGCAAAACTGCAGGAATTCTGCCCCATGGCAGTATTGCTGCTGGCTCCAGTACAACCCTTTGATACAAATAGCATGCCTTAACTTACATTTTCTTTTATCCAGCAGTCCCTGTTATGCTTCCTTTACCCTCACAATGACCATAAATCAAACTGAAGCCAGCAACGTGCATCCCACAGGTATCTCCTGCCACCACAGCCCCAGGTTTTCCTCAGTGTGCAGCAGCCCTAAAAAAACCCCTGGAGCTGTGCTGAAGCAGCTGCAGTGGAGACACCCAAGCCTTGCAGTGCTCCCCAGGGATCGTGCAGTTGGGGCTTGCTGGCAACCGGGCTCTGTAAGTCCTCACAGAAGCCAACGCACATGCAATGGTAGCCCACGATTTAGCAGCTAGGCTGAATTTGTAAAGGTTTTTGGAGGGCCACAGAGTCAGGGAATGGGATGGAGGGACCGCAGGGAGCACTGATAATGGAGCTGGAGTGAGGGGAAGGTGCTCTGATAAAGGTGGGACACAAATTCCTTCAGTACATGGCAACATCCCCAAAGGCCACGGCAGCATCAGCATCTTGGGGACGCAGGACTTGCCTTTATCCTGCACCTTACCTTCACTGAAGACAAAATCTGCGGGGATGTCGAAGGGCTGGAGCCGCACTTCTGAAAGCAGGAGCTGCACGGACTTCTGATGGTCGCTGGAGGTGAGGGAGATGGTTTGCTGGGCCTGGCACTCGTAGGACTTCCCAGCTGGGGTGACCAGGGCCGAGAGCCGGTGTGAGCTGGCTGTGTGCTTCCCGGCTGGCCAAGGGACACAAACAGAGGTCAGGTCCCGTTCTCCAGGGGCCCGAGGTGACTTTAGTGACAAAGGCAATGGACTGAAGACGCAGGTGCGCAGCCGGTGCGCAATGCGGCGCCCGCGCGCTCCGCTGCTCCTACAGCACCGTCGCCCATGCCACTGTCGCAGGACATGAAGCCCATGAAGTTGTAGGAATGGTTTCTATTGACACTTGCAAGTTTTAGCCTGGGACTGTGCTCGTACTCCCCGCATTTGGGAAATGGCAATTCCTGCGGCCGCATTTGAGCTCAGGATTCTGGCAGGAAGGAGGGATGCAATTCGGGGAGTAAGCTACAAAGCAGAACAGGCCGTAATGCCTTTCCTGAGACTACAACATGACCCTTTCACCCAAGCATAAATTACAATACAGTGTTTTCCTGTCCAGCTCGTTTTACAAATGAAGGCTGAATGCGGCTCAGCAAGGTGGAATGAGGGATGCCTTCCACCTCCCGCTCTTCTGCAGCCCTTTGTTCCCCTCAAGCAGCACTGAAAAGCAATCAGTGTTTCACACTGGCAGAAGCCGATGAGGCATGGCCACCACTGTGTTTTGGGGACTTAAACAGTAGAAACACTGGTGGGAAAACAGCCCCATATCTGTATCTTACAGCACAAACTCTTAGTTTGCTATTCACTGGAGTTCGAAAATCCTGAGGAGGAATGATTTGCAGATGACAGTATATCAGTTTTTGGTACAAGACAACTAATTTCTGAGCAGAAACGAAATAAAAACAAAATGAAAGTCAAAAGAATGGAAACCCAGTGAGAAAAGAGGAGGCTGCTGGGTGCAGAGGCGTGTAGGGGTATGATACTGATGTCTCATAGTTATCCTGGGAAACCACTGCCTTCCCACCTATTCAACCATCATCAGAAGCAAGGAAATAATTAACCTTAAAAAACATCTCCCAGAGGAAAGGAGGAGGCAAGCTTTTTCAGCCCAGATGGCCTCCTGCCCACCCCCTCGGGCCCTGGGTACCACCGGAGAGCCCGGGGCAGCGCAGCACACGGGCAGAGGTGGGCTCGCCCTCCCACAGCAACCGAGGTTATTAAGCACAATAAAAAAGGAGGGGGCAAAAAAAAAAAATAGCACGCGGTTTAAACCCGGCAGCTGGTCCTGGCTTTGGCGGGCGGGTTTAGGTCTTCCCCGTTAAGCTGTGCTTAGGCAAGTAGCCCGCGGGGTGCCCGACAGACCCCCGGGATCCGCCTTAAACCCCGTCCCCCAGGCGCTTACGGCTCACGGCGTCCTTGAAGTAGGTGCGCTCGGAGGTGTCGTAGGTGAACTGGACCCGGCTGAGCCTCCAGAACGCCTCCGGCCCCCGGGACGTGTTGTGCCCCTCCTGCTGAGACAGGGCTGGTCAGGACTCCGCAACGCTGCCGCGCCCCCTCCCCATCTCCCGGGCGTGCAGGGGAGCCCGTACCTTCACGAAGAAGAGTTTGAGGGTGTACGCTTGCTCCAGCCAGGAGAGCTCCAGCTCTGACTCATTAGTGCCACACTTGCCCTTCATCTCGGCGCCCCGTGACAGCGGGATATCGGCTTGCTCCGTAATCAGCTGGAAACGGGGAGCGGGGGCTCAGGGGGGCGGCCCCGGGACTCCCCTGGGAACTCACGCCACCCCCCCACTGCCCCGGCTGCAAATCCTCGGAGAGGATACAAGACTTTCCCAAAGTACCGGTGGATGTGTGTGCGTGTCCCGTGCCATCCCCGGTCCTGCTGGGGCCCAGGAGCCCCCCGGGCCGCCCCGCCGCCCCCGGCCCCCACTCACATCCACGTAGTTGCTGGCCCACACGTCGTAGGGGACGATAAACTTGGCGGCGAATTCGGCCATGAGACACGTCGTCCGGTTTTCTCGCACCACGAAGATGTCCTTCTCGGGGTTAGGGGAGAGCCCGGAGAGGTTTTCAACTTCTTGCTCGGCGGCCAGGCGAGCCGCGGCGTCTGCGGGCACAAAGGGGCTGAGCCCGGCAGCGATGGGCCACTCGTCCCAAGCCTCTGCCGGCTCACCTGAACACCCCCGGCACCCCCGAGCCCGATGGAGCAAGCTCCTCTATCGCGACAGGGCGCCCTTGTCGCGACAGAGCAGGTAGCGGAGATGGGGCAGCCGGTGGCGGTGATGCGGGACCGGTGCTCGAACAGCGCCAGGTCTGCTTCAGCGCCGGGGGCTGCCCCATCGCGACAGAGCTCTCTGTCGCGACTCGCCGCCGCGGTACTCACGCAAGAGGAGAAGCAGCCCCGGGAGGCGCCCCCCGGCCATCCTTCCCTGCTCTGTCCCGGCGTGGCCGCGGCTGCTGCAGCTGTTCCTCCCAAAGGGTCCGCTCCGGAGAAAAGAAAAAAAAATATAAATAAAAAGGAGGGAGAAAAAAAAAAAAAAAAGACAAAAGCTGCACACCTCCTGTCTCAGGAGCCGCACAGGCTGCAAAAGCACTCTGCTGCGGAGTGGCGGGGAGGAGGGACGGGGAAAGTGTGTGGGTGTGCAGGGAGGAGGAGGAGGAGGGGAGATGCCGGCGGAGCTGATGGAGGCGCCCACGCCAAGGGACGGGGCGTACGCACGGCCGGGCGGGGAGGAGGGAATCCCCCCCTCAGGCGGTGGGGAGCCCGCGGAGGGGCCGCCGGGGATCCCCGCGGGGACCCGGGGCCGCCCCAAAGTGCGGCTGGAGCGGAGCGGGGCTGACCCCCAGCGCTCCCCACTCCCCCGGGCACTGGCGGAGGTGGGAGCAGGGCCGGGGCACCCCCGCCCAGGGCCCTGCCGCCGTACCCCGTCGGAGAGACCGGCGGGGCAGGGGGATGGAGGAGGGGATATCTAGTCCAGTCGGCTGCTCACGGAGCGTCACTAATTTCGGTGAAGCCGAACAGCTGCTTCGCGTGTTAATTTAGAAAGAAACGTGAAGCTATTTTTGTGTGACAAGGTCAGGAGCAAACCCGCAGCCTTTTGTGAGCGGGAGACACACCTGAGTTCTCAGACCTCGAGACAAACCATAACACGTACTGTAATATAAAACATACCATCCGACAGCCTCGAGAAAGGTGCATTAGAATAAAAATCAACACCGGCCGTACCTCTACGGGGCGTTTTGGGGGAGCAGGGAGGAGGTGACACCCGGGGTGCGCCTCAGAAAGGGGGACAGTGCCAGCTGGGCCGGGGCTCTCAGCGGTTTGTCCCTGCCCGGCGCTGAGGAGAGAAGGGGCTGCGAGGCGGGGTGACGAGAGCGCACCCCCTCCCTGGGCAGGGAGGGCTGCCCGCCCCCCGCCCTGGGTGTGCGGTGCTGTTGAGGCCCCTCAATTGCTCGTCAAACGGCGTCTGCCTTCTCTCCCTCCGAGCATAGGTGCAGGGGCTGGGCTGAACCCCTGGGCTGTCGGCAGAGGGGTCTGCGGGGGCAGCAGGCGCGTTGCCAGCCCGGGTGAGCTGCTGGTCCCCCCCGGGGGTGCGAGGCGGTGGCTGGAGGCCGCTCCGGGGTTTCTCCGCTCTCCCTTTCGCCGGATGATGTGACGGTGAAATATTTTTTCCCCCGTCTCTGATCAGGAGCTTTTTTTTTTTGAGCTATAACGCTCTGCCATCCTCGCCCCAGGACCAGGAGCACACCTGATTATTTACAATTTACAGCGACACCAGTCCCAGGAGCAACAAACCCTACACCGAGGATGGTTTTTTGTTTGGTTAAAAGCCAAAAGGGACAGCAGCCATTCGGAGTGTGTGGCGGATTCACCAATTCGCATTTCTAGTTCAGGAAAAGGCGTCTGGAGGAAACGGTCCGGGGTTTTGCGGGGCAAGGTACTGCAAGGTGAGTTTTGATTGTGGGCAGCTGCCCTTTCTCTGCCAGGGCACACACCTGCATATAGGGGCTTTCTTGCTGGGAAATAGCTCTTTAAAAATAAAAGCAGGCACTGAAGGAACATATTGAATTTTATAACTGTAATGTTCTGCCTGCTGTACGTATTAAATATATTCTGACCATTTCCTCTCTCTCCTGTTTCATGATAAAGAGTCAATCCTGCCCCCCATCCCAACAGAGTCAGACCTGTGTTGGTTGTAACACAGGATTAACCTATAGATAATAAGTTCAAGGGACTCTATAAAGAAAAAAAAATATAATCTTCTATACGAGTCTCTTTGACTGCAACAAACTATATTTCTGTGGCAATTGTAGTGCCTGGCTCCCTCAGTTTCTTCACTGATGAGCCCAATATTTAACTACTTTCTATTTCCTCCTCTAGTCCCCTATTTAATTTCCAGGCTTTTTGAGGTTTCTAGGTAGCTTCTAAGCCTCCAAATGCATGATTCTGAGCAGCTGCCCCTGCATCCAGCCTGTGTAGGAGGGTACCACAGCGAGCAGCTGGGAGAGAGCAGCTGTGCTGGAGGCACAGGCAAGCCTGACCCATGGCACAGCACCGCGGCTCTCCCAGCACTCGCCAGCTGCACAGCACAACAAAAACCCCTCCAGCTCCAGGGACAATCACCACTTCCAGCCTGCAGAGCCACATTTACCTTGTTCTCCATGGCAAAATAGGGAAAGGCCTAAGATTTCCTAAAACCAAGTAAGCCCCAAAACATGGCCAGAGCAGAAAGGTCTCATCTGAGGGAGCCAGTGCAACACTACCTGCCCTGAAATGCTGTGACAGAGGGTGATTTATGGTCACAGACTGGATCACCTGGAACCAGACCTGCAACCTGCCCTTACCCAAGCAGTCTCCACAGCTGGGGGTGCCTCTGAAGGCTGAATTTCCCAACTACCAGGCAGCAGTAACTCTTACCAGCCTCCTCAGGGGGAGCACACAGCATGGTGACAGCGGGGCCGCAGCCCTGGAACCACTGCTGGCACATCCAGCAGGAACAGGGTTTTCTGGCCAATTGGCTCCTCTGGGACGTATCTGCCACTTTGCAGCCGGTTTCACAGGCAGCCAGTGGGCAACAGCATGTGGAGTCTATGAGGAAATCAGGCCCCGAGGGGTATTTTTGGGTCTTTAGTGATGCAGTCTAACTGCACTCAGGTGGTGCAGGTGTTAAACAGACCCCGATCTGGAAACAGTGACCAAGCCCCAAATTACTGGAGGTGAAAGAATAGCGGGCTGCCTGTGAGGCCAGAGTGTCATGACCCTCCCTATCACAGCTGAGCTGAATTTATCTGAAGAGATTCAGAGAGGGAGAACCTGCCACTTCCCTCGATGAAATTTCACTGAAGTGGAATCCATCACCCCGGCAGGGAATGACATTTTAAACTGCTTTAACTCGGTATCAATGTTCAAATTGATTAGCCTATTTCATCTCAATGGAAATTCTCACCTCATTACATTAGCGGCCAAACTTCAAATAATTTCTGAATCAAATACAACTTAAACAGCATTTCAAAATACTTAGCCGACAAAATTCATCACTTAATTTCAAATTACTGACTGCATTTTATGCTAAATTGTCAATGGATAAAATAGGCATCAGTGCTGGGAGCTGAGCCTAGGAGCTGATGTTTCCTGCTCTGCGGTTTCACAGAAGCCCATTTTCTCTCTGACTTGATAAATGTCTGGCTCCTGGCTGAGCAGTGAGCACAGACTCAAACAGGAGCTGTGGACAGTATTTTCTAAGGCAGCCTTCTAAAACCCGTGGTTCCCTGTGATGCATTGGACACTCACCAGGGAATTAAGACAGAAAGGTTTGATTTTTTTTTTCAGAGAGTGATGTGAGCTGAACCCAAGCCCTCCATTTCCAGTTATTTCTTTAACAGGTAGGGCAGTGTTTTCCAGCTAGGCTAAGTAAGCCTAAGATGCTTCACCATTCAGGTCCCTCTGTATCTGGTCTGTTATTTGCTTCTCTTTTCTGGCTAGAAACCACTGTGGTAGGCAACAGCATAAAATTCCAGCTCCCAGCACTGTCTCCACCAGCTGTGTTTTAGAAGACATTTTTAAATTAAAAGAAAAATCAGAATAGAAAAAAATGCCCTGAAATTACGGGTCCTGTCCAGAATGGTCTGAAAACGCTGCTGCGTCCAGCTCCATCCAGCACTTGAGATCGGCTTAGGGAGCAGGGAGAGCTGCTCCCAGTACACAATTTGTCTTTTAAAAGATCACAAGGAGCAGGAGATGCCTCCCTAGGTTGTGCCATCCGAGTGGGAATTCTGAATACGCATCACAAGTTTGTTTAAACCCTGCTTTAAACACCTCAAGACTCACTGACCTCTGTCTCAGTTGCACTCTCAAAGCTGTGCTGCTACACTGTAATCAGGCTGCTGCATCTCCAGGCGGTACAGCTACACTGTACTGGGGCAGACCTCTAGTGCTGCCAGGACCAATGCTGCACAATGCTTCTATCACTTTAAATAAAATTAAAAAAAAAAAAAAAACAACGAACCTCCTTTGACTAAATAATCTGTGATAGAAATATATTTACACTATGCACATTTTTACAGGAAATACAAGTTGCTAAAAATTTTGCAGTTAATACCACCGCTCTGCAATTCACTACAGTCAAAACTAAAGGATTTGTATTTTTAAGGTTTTTATTAGAGAAGTTGAAAGTTTCATCTCAGGACTGACAATAACATAATTATCTCTTTTCATTTATTTTGTTTATAGGAATATGTAGAATTTGTTTGTACAAGCATATACAACAAAGTAATTGGTGCTTAGTACATTGAAATCAGGAATCTGATTTGTTCTAAACTACCAGTTTTCCATGCAGTCATCTTTGAATTGGCAGCATGGACAAATTCCAAGCGGAATGCTTACATGCACTGTTTTGCAATATAACTACAGCAAGCTCTGAAAACATGCAAATTAGCACATTAGCAAATTGGTTTTTTATATCTAATGGACATAAAAAGGTTATTCCTGATATGAAATTCTGAAAATCTGCATAAATACTTCTGTGTAAAATTAAATTAGTTATGTACTTTTCTTTTACTACAAGTATCAAGAATGCCCACGTAATTAATATACACACATATATATAGAGACCTTGTAATGCTAAAAGTCTTTGTAATTAATCAAACAATATTCTGTGCCATACATTTACTCAGTATTTACCAGCTAGTAGCATGACTGTGGTCATATAGTAGGCATTACAGTCTTAGTAGCATTTGTATCACATGCAAACATACTCTTAGCATTTCTGTTTACTGATTTTTATCACGTGGCAGCATGTATGTGATTTTCTACAATGTTGTGGTTCCCAAGTGTATAAATACTTTTTACATTTTCACAGTTACAAACTTTTTGCCAAAAGCCATTTAAACAATCTTTTAAGTTACAATGAACTGTAATATCTGGGATCTGCAGCAACAGGATCAAAATGCAATTTCTATACAAGCAATGTAGGATGTAAACTTTTCTTAAAGTGCCTAATATGTAATTCCTTAGAGCACTGATCAGTTTTGGCACAAATACACTGTATTTCCCTCAGGTTATCCACTGCAGTAACTTTTACAGGATATGGGCTCCTTTCAGATGTTATGACAGAATTGATATGGCACTTGTGAATGACATCATTAGGCTGCAGAAATATCCTGTCAAGTTACTGTTGCAGCTGATGAATCTGGCCGATGACTTTGTACATACTGTACTTCTGAATACACACAGTTACCTTTCGACTGCCTGCTGCCTGGAAAATACCTTGGAATATAATTTATCATCACCCAAAGCCAGCTCCTTACTCTCCTGGTTATTAGGTTGACCTGGCATAAGATCCGGTTCCAGGGGCGCGGTGACATGAGGTGCTGAGCATCTGAGGAGTGGCTGCTTGTCGGGATCTGGCAGCAGGGGGGTTTCTACACAACGTGTCACAAGTGAGAATTGAAATGGTAAATAACATGACTTGACTACAGTTTTGTTGCCGTTTGAAATGATGTTAAAAGTATCTGCTGTGTTTCGAGGCTCTGATTGTGTAATTCTGGTGCAGGCAAGCTGCCTGATGAGACATGGGAAGGAACACGGGGACAGGGTTGAAAAAAAAGGTCTTCATCTTCAGGTTGGGATTTTTCTGAACAAAGGCGGTTCTTACAGAAATCCAACAAAGGAAATCCAGTGCCCAGTGTTAAAAAAAAAAAGAAATAATGCAAACCTTAAGACTTGGTGGTCCATAGATACACTTTACATATTAAAAACAAAAAACCAAAACAACCCCTTTCTGAAAATGAAACAAAACATGAAGAAAAAAAAAAGAAAAAAGAAAAAAGAATAGAAAAAAAAGCCCACTTTTCAACCTCAGCAACGTTATTTTGAATTTTGCTCCCATTTTAAAAGGATGCTGTGTTTTCCAACTTCAATTTGTTTGTTGAGGCTTCAGACCACTGTTGCTGGCCTGCGATCCATCTCTGCTTCCAGCTTCACCATCTGCTGCATCTCCTTTGCCTGCAATCCAAAATAACTGCATGAAGCGTCACATTAGACCTTTTGTTCAAAAGGAATCACACGTTTTACATGACAGTGTCTGAGTGAAATACAGGCAAAACACACTGAGATACATGTAATAACATTATTTTTACACCCCTCAGCCTCCCCTGTGTCATTCTCTTTTCAAATCAGGTGTAATCCCTATATCTACAAATTCATGGGGAATGTTTTTGATCCTATTCCAGGACTTGTGGGTTGACTTTCTAAGGCATGTGGTAAAATGCAGAAGCCCCAGTTTTGGGGAAGGAAGTTGGGCAGATGCCAATTTGTCTGTTTCTCCTGACAGGACACGTCTTTGGGAATGTATTCTTCACTGCTGTTATGCCAGTACTCCGATGTGTTAAACCCTGCAATTTTTAGAGAACTCACCTATGATCTGGACTTACTTCTTTCATAAAGGCAAGGAAAGACTAAAATCCATCAGTGTGACATCTTCCTTGCAGTAGGCAAGATTTTTTGAGTAGTACTTTTTTAAATATTAGTTTTTACAAAATAATCTTCATCTGGCCTGGAGATCCTTATGATTACAAAGGGGGTGTTTTTCACCTCAGGATTAGACTACTGCTATATGCTCCATGGGATTACACACATTGAATCCACCTGAAACTGTATCTAAATGCATTATGCAAAATACAGCAATGAATATATGCCAGATCTGGCTATAAACTCTGTGTGCCTGAGGCTTTGCAAGCAGAGTTAAAGCACTGTGTATAAATGGTAACTGGCCTGGGAATCCCCTCTTAGAGGGCGTTTGTTTAATTCCTTTCCTTTCCCTCCCTCTCTCAGACACATACAGAGGCACAATTTCTCTTCCTGTTACAGTATTTTGGTGTGAAACCCTGTAGTTCAAAGAAACTTAAAGTCAGCATCTTCATTTTCCCTGAGGCCTCTCAATCTGGGAAGTTATTTAAATCCATAACTCCAAGGACCCAGAGAGCAATCTAACCCACCTATCTTTATAATCAAACTCCTGAGTATTAGGACAAGTTTAGGAACAGATAAACCAAGCCAATATTTTCCTTTGGTTTAACTGCTCCGCATTCATCATGCAAGGAATAATGGTTCAGGGACTTGATTTACATAAACTGTGTTCCAAAAAAGTTGTAAATGTTGCTTAGACAGGGAACTTAGCTACACAAGCTCCTACTTAACGAGTCACCTATTCTGTATGTGCAAATACATATTTGCATGTGTGAAAATGGGCAGATGTAGGTCTAAAATAATGCACCACTACTCCTTTTGCAAGGTAAATGTGGATTTATGCAGATGTTACATACCTGCCTTCTTGAAAAATCTATCCCTGTCCTTTCTTAATCATCATCATCATGTTAGGGAAAAAAATACTTATGATAATAGCAAAGCAACTGTCATAAATATGATTAAAAATTAATCAACACTCTCCATTTAAATGACTTAAAAGTTCGAAAGCAATGAAGAAATAATTTTAACATGAAAATATGGAAACATAATAAATAAATCAATATGGACAACCTCTTCTGAAATGCTGGCTGATTTTGCCTGCGTGTGAAATGAAACTCCAGATGAAACAAAACCTTGTGGTTGTTTCTCAGTGACCCACACATCTCACATTTTAGGCTTGTAACTTAACTACTGGCACACAGTGTCCTATAAATATTCTGCCAATGTATTGTGTACAGAACTGTTGTAGAGAGAACCTGGCTTCACAGAACACATTAGCATACAGCACAGGGCCAGGATGCCTGGTTTTGCCAGTCTGAGCCTGGTTCAGACAGTGCATTCTGACCTGACCACTTGAGCACAACTCTGGAAGATGAGCCTTCTGGAAGGCAGCACTGAACCTAAAGTGAACCCATGAAGTGAGGGACAGCCAATGGACTCTGCTTTCAAGATGTTCTTTAGTGAGATCTCAGGCAGGCTAGGAACCATACACAGTAAAAGAAGAGTAAAAGTAATTTTTTTCCTAACCTAACAAATGGTTTTTTTCATCATTATGTGGCCTATAAATAGATGTTGTTGCAGTGGGTGCTGTCAGTGGTGCAAGATGTTATCAATTCAGATCAGGCAGTACTGTAACCATGGGATGTTCAAGCCCAGTGCAGCTCTTTCCCTTGGCAAGATAGGGGTTAACAGAGATTTCTTGTGAGTAAGGATTACTTAGGGAGCCACAGCAGCACAGCCACATCACTAGTGTAACTGCCATACCTTGTAACATGTTGGAATTTGAAGTGAATTTTAAAGTGCTAGAAGCCTCTCTTCCCTAGGCACTAGGAAGCTATTTCTAGCCATCTATCCTATATTTTGCTATTCATAGCGTGGAATTACTTATTTTATTACTATGCTAATATATGTGGGTACCCTTTGTCTGACTATCAGCATTAGCAAGTAATCATACATATGTTAACACTAAAACAGTTTTCTTAGATCAGTAGACACTCTCACACAGTTTAGAACTCTAAGCAGATCTTTCAGTAATGGCAGCTACTGTACAAGTTAATCTCTGAATATTTCCTCTGCACATCGCTGTTCATATGCATCTGAATTTGAGATGCTAAAGCTCAAAATAATGTTAATATTGTGTCAGGCTCAAATATCTGTGTGCAAACAAGATTAACATTTTGTTCACTATGTCAATGGCACTTCCCAATGGTTGCATTTACAAGGAGGGCTCCAATGATAATGATTTAATTTAGAAGGAAAGCACACTGAAATAATAGTTTGCTTATTATACGTCCATCCTACCTTGTGTTTGAGAGACTGCATGACAGGATTTCAAAAGCTGTTTGTATAAAAATAATAATGTCAAAATTGAGTAATACAACAAGAAGCAAATTAAATGAATGAAAACTGAAGTGAGATTGAAAAATTAATGCAAGAAAAACATACATAAACCAAAACAAATTTAAATTCATAACAGTTTGTATTGAAGGTTGTTTCCACCCATAAGTCTACTTTTCTACATTGTATATTGGTATGAAAATTTTCTTGTCTCGTTTTGATCAGGAAGAAAAAAAGCTCTGAAATTATTATTAAGCAAATACCACCTTTATCTGGATCCAACCAGCTTTCATATATCAATGTGTGTAACAATGAAACCAGAGCCAGCTGGGGTCTTGCACCAATGCATTTTTGGGGCTAAAAGGAAATGGTCAAAACAGCATGTGCGAAAATATATGCTCTGATGGATCAAATCAGAGCAAGTTAAAAAGCCGTTGAGGACTCTCCCTGTGGCAGAGGCCACCACATGCCCACACAGAAGTGATAACCAGCACGTGGATGAGTTTACTCCATTTAATCACTGATGATTTAAACTGACTCCATCCCTGCCCTGAAATGGCACATGAGCAAGCCCACGTAGGCTGGACCATCACTCAGCAGCAGCAGCTGTAACCCCAGGTGAGGGAAGTATCTCACTGCTCAAAGAGGTGACCCCTTTAATGACTCACACTGCCTCCCTCCCTTATACACAACGTGGTTATCACATTGTGGTTAAAGGCACAACTAGAACCGTTCTCTCTTGTCCTTATGCTTTTAAAAAAATGGATCCAAAGCTCTCTGAAGCCAGAGGAAAGAAACAACTGATTACAGCTATCTCTGGATCAAGCCCATCATTTTTTTGTCAACTGTCACACTCTCTACAGTGACGCTCCAGATCTGCTGTAGCCCAGTGTCCTCCCCCAGGTCCTGGCTCCCCTGGGTGCTGCCTTTTGACATTGCTCAGGAGCAGACTGACTGACTGACATTCATGCTGGATGTTTCAGATGGCCTTTACAGAATGTTCCTGTGAGGGAACAGAACTTGTGGTTGTTCCAAAGTGAGGTGGGGTGATCAGAAGACAGAGTCCTGGTGGCTCTGGGGCTCGCTAGTAGTAGCCACCTGAGATCCTGCATGCTGTGACCCCCTAGAAGTTACCCAGGCTGCAGCTTTTGGGGCTGTAGGACTCTGTCCTGGCAGTGAAAATACTTGATTTGCATGTACTCCTCCCCTGCAAGATGGCTTTGATTCATGTTATGTTTTCCAGAAAGTTCAAGTTCTGAACATTTAATAAACTAAGAAGTAAGTACATGACACTTGAAAGTAATGGGTATTAAATGCTCCCCTTCTCTCTCACCTCACTGAACTGCTGGGTATATTCCCCTTGCAGTTTACATTTGTAAGTGCAGTACTGCAAGCCCATGCACTTATTACAGCTTTTCTGGCTCAACCGTTCATCAAGGGAATTGCTCAGAATGTAGTGTTGCTTCCACCAGAAATAAGATTAGAATTTTCCTTTCCTTGCCAAGTAGTTTTTCAATTAAAAAAAAAAAGGGGGGTTTTATAAACTAGCAGAAAATAATAAGGTATTTTAATTAGGAAAGGGTGTACTAGTACAGATAAAACTCCCCGTGCTACTATACATCTCCAGAATTCAGTCCAAACTCACTGCCTCTTAAGAGTTCAGCGATGTTCTGTGCACACGTTTCACCTGAAGTTTCCAATCAGCACTAGAAATGTTACCTTCCAAAACGAAGGAAACCGATTTGCTTGAGGTACTTTTTTGGGAGCAATTACAAGGGATATGCTGGGTCTTGTATGACTGTCACATCTTGCTAACGACTATCAATGTGGCTGAAGAGCTGTAAGGACAGGCTCTGGCTGAGCAGTTCAGCTTCCACCTGCGTATCTGAAACAAATCTGGTTCTGCATCAATATTTACCTCACCTCTTCATTTTGACTCCCCAAGCAGGTGAGTGACTGTGAACAAGATCACTGTCCCCATTTTGATAAAGACATTCAGGAGCATTCTTACTCAGCCTGACTCTGGTTACTGTTTTCACTACCTTGCTTTTCTTTTAAGCCTTTAAAAGAAGATACCTGCTCATTCTGCTTCTCCAAGACTTCCAAATGCTCAAGTTGAACTTTTTTCAACTGATCCATTTCCTTTGACTGCTTCATTGCCAGCTGTAATCGAGAGAAAATAATTGGGGGGGGCGGGAGGGGGAGGGAATGCAACACATTATTAACAAGTAAAATAAAAACTTACTTGAAACATATACACATATATACTGTCATCCCCATTTAGATGGCAGAAAACATCACAGGAGGCCTATTATATCACCCAAACTTAAGAAAAACTATCAATACATTAATAGAGATATATTGTACATATTGCATATAATACATAGAATTAGCAAACACACAAGAATGAATAGTAATTCTGTTAATTTGAAATAAATTCATCTTATACAGATATTAGGTCTTTTATGCTACCTGTATGTGGAATAAAGCAAAGACAAAATCTACTAGAGCTGGACTCCCAACACAGAGAAATGAAAAAGAATATCCAGGAATAGTGCTCAGTGACTTGGTCAAGGTTATAGTTACCCTTTTTCTCTCTTCCAGGAACTTTTTTGTGTTGCTGCTGTTCAGTTCTCGGACTCGCCTAAAAAAAATGCAAACGTTGTCCATGAAGACTCATTGGAAAAAAATAAACCCAAAAGCTACAACAGAGTAGAATCACAAACTCTTAGGGTATATTTTGGGTTTGGATTATCTGTACCACGTGGCACTAATGGCAAACCGTACACTCCTAGGGCTACACACCTTTACACTTCCATTAACAGCATGACTGAAAACCTGGCTGTTGTGAATGTCTACCCCTCACTTAAGAGTGGTAGACAGAACTTTAAAGAATGTTTAATTCATTTGTGGGTCCCTTGCTGCACTCTGCCTTCAATCTGTTTTGGTATATAAAAAGTGCTGCATCTCTTAACAGTGGGAAAAATCATCTGATGATCATACGTAAAATCGCAGCTTATCAGTGCTGTAAGGTTCTTAAAGCTGTTATTTAAGCAAAAAGATAAGTATACAATTAATATTTACATAAAATACCTAAGTGCAAAGTGTCTCTTCCTAAGATTTCTGTCATGAAAGACGACAAAAATAGTTCAAAGAGGTGAATCAGCCTAACACAAAACCTGAAAACCAGAACTGCATTTAGCCTGCTTTCAGATCTGGGAACAGATTTATCTTAGAATCATTAGTGAGGTCTGACATTAACAAAGCACACAGTCACCAAGGGCTCTGACAACTCATCTTCCTGATGAGCTGGGAGTGCGCAACACTCCAGGGACTCAGTTCAGCACGAACAGGTTCAAGCTGATTGACCAAAATAGCCCAGTGCCAAGGAGGGAATGTAAAAGAGGAAAGACTGAGCCAGATGGCAAGCCCAAAGACAAGAGGAAACCCTGAGGCTTATGAGACAACATCATGTAGACTCTACTTTCACTTCCTTTTCAGTAAGGCCCTCATTCCACTTAAAAAGCAAAAGAGGATAACGCACATGAAGCACAATCATTAAACCCCTTACAGATGTGTTTCAATGTAATTGTGATTAGACCTACTCTAGTCAGTCACAGAGGATCAAGGCATTACATTTATTAAAAGGATAAATATGAGAAAAATCATTATTTTTTCTAAAGCAGTCATCTAAAAATACATTCAGCATAATCGATAGTCCTTGTTTCCGTGCATAAAAGGCTGGTTTTAATAGAATTAATCCATGAGTTCACCTGTCAGCAGGTGAACTTCCTTCTCAGGAAGGGAGATTTGATACTTACCTCTCCCTTTCAGCTTTATTTTTGATAGATTTGTCTTGGCTTATGGCTTTGCTGTTTTCCATGGATATTTTAGCCTGGTTGGCACGCATCTCCTTGCTTTCCCTGGGGAAAACCAAACACAGTCATTAATGCCTCAGATGCAATGGTTGTGGAGGTTGGTTTCCTCTACACTGTGGTTAATTTTGCCCTTGAGCAACTAAGGAAGAGGAAAGAACAAACCACATGAAAACTGCCTTCCTTTGGGTAGACTTTACACAGTTTGAGCAAGCATCCAGAAATCTCCATTTGTTCCAGAGAATATAATCTGAAAGATCACTTTAAAGCATTTTTACACTTCGAATGCTGTAAAAGGGTAAAAAATACTCTTTTCTCTCTAGTATACGAGTTGTCTTAGTATGAGCTACTATCAGCCATTTAAAATTTATTTTTGACAGCTTAAAATTTTTATTAAAGAAGTTTGGTGCCTTTTTTTTTTTTTTAATCTCCAAGAGTTCATAAGGTGAAACTTTTCCTGGATAGAGATTTAAAAGCAGTGGTATCATAGCAAAAATTAGACTGGGTTCTAAAAAAAGTTGTGTTGAGAGCATATTTCGTTCCAACAGCCCCTTCTGCAAATAAGAGCTTTTATTTTCTATACTGAATTTGAAGGAATTTTCAAGCACACTGTCTTAACAGGAGTACTGAAATAATTTATTTTTATTACTGTGCTCAAGGATATGAAAATAGTTAGTGTAGGTGTTCAAATTGATTTAGCCTGTTTGCATCAGATATAATCTTAAGAGTGAAAGAAGTTAAGAGGATTAGAGGACTACTGTGCATCACTGATGATTGTAAAATGAGGCTTTGGTCATGGAGATGGTTGCAAGAGCCAACACAACTGTTTATTCTGCAGGTATAATCTAGCTCTGAGCTGCACTGCTGATGGGGTCTTTTCTGGGGCTGTTGCATTTTCACTTGCAAGAAAATAAAAGATATTACTAACAGAAGAAATGAAAAATCTTATCTTCCTTTTAAAATAATCTAGAAGCACTTGTAGATGTAGATGAATCAAGCACTGCTTGATCCTAAAATAAAAAGTAAATAAGAAATTGCAGTGGCCAAAGTTCCAGTGTCAGCTCAACCTCCTGACCTGGGGCTTCAAGCTGAGTCTCCAGTTCAGCAGTAAAAACATCTTCCCTCTCACGGGCAGTGCCTGTAGCCTGAGGTAACTGGTAGAAGTAAATAAGCCAGGATGGTAACAAAAAACAAAAAAAAAGGATTCTGAAAAATGTGAAAAATGTGACATGGCAAGATTTAACTGCTGATTCACCACTGTGTCACACCGACTGCAACTCTGAAACTTATACAGTCATGTCTTTTAAAGGGACACTTTAGGTGTAAGTCTATCCTTGGTATTTTTACATATATATGTAATTAGATGACATTAAAGTGCAGTGATGTGCTATGTCACCAGTATTGTCTGAATGACTAGAAATCTCTTCTTCTATTAAAAAACACCACCACATAATTTTTCTCTCTCTCATGTCATTTTACCTGGAGTACACAATGCTTGTGAATAAGAGCTTCACGTCCCCAGTTTCTGAAATGCTGCAGGATTACTACATCCAGGTGAGTAAAGGTAACAGTCTGAGGAGGTGGGGGGCACAGCATCCCCACAGTTCAACAAGCTGCAGGTTTTTAGTAGTGTCTGCTGCCCTCTGCTTTGTTTTTAAATGAGTCCAAAGCACAAACCGTAATTGCTTTTTGTACTGCACTTGGAAGGAAGGTATCTACCCTCCAGCAGATAACTACATCATTTTAGATTATTGATCCCTCCTCCCAGCCCTATGCCCTCTGCTGTGATATCCATCTCATTACCCTGGCTCACAGAGAGGGAAAGCAGTGAGAACATCATGCTGAGAACGTGGTCCACCTCCCACATCACCCTCAGACAGATCCTTTTTTTCCCATGGATACCAGAGCTGTCTCTTGGCTGTTGCATACACCTCTACAGATAAATGCATATGTCTTCCTACACACAATATATTGCATTAAAAAGTCTACCAATTATTTAGTGTGAAGTCTTCTGAAATATTCATAGATTCAGACACAGTCTTAAATTTGTTTTAAATAGGAAATTCCCCGGTCTGTGTGTTTAGGACTTACACATGAATTCCCAAACACGCTAAATTGCAATGAATAAAGCAGAAAGAATACTGAAGGTTGGTACTCCTGGGACAGCTGAGAAGAGAAAGTTCTCAGCATTTATCAGGATGTAGATTTTCAGATCTAGTTCTTAGTTGTTCTGAAAGTAGAGAATACATGGACTGAACACAAATGATTTCTAACAAGAATCACGTACAAGAAATGCCAGAGGGCTGCTTAAACACAGAGATTCAGAAATTCTAAACCCTAAGACTGGAACTATGAGGGAAAAAAGCTTTAAAAAAATTTAAACTTTGCCTTAGTGTATATATGACAGCTGCCTGGAATGACAGCTTCTAGCAAAGTTGAAAGACTATGGAAATATGTATGGAAAAGAAAACAAAACCCCCTTACATCCACAGGGTATTTATTAGTAAATTATCTTTTAAACATTGTGGTGAATAGCAAATAGGATAGAAAAAAAGACTCAAAAAAAACCCCCAAGAAGGTGTGATTTCCTGGGCTGTGTATGATTTGGAGATACAGCACCAAGGACTGCACCTTCCTCCAGTTAATAACTTTTGAATTACGAATTTGTATTATAATTTAACAAATTTTGGACTTCATATTTGACTGGGTATGTTTTGCAGGACCCTTGAATAGATGGGTTACCACAGAGATCAACATAAAGATGAGCTCACTACCAGCTTTTTGCTGGGACAATTCTCTGTTGGACAGAAAGCTTGCAGGTCCCAGCATGTGTTCTCTCTAATGCAAAGATAAGCTGTTTTTTTCACTCAGGAGTTTAAAAAATCATTTCAATTCCTTCTTCAAATGTGATTTCTTTATTCCTTTTCCCCCCTGCTTTTTATGTGAAAGATGTTGAAGCCAATTACATACAAATCTATATATGTATGTGTATATATGTATGTTCATATGCTTTTAAGCTGCTTTGGATAATAGATCATAGCATAAAAAAGTGATTCTCTACTAACTGCCATTTTTAGCACCGGGAATACAATGTGTATTTAATTTTATTTAATTTCAAATGGGCAGGATGGTTAAATACAAAAGTGTCATGCAGTATCTTCTGTATTCCCAGTGATATTGTATGAAGATAAGACAGCAGTCTAATGTAGCTTATCCTGCAGCCCCTTGCTTTTATGATCTCACTTTTCATGGATCTTTCATATAACCACCAGTGCTATAAACACGAGTCCATAACTGACAGCAACTCCAAAGAATATTTCCATATTTGATACTTCTAATTTTCCAGCTTCTGAATTCAAGTCCCAGGGTAAAGTCAATGCAAACTACCATTGCATCTGCTGCCTTTAATGAAGCTCAGATAATCCAAACCAGCTAAGAAGCACATTCCTTCATCTCCCTAAACTCTGCCTGATCACTTCTTTTCCTTTTCCCATGCATTCAGCCCAGTATCTCTGACAGCAGTACAGAGCTGCCAACACACAAAGTAAACCATAACCCACAGCAGACATAAACCACATTATTGGGTAGCACTGCCCTGCTCACCTGTCATGGGAAAACTTCAGCTGCTGGGTTTGTTGTTCGTGAGCATTAATCAGCAGTTTCTTCAGTAGTTCACACTGTTGGTTCAAGTGGAGGTCACGGATTTCTTGCTCTTCAGCGCTGTGCGTGTTGATCATCTCAGACCACTCTTTAGTGTGCTGAGCCACAATCTCCTTGACCTGTGGGGAAGTAATAGCAGCTTTGTTAGAGGTGCTCAGATAGGCTGGGAGATCCAGTTTTCCTGCTGCTGAAGGTGATGTAAAGACAATCATAAAATGGGTTGTAAAGAATGCAGCTAAATTGTGAGAAATGCAGTTACACTAACAAAGTTGCCTCACAGGGTAACAAAGTCACCAATGACAGTACCACTTACTATAAAAACAGATGTAAACTAATCCCTACTATTAGGATATTATTATCTAAACTGCCCTAAATAGATACACTTTTGACTGTACCACACTTATTTTAAAACCTTCTCTAACACTGAGTTCATAATAAAATGGTTTCCCACTTTTGGTTGCCAAGAAAAAAAATATATATTAAAAGTACTGAACTTAACAATGGAAAAATGTAATGAGCAGGATTTCTCTGAGGGCTTAAAGACAGTCTTTCATTTTGTGGAGACACTTTTACACACACACAGTCAATTTACAGAGAAATCCTGTATTTAATACAACCTGAATCTGAAGATGGGCTACATATCTTTGTTTTATATTCATTAAGTCAGCAGGGAATCTGACAAGGTTTCTTCTCTTCCTTATCTCCCAAGACTCACAAGAATAATGAGATTAAAGTTTTGGAATGTTCCCAAGAGACAATATTAAGAAGTCTAAATCACCAGAGTTGTTATTATAATAACATATCACACTTAATGATTTTGAAAAGAAGCTAATAGAAAGATATGTTTTATTATCCTTTAATAATTATCTTTGGGTATTTTGACATGCTATCCTACTTTTCCATAGATGGTATATAAAATGTGCTTCCCAATAAACCTATTTTCAGATAATCATTTCAACTGCTACTGTAGTAATAAATAACATCTGGGTTATCTTCTACTAAAGTAAACTGGATATTTTATATCAAAAATCGCCACAATGTTGCTCAGAAAGTGAGAGACTGATGCCAGTATTTCAGCTCCTCTGAAGGCCCTCTTACACAAAGCTCATGTTGCCTAATAAAGTTGGACACCTAATGAAAAAAAAAAAAAGGCAAATAATTTTGGAACAGATTGGGGTCACCACTACCTAAAACCCAGATATGCATTTAACTACAGCTAAATAGTGGTCCCACATCAAAACATGTAAGGCTGGAGGCAGAAGCAGCTGATAGAGAACAACCTGGAGTTTCCTGCAGCTGTTAGAAAACAACAAAGGCATTTTGAGGTAGAAGTTGGTGTGACTAATACAGGTCTAAATCATCAGGGTGTTTAAGAGTTAGTGTACCTCCAGCAAAATGAGCTACACTTATTTTTGTGCCCATGGGTAAATGTACTACTAAGCCAGAGCCTGTCAACTATGAAATGATATGAAGGACGTGGAGCAGTCAGAGGGAGTAAGATGTTCAAGAAGCAGTACTTCCTTCAGAGCCAGAAAAACAGGAGGATTCAATTTTAAAATGAGTCAAAATAAATGCTTGGATTTTGGTAGGGAAGGGAGACTAATTTTTCAGATGGAGTTTTTGAAAGGTTGAGTGGCAGACACTCCAGCTCTCCTCTGGCACCCACCTAAGGCACTTAGGTTAGGACCAAGTTTAGTCCAAGCTCCTTGTACTGCTGATGCGAAAAGGTGAGCAGCTTCAAAGCAGGACTTATCTCCTCTCAACAGTGACCTCATTTGGCTTACCAACCCCCAGGGAGACCTAGAGTGGACTTAGGGGAGCTAAAAGTAAATCATGGCTGAAGTTCTTAGGAAAACTTCTTCCTTATTTATTTTCAATGCAAAGTTTCCAGATGGACTCAGCTCCATCCATGGCTTGAAGGGAAAAAGGTACAGGTAGATGGATCCAAAGTCCTGGGTGTAACTGGGACCACGGCAGAAGAGGGACCACACACTCAGAAAGCAGGAAGTATAAATCAGAATGTTTGAAAGTACTAACATTTTAAAAATAGAAGTACTATTATATGACCTAGGGAGCAGGCCAAGTGTTTTCCTCCACTGCTTGCTGCTGTAATGGCCCGTCTTCGCGAACGAAGAGCCGGGGAAGGTCCTTACCCGCATATGCAGATAAGGCCTTCGAGCCTGCG
>JAWWES010000115.1:779513-802435 GCA_035583135.1 Lophotriccus pileatus
CCTTACCCGCATATGCAGATAAGGCCTTCGAGCCTGCGCAGTGGATTTTTTAGGTGACACACAGTGTGCGCGGAACTTGCTGCTGTGTGACTCTCCCAAACAGTCTGCCACTGAGAACTGTGTTCCAAACTAATTTAAATATCAGGAAGTGCAGGGGATATTAACATATGAGCTCTGATTTCTAGGCACAGCTTTACATCACCCTAAAATGACAGGCAGGCATTCCAGTTAACAAAAAAGTGTGTTGTTTTACATAAAGTCTCCTTATGCTATAGAGAAAATGCAAAACAAACTTTCCATTAAAAAAAAAAGAAGCATGACTTAACAAAATAGTGAAACAAATAGATGTATAAATAGTGGAAGTACTGGTGAAAGCAAGTATTTAGTGACTTAGCTGCAAAGAGTGTTTACAAAGCCCAAGTAAATGCAGAGAAACAAAGATTCAAGGGTTTGTTGCAAATAAATAATGTGATAATTGTTTTTAAATGGTTAATGTTATTAACTAGAGAGGAATGTGAAGGCAGGAATTCTGTATTTCATGTACACTGATACCAAAGAATCATATAATACCTCAAGTTGGAAAAGAACCATAAGGATCACAGATTCCAACTCCCAAAAAGTAGTAGTGCAAGGAGACTACAGCAAGTACTACAGTACCTTTAGTATTTAATCTGAGAAGGAAGTAATCACAAAAAGCCCTGCCTCTGTTCATGGACAGATGTGCTAGTGATGTGCTGCTAATTCCAGAATCAGCATGCAGTCTAAGAAACAAAACTTGTTTATGAGTTTTTCTCTAGGGATGTGAGAGGAAGGGAAGCTTTGCTTTAAATTACATATCCACCAAACCAGGAGTCTCATTTCAGGTACAGCAAGATATAACCTGATGAGTAGGATGTAAGGGATGTGCCAAACACCAGTTAAAAGATATGACTCAGATTCAGAAGAACTTAGAACTCATGGCCATTAAAACATCTGAAACCCAATTTTGCTGCAGATCTGTGTTACACTTCAAAGTTCAGATGCAGTAAATTCAGAGTACATCCCTGCTTTTCTCCAATGTATTAGCATCATAGTTAAAATTACTATTTCATTTTCACTGGGCTGTGCTCTTGTCCTACTTTCCACTATTAAAGCAGTGTTGCTTGTCCTAAAGGATAGGAAAAATAACCATTAGCTAACTTCTCTCTTTCCTGTTCTACAGACTCTGTTTGCCAGCCTGTCCTTTCATCTGTTCCTTCACTGGGCCTAAGAGACTAATTAAAATCTTGGTAAGGAACTTTATTTTGCACAGCATATATGAAAGATGTTTGTTTAGTCACTAAGTTCAAGCAGGAATGATCTTTGAAGAAATCTTCCCTTTTTTTTCCTTTTCATCCTCTGCCTGCTTGATATAGGGACCCACTTTTCTAATGCAGGGGAGTAATTTGCATTTGCTACATTAATTGTGTGTGAAGTACACGTTGGGACATTCAGATCTAATTTAAATATTTCATGTCAAACTTGGGCTGGATGTTTCCTTATGACAGGAGGAGTTTTGTTAGATGAAGAGGTCTCTGGTGCTAAAGGTGTACATGCATATTGTGGCATAGAGCTGCACTGGAGGACATGAGCTGTAATTAAAGCTGAACCATGTTCCAATCTGATATCAAAATTAGTGGGCCAAATGCAGTGAAATGCTGAACAACTGTTAATTAATCAAACTCCCCCTGTATCAGTGTAATGCATTCAGCATCTCAGAATTTAATCTAATTTAATTGCGTCTACATTCATCTAAGATAAAAGTTAATTTCCCTGTGGTCTTGAGCACTGTTTTCCAACCTGTGGCTTGCAAACCTTTGAATGATTTCCAGGAATAATTCCAGGGCACACACGGAAATCGAAACAAAAGATGTCAGTAAATAATCTGGATGATTTTGATGGAACCACAGTGAGTAAGACACTGAAAATCACTGGAGAAAGCCAGAGAGGTAGATGACTTATGGAAGAGTTCTTTGGGAATTATCCAGTACACAGAAGCTTTGCATTCAAGTCTTATCTTTGAGTCTTACATTTAAGTCTCCTTTCAAAATGTCATCCTAAAACCTGACATGGGAGTGCACAAAAATCAATCTTTTTCTTTCCAGATATGGATTAAACTGAAGGGAATCAGTCTGAAAGCAGGATTTTAAAAGGAACACAGCTCAGAAACTGCATATATTTGTGGAAAGGGAGAACATGAGTCACATTTATTGGATTTGAAAGATTAATGAACATTTGGATGCCCCTTGTGTACAAATGACACTCCAGACTGTGAATGACACAGGTGAGAAGCAAGGACCACAGAAAGAATTTTCTATATAACTTCAAATGAGTTTTGGAGCTTATGCCTGGATGATTAGGAGCTAGTGCTCCTCAGAGAGTTTATTTCACTAAGAGACTAATGAATTTTGTATTTTCTAGGTTGCCAATAAATTTGGTTTTATTTAAGGCACCAGTTCTAGACTTTTCATAGGGGAAGAAGATGGGGAGACAGGGGAGCACATTAGGTTTTATTCCCGGGAGCTTGCTACTTGTTCAGCTGAGAGGGCAGCAACAAGAAAGCAACCTTGTTTAGGAAACAAAGATCTTCTCCACGTGAAATAATAAAACCAAAGAATAAAGTTAAAAGAAGACAAGATGAAAATCAACTGATTCCAGCCTCAAAGATGTGTATGTGTTTGTATTTTCTATATTTGCCTGATTCTTTTCACAGGTTTCAGCTTTTCCTGGGGTCAGTCTCCAGTACACTCTTCTCCTTCCAGATGTTTTGCACGTGGATGGGCCTTCTGGTGTCCTTGCCACCCTCTAGTCTGGATATCTTTCAGAAACTTGAAAGCATGTCAGCAAGTCATGGATAAAACTTCCAAAGGGAGTCGGAAGTCAGAGAACATAAGAAGTACAGAAGTACAGAGGAAGCAGCTCTAAGCAACTGGGTGTGAGCCACGAGCTTGAGAACAGCTTTTCCAAATGGATGGAAGTTGAGTCCCAGAGCACGTTTATTCTCCAGTACCTTGAAGAAAACGAAGCAACTATCCAGTGGGGGGGGAAAAATTACTAGAAATAAGAGGACACTTGGTCCAAGAGCAACTTGGACTCCTCCTCCCCTAAGAGACAGAGCAGCAAATGTTGTCCATGGCGACAATGATGGAAAATGAAAAAGACACTTCTTTATGTATATATTTTGGGAAAGTATTTAGCATCCAAATTTCATATAACACATATTCTCTTTGTTTAGCTAAAACCAACACAAATGACCAGTTTTGCTTCATAAGGAATGAATATGGCACTTTCTTCAATTCAAAACAGCAGGAAATTGATGCTGCTTTTAAAAATTCTTTTAAGAAACACTTTTAGACACTCAATTACTCCCATTCTTTCAACATGCTATTATTGCTGAAAATCATTCATATGCTTCCAAGAAAATTAACTACCAGTTGGGTCTCAAAAATCTCCCTTTCAGATGTTGCATGTGTAAAAATTGGCTGTTTGCTTACCTTAGATTTGTGGTCTGATGTTAGTGTCTGAATTTTAATTTCTGTTTCTTTCTTCAATTCAACACAATTACTTCCCCTAAAAAAAAGGAAAATTGCAAATGTGTGGCACAAGTTAAACATCTCCCCATTCAGTCAGCTCTTACTAATTAAAATGTTAATCAAAGTTGAAGTGCTGCAGTATATTGGAATGAAATTATTTCTTCTGGCAATTTATTCACAACTTACAAAATATTGTTGGATTAATGATCATTCAATTCAAACACCACATGATTAATTCTGGGTTGGCCCTGCAATTATTCTGTTGCTGAGGATGTGTCAGGCATCTCCATTTATGATACTTGTTTCCTTTTCCAGGCTTAAAATATCTTGCCAAGAAAAAGCAGTTTCTGCCTGCAAACTTACAGGCATATTCACTGCCTTGCCATGGTTTTATTCTCTGTTTTAAAAGTCATTTGATTACTTTCATTTTGTTTGAGGAAGAGAAGAAAGGAGCCATTTGATTAATTACCTCACAGGGCGACCTGAGAATCCTAAATTTGAACACCTATTGGAAATGTAGCTGTGCCTCTGCAAGAAAGCAGAAGTGAACGGGTTGCAAAGAAAGTACTGGACCACACCAACTCATATGGATGAGTCCAAGCCACTGGATACCTTATTTGACTCAGAAAGCAGTGAATCTTGAAGACATCCCTTGCTCCTGCAACAAGACTTCATGTTTAAGTCAAGTGTTAAGGGGGTTGAATACCAGTTTCAAAGCTTGTTTAATGCAGGAGGAGTGTGGGATTCCAGGGAACGGGCTGGCAAAAAGCCTGGAGAAGGCCATCCTGAAGCTCTCCTGACGTGCCTGTGGGTTAGAAGATGGATGACTTCTACCTCTCACCCACAGAACTGCCTTCACTAAGCCAAATTACTCAGGCTGTGCACTGGGTAGGACGAGACTGCAGCTACAACAGGAATTTCAATTACTGCCTCACCAAAGTCAATATGTTTTTGAAGGCTGAGGAGCTCCATCATTAACAACGTTTTTCCAGTGAAGGGTTTTTATAACAGATTACAAATTCACACAGTGTAAGCCTCTGTTATTTTGTCTAGAATAATACAATATATTGAGAGGGGTCTATTTTAACATCACTGTAATATTTCTGTGTCAGATTATCCACTGATGTAAAGTGGTGCAACTCCACTGAGGGGATGGAGCCATGTTCATTTATCACCTGCATCTGGCCCTAATAAGAACAGTCACTGCTTGACTGCAGAAACATTAATACATGTTTGCTCTAGAAAAAGAGATTTACGAAACTCTTAACAACTTTAATTCTTACTTTATTATTAAAGTACTGCTAAACTTAGGGAAAATAGCTGAAAATTTTATCATCAAACAGTACCAGGACAGCCCTTACTGAAAATAGTATTGTAGTGTGTCTTGTGTTCCAAGGGCCACCAGAATGATTAGTCATTTATTTTCTAGCCATAGCAAGGGGAATTTTGTATATGTTTCTAACACTCTTCTGACACTTTAGAAGTAATCTAAAGTCTTAAGCAGAGGTTCTGACCACTGTCACCTCTGCCTGAAAAAAAACCTCAACAGCTGGAAGGAATTTGATCACCCATGTGGGTAGCTGTGATCAGTCTGGCTGTAAGCAATATATGATTTGTCATACACTGTGAAAGAGATTGGTTCTTAGATAAATCAAACATATTTTATCCCAAATCAGTCTAATTAGTTCAATCACCAGACTTTCAGAATCCCAGATATTATAACCAGCAGCTGTTCCCTTCTTCTGATATCTCAAGGCAACTTCCAGCCAATTTGAACACTGGACATAAGGGAATTGCCTTCAGCTGCAGTGGAAGAGTCCACAGTTAAACCATCAAGTCACAGCTTGGAACGAAGACCCAGGGACAGCCCAGCCCAGAGTCACATATCCCTGCTCTCACACACGCAGACAGTTTAACTTCTGGACAGTCTGAGTAGATCAGGAGGATCTTTATGTTCCCTCACTCCATTTCAGAGTAGGAACACAAACATACCTATCCCCATAAGCCTTTCTGATATTTTTAAGCATTTGAAGTGTATGACAGAAATAGCACAGGGAGCAAAATCCTGTCCATCTGTCAGAGAATTAGCATGAGGTTGAAAAAATTCTACTCTGTTGAACAATATGCAGTTGACATTTGTCACACCATGTGGCAGAAATGGACCACAAAAAACTGCACAACAGGATCAGAAGAGAAAGTCCTCTATAAACCTATCAAAAGCCTTTTTGTGAGGAAATCACTGTCACTTTCAGAGTTAAAGCCTTGAAAACACGTTTTACATGCTCTTTTACAACTTTTATTGCTTGCAAAGATTCCAAAATGACAGCCAAGGAAATGGAGCATGTCCTGCACTCACTGAACCCAGGACTCTGGATTCATCAGGTCATTTATGTTCAATAAAATTTTTAAGTCCCAACCAATATGTTCACTTTTAAGAGTGTCCTTTAGTACACTGCACAGTTGGGGCATGCAAAAGCACCTTGCTGAATGGGCTGCCAGGGCTGCATACAGAAAGACCTTGAAGGAAGCCAAAATATTTGGATACAGAATTAAAAAGTGTTTTCACACTGATACTGGTTTTGATTTGGCTCTTAATTAGATACCAGTTATTACTGTAAAACTGAAAGAGCCATCAGATGACAGAGAGCTCTGGAGTCCATGGAAAGTATGGGGTCATGATAAGGAACAGTATTGCCCTTGTAGTGGATCTGCTTCTGGAGTGGTCATTTCCAACTTTTTTTTTTTTTTTAACTCATTGACAATTTAAAACTATCATAAAGGCTTTGGTGTCCACGGAGGAAGTGTTATTAAACTAAGAAAAGATGCTGCAAGTAGCCAATGAAGTGATCTCAAACTGGGAATCAAATTATCAGCTACTTTGGTACTTGTCCCATTTGGGGTTACTCTGAGAAGCATTGTTATCCAGAGCTTCCTATTGACTAATTATTGCACAGAGACAGCCATTACCATCCTTAACTTTCTAACACCCCTTCCTTGCTGTTTTGTCAAGACAGGCAGAGGCACTGGCTTCTTCTCAGTCCAACAGGAACACTGAGATTCTTTAATACAGAGCATAGAGAAGCCTTTCTTCCCCCACAATAATTATGGTGCAGTGTCTATGGATTAGTTCACTGCCACCGTGCTAAATAACCTGACTGTAATTATAAATCCAAGTAATCAATAACCTATTGCTGTGTTACTTTGAATGAAGTTGAATTAAAGCCACATTAAATTAATCCATCCTGTAGTTGTCCCCTCTCTGTTTGGAGGAGTAGCAATTTTCTAGAAGTAACTACCTGAATTAGAAATATTTGGGTGCTTACAGTTCTCCTATCTTGGACAAAAAAGTACAACATGACCTTTTTAAAGAGTTTGTGAGCTTTCAATAATTTAGTAAGGAGAATTCTCCTTATCTTATTTACTTCTGATAGTCCTATTTCTGTTCCGTTGCATGTTTACAGCATGCACATGCAAAAAACCACCACCATTCCAAATAATTTATATAAAAAGCATTGGTGGAAGAATCCAGTGTGAAACTGTTCAGTGTTCAGTGAGTGAGTTCGTTGCCAGATGACAACAATATGAAATTAAGACTAACTATTAGGATAGCTGGATATAGAACTAAAGTAATTCCTGCTGCCTCCATAAATGCCAGTCACAGGGCAAAAGGTGGAGGGGAGAAACTTGCTGCCAGATCACACCATAGCAGCAAGGCAGCAGCAGGTCCTGCTGCTGAATTCCAAATCAGAGTTAAGACATTTTATTAAAGTCCCCCAGTATCTTCCAGGAACCTTTCTAGGACAAGGAGGAGATTCAAACAGATAATATCCCAGGCCATCAGCTACTGCAAATCAAAATGTCTTCACTCAAGTCAAAGGAGTAGTACTGATTTATCCTTGCTACTTTCTGGTCATTAGGGGTACCTGAGGACCTTAGTCTGCTCTCAGTGAACACAACAGTGACATTCCCAGGGGAGTGCAGTGAGACCAGATCAAACCACGGAGAGAAAACTTCGAGGCAACTCCTTCACTTTTGCTGTTAAAACTCTGATAGCAGAAGATTAGAAAAAGGCAAAGAGAGTATAACATTTATGGCCTGTTGCTAAAGCCTTCAAGCAGCTCCTTCTCAGTTTGATGGAGAATGTTGCTTCAAGCTGCAATCCATTCATTTCAGTGACCTTTTTAAGAATGATTTACTCCAGACCACAAAAGCATAACATCTATTTTAACTCTAAAAAATAATAATAAAAAAATTTAAAGTAATATCTTACCCCTTCTTCTTGATTGCCTTCTCTAACATTTTCTCATATGATACTTTTTCTTTATCATATTGGGCCACTATTTTGTCAATCTGGGTGCAGTGCAACTTCTGCATAGCACTGTGCTCCTGGAAAACAGTAAGGCCTTACAATTAGGTTGCTGGATTTTTAATGTTTCACTTTATTGCAGTGTAAAAAATATCAGTGTAGCAACAGAAAACTTAGACAATGGAATTTAACCTGGCTTAGCCATCTGGTATTAAACATCCCATATATTTCACCATAAGCACTAACACTTTTCTTCTTTGGTTGAAAAATCACGACCAGCGGTGAACCTTAAAAATATGGTATACCTTAAAACAAAATAATGATGGTAAAAACCAGTATTTTTGAATAAACATCCACTTAAATGCAGTGTAAAAAAACAGATTTACAAGCTCAGATCACATAATTCAAAATTTCTGAATGCAAGGAGAATAAATTTCAACTCATTCCTCTACACATCTCATACTGAATACAGTGACAGCCCCTTGGCCACTGCATTTCAAATAGCTAGTTAGTTATGGAAGGGGAGCAAAAAACCCTTTTCCTATGATAAAAAGATGACTCACTGAAGCATATTAAAGACCGGGCTGTGTATACAGACAGTTCCTTTCCACTACAAGACTGTACCAGAAACAAAGCACTTCACTTAGTGCTCACATTTACACTTCATTATTGAACTTGACTTCATACTCTCCTTTATCAGATCAGCTGCTCATAATGATGCAAATATTTAACTAGCACAGAAAGCATTAAATATTGAATTTGCACTACAATACGAATAACTGTTCATTAATTTATGTTATTTTATTAATATCCAATTGCTCCACATTTTATCTAATCATGACAAAAAGAACTGCATTAATTAATATGGCCTCTTACAGGACTTTATTTTGTTTCATAGCTCATTTTGCATCTATTTTATGCTTGCTGTCCTACTGCTCTTTGTTGTTATTTTCTATACACCTTTGCCTTATCACTGCTTCTTCCTCTAAAAACACTAACAACACTACTTTTACACTCATTCTTACCAAAACATTAAAGCAAATATTGCAATGCTGTTAAAAATCTAGTCCTGGAAGAGGAAGATGGGCTGTTAACAACCCCCACATGCAAGGCACAAAGAGCATGAGGAGTCAACTCCCTGCCAGAGGTCCCCTGAATTACATGAACTTCAACCCTGAAACACTACTTAAAATGGGTGAGGTGTCTCATGATTTCCTCAAGTCTGCTGAACTTACAGTTGGAATTCATATACATTTTACACAAATATATTAACAAATTACATTTCATTACACACCAAAGCCACAGTTCTGCCAGGGTTCTGAGAAGCCACTTGACTGATATAAAAAGACTCAAATCACAGCAAGAGTGTCCATGGGAATAAAGAATCATGTACTGTGTACAACTGAAAACTGAGTCTGGAGAACTTTGTCATTACAGAATACAAGAATGAGGAAATAAACAGAAGGAACTACCACTTCTAAATCAACAATCCATTTTGCAGAACTTTATTAATCTATAGTCCCATACTCTTGTAGTGTTGCTTTTGCACAGTCAAATGGAGATTTTTTTAAATGTTGTTTTTTTACTAGGCTTTAATTCAAACAGTCCATATATTCAGTGTTAGTATGAAGATGCAGGAGATAGGACTTATATTTTTGGGTGGTAATTAGACAGTTCTGTTGCCATCTAGAGCCATATCAAATTCCTTAAGGGGCACTTGGGACTATCCCTGTCATGTCTGAAACTGCTGAACTGTATACCAGTTGCGTTGCTGTCTGTGAAAGAATATATCAAAATAATCCCTCACATCCTTCCTTCAAAAAAGCATAGAAACTATGTGACATTCCTGTAAAATAATGAAATTCAGTAGGGGTCCATAAAAGCAGGCTGCTAACAGATGAAGTTGGTAACTGAGACTCTTTTATATGTCCATCTCCTTGCCTTTATAGCTTTATATCTGCTTGTGATGCCACTCCAGATCATTTACCTAAACAGTGCTCAAGATCTAACTTGAAAAAAAGAAAAGACAGAAACCAATGGACATCACTCAGACATATCAGCTGTTCTGCAGCTGCACAGTAATATTCATACTGGGAGGTTAAAATTACTTCAAGGAACGTAAGTAGGAAATATTTCAAAAGCAGATGAGGTTTGTTTGTGGATGCATTATTTAAGGAAAAGCTTATTTTTGCAATATGCAGGAGGGGCTGGACATATTATTTTAAAATTACCAAAAGCACAGGTTACCAGAGCTAAGATTCAAGAGAAGTTATTCCTAACATGGAGGGATTTTTAATGGTGACAATTGCATTAATTTGCCACTGTTTTTCAAATGCCAAACACAAGGAATACTACAGGCTGACAGCTTCAAAATGGGCTGAGGTTTGGATCAAGAGCAATCATCTGCTCTTCAGCAATCCCAACAGCAGCACATGCAGACTTAGTTTTTAGAGACTAAACCAGCCTGGAGAATATTCGCTCTGCCCCCTCCAGCTCTTTCTTCCTTCATAGCCAGGCCACAAACTAAGCAGAATGTTTGGTCACTAAGAACAGTGGCCTTTCTGCCAGTTTAATGATCTCTACCCTACTTAGACCAGAAGTCTTATTTTTCCTACACAAAAGTGCAAAAACAAGCAGTGGAGACTGTATCTCCACCTGCCCAAACATCCTTCTTTAAAAAAAAAAAATGGATTAATAGCAAAACTGCCATAAAGAGAAGCCATAGCGTGCAATGTGTCTTTGTGTGTGTACACTGGGTATTACAGCTCTAAGGAGCTATGCCATGATGAAAAACCAATTAGTGATAATATGCAGAGGGATTTTAGGGGAATGTTATCATAGCTGCTGGAGTCAAAATGGCTGAAACACTAAACAGAGGTAAATAAACGACAGATAGCATCAAAGACATACACTGACAGAGAGTGTTGAGCTTTGAAAAGCCTGGCACCAGGTAATTTTTGTATTAATCTGGAAATGTGGTATCTGTATCAGTTACATCCCCTGACAAAACAAATGATGTGTTTTCATACAGAGCAACCAACCTCCACCAGCCCAGGATTTCAGAGGAGCTGCTACTGCTTCTCTACACCGAGCAGTAAACCTGTTTACTTATTCCTCCAGATCTCTGGAGTGTTTCTGGTTAAATGAGAGCCTGCCTATTTCTGGAACTTTTAAGTTCAGTCTGCTTAGCACACAGGGTTCCTCAGATTGATCATGGATAACTAACTGCACAGCCCTCCTGCTCCAGCCCGGCTGATGAAATGCCTTAAGAACAGCAGTGAGTACACCAAGCACTGCCCTAAGATCATCTCTGAGCTAACTTGGTTGCACTTTCCTACTCAGACTCTTCAAATTCCAGAAGCTGCCCTTTTAGCAGGGCATGCTCTAGGCAGGCACTTTCTTGTTAGGACAGACTTGCACTGTGTAGTTAAGACCAGCAGGACACAGGCTGGCTCAGACACCAAATAGTTGTGCTTGAGCTAATGCTGAAAGCCCTTCTGAGTGCACAGCATTTTCAGACTGTGGCTGGCAATTTTTTCCTCAGATTAGAGGAAGCAAGTGCAAGCCTGAACAGATGGATATTTATTTATTTTAATATTAGCAAGCGCAGTCTTGGCTAAAATATCCTTCCACTCCTGTGGGTCACGTGTACCAGGGACATACACCACCGAGTATGTCTGTTTCCCACACAACACAGCATCATTTCTACAGCAAACTGATGGATGTTGGACAAAGAAATGACAAATTAGTGTTTAAAAATAAAAAGCCCCCTCAAAATTAACCCTATGAAGGTCTAGGAACTGTTCATATCAAGAAGTGTGGGTGACAGACACTTCTTCTTGAGCATGAGCTTTGCACACAACACAAAGTCACTCATTTCCCCTCTTCGGAGTCAGTAAGGATTCTGAAATGTAACTATTTAGTTTTCTTACGCAGCTCTTAAAACTAAGAGCCCCACAGATGTGCTAATTTTTGAAAGTAATTTCTCCACACTACATTTTACTCCAAAACAATCAGGAAATCATGAAAATAAACAGAAAGACTGGTATTAAAAATGCCCAGGCAACTAGTCTATGTCAGATTTGCAATGAAATCTGCAATCAAGGAAAGCAGTCTGCCCCAAAAGCCCAAAACGGATTTGCATGTACTGCCAAAATTCAGAACTTCAGCTATTTTCTTCACTTTTTATGCCTCCTTCTGTAATGAGAATAACGTTTTCTAATGATAAAGGGCAGGAAAAAATTGGCTGTGATTTTCTAACATAAAGTGTATTTTTGATAATGCTGTATGTAATTGGGAGATCACTGCCAACAGTATCAAGCAAACAGCTGACTATGAAGTGGTTAACACAGATAAGAACGAACAGGACCAGGGCATTTCATTTTTCAGCTCCACTGATTTCAGTTCTCTTCGGCCATTCTGCAGTTTCTCCAGTGCCTGTCTTCGATGCAGCACCACCTCCCATCATTACTGCCTTTTCCTTCCAAGCTGCCTGTCAATATGCCATGCAAGAGGGAGCTGATAAAATCATTACCTGAAAAAGGTGAGCCTTGGGTGCTTATGTGGGTCAAACAAATGTGCACTGAATCTCAGGGAGACATACAAAGGTTTGCTGAATGGAAAAAGTGCTCACTGGAGCATGTTTCAGTACATTTAAGACGCATATGCCTTTCTTGGTGGTCCAACTACTGTTCCTTGGTCCTTCCCTACAATTTAATTAGGAGCTGTCCGAGCTAGGGAGCACTGCAACTGTTTTCAATTCGAGTATGTGGCTCAGAGAATTCTTAATGACCATACCTTTGCATGTTTCTTCTTTAAGGCATTCAGCTCTTTCTGTTGTTTCTTTAAATGCTTTATATACGCCTACAAAGAGAGAAATTAGATCAATTTTCCTCTGGTCATATTGACTTTAACCCCATAAAATCGTGACTACTTCGGACAAAAATGAGGAACACATCTTGAAAAGCTTGTGTCCGTCCTTACCTTCATCTGTTTTAAATCTTCTATCTTCACTTGAGGAATGAGGTCTATACCTAGGAAGGTATTGATACAGTTTATCTAAAACTTCATATGCACTAGCACATCTCATACTTTTAAAATTTGAGTTTTACCACACAAACCTACATTTAAAGTTAACAATTAATTAACAGTTTTCACCACATAAAAAACCAGCACAGGTTAATGAAAAAATTACTCATCAAGGTATAGCTAAGCTACAGTTAATTTCCTTTTCCAATGCACTGCTCAATCAATTGCCTTGTGAAAAAAGAAGCGAATCAATGAGTGTATTTAATCTCTTACAGTTCTGGACTGAAGTGTCAAAACACAGCAACCTAAGAATTGACAAAAGCTCCTTTTCAGCAAACATAAGTAAACCATTTATGAACATTAAAACTGAACCAAGCAAACTGGAGAATTTTGGTCCATATATGGAGATTGCTCTAGCACCACCATCTTTCACTGGGGAGGCTTCCTGGGTAAGGTTCTATGTGACTACATAAAGGATAACTGAGGCCATATTTCTCAATTTAAAATACAGGAATGAAAATTTACCTGTGGCCTGTATGTGAATGAAGGTAAAATCTGCATTTTGGTTAACACCAGGCTACAAAAAAAGGAGCAACAGTGCTCTCCAAGGCTAAAGGAGAGTTAAAAATGGAGGAGAAACACAAAACAAGTGGAAATTCTAATGCAAAGTCAATACAACAGGCAAATCAATCACACAAGACTAACTGTACTGTTTAGATGAATGAAAACAGGTTTTGATCACTTTAACTGCAATGCAAACAAAACCTAACCTCCTCTCATGCTTATGCTTTAATGAATGTTTTGTGACATATTATGATTTTTTAAAAACTACTAAGCCCATCCTGCATGCAATTATTAATAAAAATGTCAATACAATGCCATGAGAGTTGTAATATTCAGGTTTTTTCCTGAGGTTTCATACAAAAATATTTGCCTGTACATAAATACACTGCAAACATATTTAGTTAACTGCTCTTAATAGTGTCTGTGGACTGTAAAATTTCCCCTGCCTTGAAAAGGACTTTCTGGCTTTTAGGGTGAATTTAACTGGAAAATATTCAGATGCTGGAAAAGGAGGGGAAAAAAAAGCAGGGGGGAGAGAGGCAATATGCTCAGGGAATATGTTTTTTTTTCTTTTCTTAGAAACACAAGATTCTGCTCAAGTATATGGTATCAACATCAGTCTAGTAAGTGAGACTGGAAAAGATTTAGGCACAGATAGAGGCTGAAAACCACAAATCACTTAACTCTTACTGAAAAACCCCAGCATTCCTGTGCATTTTGAAAACCTTCCCCAGACACCCTGCCCTGATGGATCAGTAATTTCTAATAGCAAGATGAGTTGTGTATCACAACAGTGGTAGAATTATTCAGATCATAAGAGATCACAGAGATAAGCAATACAAAATAAGGATCATTACATAGGATATATTAGTGAATAGCTCTACTTTATCATGCAAGAATATGGATGAAAACTGCAGACAGGAGCATGTTAAGTACTGAAATCCCAGTTTAAGACCAGGGCTCCATCAGGCTGCTGTGTTCTAAACAAACTTCCTCAGGATTTTACTTTAAAACACAGATTTATTTACTTTGTTCTCCAGGTCTAACTCTATGGTAACCAGGAATCAGCTGTCAACCCCAGAAAATTCCACGCTTAATTAATGCACAATAAAACTAACACTTGTGCATCTTGGTGATGACAGATGAAACACGAAAACACCTCGTAGGATAAAATAATCTGGGGTTTACACCAGGGAAGAACTCTGAAAGAGTTCAGGTGCCAGAGAAAACTTGGTTTATTGCCAAAAGTGACTCCAGAGAAATGGCATCTTGTTTCTCAAGAGATCCCTACACATGTGTGTACTCAGCCATGTCTGCTTCAGTTTAAGAGCAAGAGCCGTCAGTGCTCTTTTCACTCCCATCAAACACCTTTGGGCTAAGGTGGATGAGAGCAAATGAACCAGATTCTAATTCTTGTGTCCCATTAACAGAAATATTTATTGTGTTTCATTCAGCTGTACAAATTTGTTTTCTCACTTAATCTTCATTACATCTGATGATATGGGAGAAACAAATAATCCCACCTGACTCTATAAAATGACTTTGTAGAGTGAATAGCAAGGAAAAAAAATATTTATTCACTCATAAATGAGCACATTGAACATGGATTTTTCTTTTTTACAATAAATATGCCATTTCCATAATCACTCTTCAGAGTTAAACCACATGGTGCAAACATTTCTAATTGTTGGGAAATCTCTACAGAATCCAGTGAATTCTAAATACCTTTAATCACTTAAATCTGCAAATCTGCCAAGGGATTTGTGAAGGGAGAAAAAAACTAGAAGAGTTTTTGTGGACTATGCCAGATAATAGTCACTCCTATTGGCACTCCTCCAGTAGATCTTTAGCAAACTACTCCCAGAGTTGTTCATATTAATGCTATAAGTACACAGCCAAACAAAGGGGTCACTTAGTAAAATAAAATTGTATTGGTTATACATACAGTTATTCTCGTAATATACAAAATTTATTTGCAATTAGCAATGACAGCTCTTACTGGCAAGTGAATTTACCTTCTAAAATGGCAAGAATTAATAGACCTGCAAAACTAAAATTGAGTAAGGAGTACTTCTCTGTGGCTTTCTGAATCACTTCAGAACAGAGGGAGTGCTGTGTGCTTTCTGTGTACCTTTCTTAGCGTCGGTCCCGGACCCTGCGGTGGTACTTGGGCGAAGTTCAGAGCTGCTCTGAGGTGTTACGTTGGCTTTGGGATTATTGGCTTTTCCTTTTCTGTCATTCTTTGAAGTGTCATTTGGTACATCAGCTATATCACTCTGAAAGAAACGTTCACAGCATAATTAATTCATTGTTCTTTTACCTGTATTGTAAAGGTTGGGTGCTGGGAAATTTCTGAACTTGCTTACTTTAAACATAATAAAATGGCAGCATAATTTCAAACAACACTGTAGTAAAGTGTTTGTAACCTACTTGAAATAGCTACCTACTGAAATACAGCTCTGTTCTCAGTCCTTAAAATTTCTGCTTCTAAAGGATGTGTTAGTCTGATCCATCCAATCAGCCAATGTATTTCAGCACATGACAACTAACATAAGCTAATGTATTTCAGAGCTGGACAAAGTGCCTTGTATTTGAAAATGAGAAATAAGGTAACATGCCTCGACTGGGGAAGGACCAGCTTACTTTAAAAAAGGAACACAGCATGAACATAAATGGGCTTTTTGTCACTGAGCTCTACTTACAGTTTCGATACCCATAGCTCTCATTTGGTCTGCTCTTTTTTCTGTGATAGACAAAAATTTCTTTGGATCGGATAAAGCATCCACAATATCTGGAAGGAAAGAAAAAAACACCAACTTTTTATGGTCTTCAGAGGCACTTGGAAGCTAACATTTTACAAATGCCTTATTCTAGCCCTGTTTTCCATATGCAGTGATCAATATGCAAGCACAGGTTTCCAGGATGACAAAGTCATGTGCATATTTTTTTACCTGCATATTGAATAATCCCTTTCCATGCTTAACTTCAACAGTCAAAAACAGAAAAAAAAAAAGTGAAAACATTAAATCCATCAAAAGTTTTGGGAAGAAATTTGCTATCCTTGTGCAAAGTAGGGGCTGGACTATATCATCTCCCTTGCAGCTTGAGCTGTTCTATGAAATGCTCCTCTGAAGTCACTGGATGCACTTCTCAAGCAAAAAAACAGAGACAGGTCTCCCATTCCGACAAAAGTTGTATTAAATACTTAGCACTACTCTTGACAGCTCTGTTTCTACACACAAAATAGGTCCTCTTCAATAACTGCTGTGACCCAATGTTATCTTCTGAAATTTATTTCATATACACAAAACCTATGTAGAGTTTATTTTTAGCCATAACAAAGGCCTTGTAGCTCAGCACCGACTGTCTCTCCTTTCCTGAACTTACTAATCGTGTCTTTTTGTCCTTGCCATGCACACCTCAAGGAAAATCCAGGACTACTCTGCCAGCACGATGCGTCATCTGAAAACTGAACCCGATTATCACGAGCTTCTAGGTAAAAATGACTAACGTGTTTGGGAGAGGGACTTTGTCAATTGTATTACTAACCATGCAAGCACATCACCAAAAGCTCAGCACTTCTGCATGGGGGATGTGACTCATCACTGCCTCTGACATTGTCCTTTGTCCTCTGCTTACGCTTTCCCTTCTCCCCAGTGAGGTAAGGTGGGGGTGGGGAACGACATTTTATTTTGTAGAAGAATTGCAATTAAACATAAAGCTACAAAAATCACTGCAAGAGGCACATTACAGACCTAAGTTGCCTTACTTACATACAGATTTCTATTATACAAGCTTCTCTTTGGAGAATTCTACTTCATTTGCATCAATCTGTGCCACCGTTGTGTTTTACTGGGAACAGAGCAGCTGATGCAAATAAAAGAAATCACCAAGCTCTATGAAAAAATAAAAACATGCATCTTCTAAAGCCTAGAATGTATCACCCATTCTAGTTATTATTCAAGGCATGTTTTTAAATCTTACTTACACAGGTTAAAAAAGAAAGAAATGAAGAAGAATGTAGGCAGCTACTGAATCAAGCTCTACCTTCCCACAGGTTTGCTAAAACAACCATGGAGATCCTAATGATAGCTCATAAAACAATGAGAAGTTCACTGCAGATAAGTAATTAAAAACCACATGCCAACAGAATACTAATGATTCCATCTGAGTGTCAAAAGTTATTTCCCAGTTGTTCATCACGCTGCTGTTCTATATCAATGAGAAAACGACGTGAGACACATCAAACATATCTGGGAAGGGAGAGGAGAACTCATAATGGAACTCATTTAGTTCTGTTAATATGGAGTCTGTTTTTCCCACTGCTGACAGTAAACTGTGACAACCAGTTCTCTCATTCTAGTAGCATTTTACCATAACAAAACTGTTACTTAGGGGAATCAATGCTTTTTTACCTCTACCAAATAAACCACCTATAGAAATGCTGACGGTGTAGCAGGTCAACAAATACTGAACTGCACACAATTTGCAAATGGTGTTCAAATTCTCTTTGAAACTGGTGTTCAAATTCTCTTTGAAAAACAAGTCTTTTGCTTCTGAATTGGTAGAACAATTTAAAAAATAAAATTTAAAAAAATATTTTCCCCTTGTGTGACCAGCACATTCAGCAGCTTAAGACACATCAAACTCAGTGCTAAGTTTAAATTCTATTCTTAGAAAAAGTCTGGTATCATAAAACATCCCAAATCAGAAGCATGTCTTTAGTTTAGAGAATATTTTAACTGAGTCATTTTCTGTCAAAAGCTTCAGCTCAGAAAAGAATTAAAGCTCACACTCAAATGTGTCCCTTACACTGATGGCTCAATTACCCTCAAGTTTAAGCAAAGCTTACACTTCTTTTGAGTCAAAGCCCCTGAAGTTAAATCCTATCAATGGAATGTGCTTCATAAAGGCATGGTAGTGTTGCAAGAGATGTGGCAAAACCCCAGCTGACCTGCCAGAAACTGGGACTGCACATGCGAAGAACACAAATGCTTCTGTAACTTCTTCCACGAAATACGGTGAAGAGTCAGCTTGTTTATTTTTTAAAATATGGATCAATACCAGCAAACACAGAGTTGGAGATGTACTAATAGTTTATGACCATGGCCCCGCCAACCTGATCATGCAAACTGTTCACATTAAAAATAACTTTCTTGAAAATCCAAAAATAATTAAACCACACTAAAAACACGTAAAATTGGAGGGGAAAAAATGCAGAAGGGTATTGGATGTGAAATTGTTTCATTTTTAGCAATATGACAATGATGTCACAAATATGGAAGTGCCTTTGTTTGAAAAAGACATGTCTAGATTCTGCATGAATTTTTTATACCTACACACCAAACAACGTAGCTAAAGTACACTTTAATCTTACGGATATTTACGTCAGATAACATGTAATACAAGAGAAAAGTAAATCAAAAGAAGAATCTTCCTAAATTGTCAATGGAGAAAATCATATTGAGCTAACTAGTATTAGCTTATTTTCCACATAATTTTGTCATTTAGCAGATACATGTCATTATCATTAACACTGAGGCAGACATTTGGTGAGAAAAGGGATTTTTTAACTCAGTATGCAGCATTTCCAAGGAGTTAAAATACTGTTTCCAATCCTTCAGTCTGCTGCCTTCCAGCACACTAACACCACAGTACTTCAGTACTTCCACACCCACATTGCAGAGCTACAACACATGAGATAAAGGTTTATCTCACCTCCAAAACCATCAGGCACGTATGTTTTAAGCACGATGTTGCAGAAAACTGTTGGGAGAGAGAGTGGCTTGTTGCCTTCATTCCGGAGGGAAATGTGTCTGTAACCTGCTTGCAGCCCATCCAGAGGCAGGATCCTCTGACCAATCAACTTATTATTGTCATCATACACTGCTATTCTCAGGACAGCAAGATCAGGGAGAATAACCTGGAAAGCCACAAAATGGAGACATTTAATTACTTGAATCCTCCCCGCCTCCCACATGTGAACCATTTGCTTTGTATGCCAGACACAGCCTATCATCACGGTAAGATGCAAACCCCACACTTAAAAAGGAATCTTTCCCAGAAAAGCTTTTTACCCCCCCTAAATATTGTGCAGATTTCAGAATATGTAAATCTTGTGGCTCACAATTACTCCAGCTAAATATTTTGGAACATTTCCCACTCCTTCCCTACCTGGTGCTATTCACCAATGCTTATGGGGCAAAAGTGAACTGTGTCTCCTGTGTCCCATAGACTTTCCCCCTGCCACTTTCATTTTCAGTCTCAGAGGGCACAACATATGCTTTTAGTCTCTGAACCCACCTGAGCAATTCACGGATAACCTGCTCTACTTGATTACAACTTAGCACTCCCAGCACAGGTTACCACCAGCGCCCGTCCTGTCCTCCCCCTCACACAACAGAGGGACAACACAGAACTCAGGTTAGAATGACTGAAGCCTTACTTCAATTAAAATAAAAACAAGAAAACAAGAAGAAAACAGAAGAACAATCAAACAGCACCTGAGAGCAACTGTGTAGGATTAAACATCAGCACTGTGACCCAAACAGGGCAGGTAAGATCTCTCCTCTACAGGCCACAGATCAGCACTTCTTTCATTACATGGTGGCCTCTGATATGGATTTGACAGGGAGCAGAAGGGGGGACTGAGTTTATCACTGCCTCTCCATTAATTTGTTCTGGGTCTCCTGGTGGGCACTTCCCCCCTCATAACATTTTAGCACTGTGCACCCCACACCCTCATCACCTCCAACTGCAGGAATAGTTCCTGCTATGTTTATGCCACTCACATGTCATCAATTTATGTTGATTACAAGGCTAAGATATGATACAAGGGCCAGAGATAAAGAAAAATAATCTCTTGGCTGACTTTCAGTTCAAGAGAAGGTGTGACCATCGCAGCGCAGAGCAGAAAGTCTGGGAAATATTGGCATCAGCCTCTGTACCCGTGTCAGGACACACAGGTACCCCCCGCCTTTCAGACAGGAGCTGTGTGTACCCTGGAATTTATGGCCCTTTGATGTAAGATATCAGAAAGTAGCAGATGCTGCCATATGGCCAGCAGGCCATGGCCAGCATGATTGCCTGTCATGGTACCTAAGCATCTTCCCTGTGCCTCCTCATGCACTGAGAAAAAATGTCATTATGTCACTGAGAAAAGCACTTGGAGTCACATCCATTGCAGAATAAGCCGGAGCTCAGAAAAAACTCTTGCATCAACTACATTTCTATTAAAAACCGGTTATACTGTAAAGAAAGCAGATTAAGTGTGTAATATACCCAAGTGTGAAGTGTTATCACCACTTGGCAAAGCCTGAATTTTGGAATGAAAGTCTGAACTCTGGAATAGAAGAGCAACCATTCTGGATGACAACAAAACAGGTGTAAGCAAAACAGATGTTATCAAAGACAGAGCTGCTAACACATGAAATCTGGATGAAACTCTGGCTGACAGGGGAAAAAAAAGTATACAGTATATATAAAGACTGAGATAAAAACTGAACATGGACAAATGATCTCTATCTTTAAATCCCCAGTATCAAGAAAAAAAGGGTAGTTGTAATTTTTTTACTGAAAAAAAAGAAAGAAAAAAAGAAAGAAAAAGATACATGATGCACATGGACTACTGGACTGCATGCCTTCGACACAGGCATGGCCCCAAAGGAGGTGGATATCTCCAAGTGGGAAGAGGAACCAAGGGAGGAAAAAGCCAAATGGAAACAGAAGCAACAACAACAAAAAGATCATGTGACAGCTACAGAGGTTACCCATTAGAAAAATAAAGCAAAGCAAAACTGAAAAAAGAAAAGAAGCAAACCAAATCCCAAACAACTGCCTGAAAGCTTATTTCAGCTTTACATTGTTTACTGTAGTAAACAGGGGCCCTACAAACCCTTTCTCATGGGAGCAGTGCTCGTTCCTGTGCTCAAGAGAGCAAGGAGGCTCATGGAAAACCACAAGCTGTGCTTTCCAAAAATCCTACCTTTCGAAACACAAATGACTCCTCATTGTAAACAGGGTTCAGACCATTGTTCATCACCATCCGTGTCCGGAATTCCTTCCGTATCGTGTCCGTGGGCAGGCCATACATATCCACTTCCACATATGTACCAATTTTTTTGTCTGATAAGAACTGACCAGATATTACCTGCAACATAATAGCAGAGAAGTAAAGAAGAGCAATACAAAGTAAGAATATTGAAAATTCTGGTTTTGGTTTTTGGTTTTTTGCTTGTTTTTTTTTTTTTTTTTACTGAGAGCAGTCTGGAAAATGCTTTATGCAGAACAGATGTGTTTATTTCCTCCTATGAAAATGGTGTATGTAGTGCTAAAATTGTGCTCACTGTTGTGATCAGATCTTAAATATATCCTTAATTTGAAGTGACTGTGCTATGGTGTTACCAGTTGCAAGCCAGTCATCCCAATTATCTGATGTCTCAAAGATGTATTCACTATATTAATGAAAAACACAGAATGAAACAACCAGATCACTGCTGTTCCACAGCTTCAAACCTGCTGTTGCAAAGCACTTTGTTCTATTTTATGTCTTGACTACAAAGAGGTGAAAGGAAACCATTGGTCTACTTTCACTTAGGCAAAGGTTGTAAACTAATCACGTGTCAGTCTGACTCCATATCATGTCTGGAAAGTGCAGGATGCTGAAAAAGCAAACAAACAAAAAACCCAGATCACTCCTCTGTATTGCCATGTATATGAAGATGTGTTGCAATTTCACTCCAAGCCAAGATTAATCTAGTCACAGCAGGTGATTACTCCAGGGGAAACTTTTATTCCATCAAGATGATATATTACTTAAAAACACAGCTAATGTTTTCATTACTACAATCAAGAAGGGAAGAAAAAAAAAAAACCAAAACACGATTTCACAGACCTAAGCTCATTTCAAGTCCTTTTACTTTCATGATCTAACATTCTTCCAGGGAACACTCTGGATAATAAATATGAAAATTCATGCAGCTGAGGGTTATTACTGGCTTTTGGTCCACTCAACTCCTTACTTACAGAATTTATATGGAATTTTGTACTGGTTTTAGTCTTAGAACTTATGTTCTCACCACCAGATCCCACTTCCTTCTTAGAGGGATTGTACTGCAATTACCATTAAAAACCACCAACTTTAATAAAACATGTTTGTTCTTCTGGAAGGGCAAACGAAACTTAGTTGAATGTCTAGAATACACAAGGAATGCTTGGTCAGAAAGAGTTTGAAATTTAAATGCAGCACCTGGAAAGGGATGACTGAAAGCTGAAGTTTAGCAGCACAAAAGGTATTTGAGCAAAAAAAGTAGAATGTCAAGTCACAAAACAGGTTTTTCAACTGTCAGTCTTCTTCCAAAATATGATACCTAACCACACTTTAGAACTACAAAAGATATTTTATGGACTTTTTTACTCATAGATGATTCCAAAGTAAGGACCTTCATCACAGGAACCATTTTTCTCTACTTATT
>JAWWES010000115.1:802535-840453 GCA_035583135.1 Lophotriccus pileatus
TGATAATGTGTAACAACAAATAATTTCTACTTCTATCCTGTTCCACTCAGATGAAGTAAACAAAGACATCTTAGCCAGAAATTAAAAAAAAAAAAATTGCTGAAATCTTCACAATTCAAACACGTTTTCTGGAGGTATCTTATTTCTGCTAACTTTTTATGTGATTTGGACATGATGACAGATGTCTGGTGCTGTTTTACCTGTACAGAACATGTTGCAGCAATTACACCATCTACAGGAGTTTCAGAGAATGGGTCAAACGTTCGATCTGGTCGTCGCATGAAATCTGGTTTAAGTAGATACCTTATTTTGAGGGGAAAAAAAAGAAATTATTCTTGTGTGGAAATTAAAACTGTATTAAATACAAATGAAATGGATGTTCTAGCTTTAAACAATGAACTGTCCTGCAGCACTGTAAAATACAGACTGTCATTCCAGCTGCAAGTGTGAGGAAGTAAAAGGAAGTATTATGCTTGTCTAGAACACAAGTAAATGTTAATCTTCATTTTGAATTTCCAGCTACTGAGAGATTAAAGTAACCCTGGATTTGAAGAGAAAAATAAATGTAATATGATCAAGGACATTTCAAAACAACTGAATGATACATTTAAAAAATACAGCAAGTTATCATGTAATAAAATGTAGCTGCTCTCATTTATTTTAATTCTTTAACTTTGGAAAAATACAGAGGGATGTTTCATTTTTTTTTCTAAATGAAGAAGCTCCTCGGAGTCAAGACTCATACAATAAATTTCAGCTTGAAGCTAATTTTTTCACAGCGGTTATGAAACCTTGGGGGAAACAACTGATAATGTCAGTGCTGACAGATTGTTAATTATAGTGGCACGAAAGGTACTACCATAATAACACAATCTATCCCTAAAGACTATGCAATGGATCAACATACCAATGAAGCCAATATGTGCTCTGATGAATCAGGATCCAAGGATTCTGCCATCAAAATGAAACAGCAGTTGATCACAGCAATGCCGTGCTGCACATTACAGAGGTTCTTTCAGTGGTGGAAGAAAATGTTTAAGTAGAGGAATCTTGCTAATTCTGCAACCCTGACAGACCAAGCTGCTAAAGGATTCATTTTTATCCACCTCTAGTCTCTCTAGTGAATCACTGGTACACAGTGTTGTAAAGGCCTAGACATAACTCAGAAATAATTAAAAAACGCTGGAAAAGTTCCTGTGGAAAGAATGTCAATGTTTTCTCCTCTTTTTTCATAACACAGTTTCTGTTTAGAAAAATAATACTCCTCATTTTTCTTACATTATAAATGTGAGTATTTAATAACATTTTATTAATTTAAAGTAGGGAACTATCAGAAACATCCTTTATTTCTGCTTCCAGCCTGCTGAAATAAAAAGTGATGAAGATAGAGTGGCTCAATCTTGTTTTGCCAGCACGAAAACTGTAAATCTGAGAAAAAAAGAAGTACACACAGAAGGAAATGATAAGTTTTTATTTTCATTGCCCTACATCCTTTCTGTGACTGAAACACCACCACATTTATAATGCATATCAAAATATTACCATGCATTACCACTGTGATATCAAAAGACTGATGTAAGAATCCAGGAATTTGGTTGATTATTTTCCCTGTCCTTCAGAAAAATCTGGCAAAAGTAAAGGTGCTTTTTAACTAGGATTGTGAGTCAAACAAGAAGGAACCATACTCTGAAGTAAAAAGGCTTTGGTTTTCTATTATTTGTATTATTCTGATTGAAATTACAGAGACTGCACCTTTGTCAAAGCCAAGAGCCTCTGGAGAGCTCACAACTGTGATAAAGGCATGGAGAGGCCAAGCCCCTTGTGTCCATTCTGCAGATCAAGAATTTTACCAAGCTTCATCTACTCAGATTTTCTTTCTGAATAAGATTTTCAGCAGTAAAAAGAGTAGTTTCTTCCCAGGACAAGTTTGCAGATTTTAATGTGTTTCTGGACTGTCATTTCCTGTAATTCATCAAACTCTTCCTTTCTCCTGATGTTAATGATCACTCTAACCTATTAAGGTATAAACTAAACATTAAAAAAGAAAAAGTCTATCAGCATCACTTGAGCATCCTTTATCATGCAAAGGTCATGAGCAAGAACTTAGAGAGATGAAACACTTTTTCATTCTCTGTGAAATTCACACTCCAACTACAGTACAGATTAAAAAAAGGTTCCCTATGTATTGTGACTCAACCTGTCCAAGTAAATTTGGCAATTTTGTGAACTGTGCAATGCATCTCCATTCTGAGGAATATCTTCCAAAAAAAAGGCTGAGAACAGAAACTGGAGATGTATTTAAATAACTGTGTATGGTATTCACAAGCTTCATAATTTTCACACAAAGCCTCTTCTATCTCATCTTTAAAAACTAGGCATAATTAAAAACCATATTCATTAGAATACCTCCTTACTGGGGATAATTCACCCTGAATTTTTCTAATTTCTACTCTTCACCTATCATCCCATTTTTCCTTTGTAACACATAATTAACAGTGACAAAATTTTATTAAAAGCTTATTAAAGGATTCTGATCCACAGTGACAACAGTTTGAATCATATCACTCACCCGCACGATCCATTGTACTCAAATTTCCCTTGATTCAACTGCATTGCTAAATCTGTCAAGAGACAAAGAAATTATTGCCTTTCCTGGTGAATAATGCAGACTGTGATCACTCCTTTCTAATAAATAAGACTGATTGTCCAGAACAATGAGTTGGAAATAAAAATTAAATTTATTGCATAAAACCCACACATCTAAGAAATAAAAGGAAGCAATAGAAAAAAACTTCCGATTCCTTTACAGTAGGAACAGCTTTATCAGCCACACTAAGTCTGTGATGTGCTTAAGAAATGGTCAAACAGTTTGATTCCCTGAGATCAAACAGGCAGAGAAGCAACAGACTGTGGTCATGTTACATTGTGGGATGGGATTTCCATCATCTAACTTTGGGTATCCACAGTACAGATGCCTCCATTTCTGCAGATCTCTTGGAACAACAGAGAGATACAGGAGCTTTAACAGTGCAATTAACCTCAGTGTAAGGCAGAATATAAAACATACTAGACAGGACATCCTCAAAGTACGTATTTCTTCATAATGATCACAGACAACTACCTCTGATGAAGCTCTCTGTATCCTGATGTTTTAAGGAAGGTGAGATGAATATCACACTGGTTTTCTATGGGCTTAATTCAGTAAAACAAACCACAGAGACCCCAGCAGCATTGCTTAGTTTCAACATTTAAATGATGAGTTTTGGTCAATGCATTATTATGGCACCTGTATATAAAGCTACACAGTAAACATGTAATAACCTCCCTCTCATCCAACCTTCTCCAGAACTTTGTAAAAATAAAATGTTTCCCTGCAGGTTTCCAGTTACACTGGAATGGAATATCACTGTTTAGCCATAACACAGGTATTCTCTTGCCCAGCAGACTCTGCCTTCAAAAGAGGACAAGATCTTTTCTGTATACACAAAATACAAGACTGTCATATGCTCATATCACTTATTACTCACTTTACTGGACAGCTATAACTTATTTCCTCAATTATTCGTTGGCTTGACAGCACAACTGGATGACAGAAGATGAATACAGGAAAGTTGTTCACTTCCACTTATACAATTACCGCTCTTATTTTGCAATATGAATGTGTTGGGAGTGATATGCAGAGGCAGTGCTGGGAGCAGAGTGGGGTTTGCAAATCTGCTCCAACCTCTGTATTATGTGGAGTGGAGTGCTCTAAAAGCAGAGTATTCCAGCAGAGCCTTCTCCTGCTTCCTCAGCTAGTGAAATCAGGGCACAGCTTTGCAGGACACAACTCAGGGTATGATCATTTGGAGTGTCTGCAGCAGCAAGGACACCATTCAGGGAGGGGGGAAGCAAGCACAAAAGCAGTGCCACAGCTAGAAAAAGGAAATGGGAAAACTGGTCTGTTACAGGGTATGACTGAAGACATCCCTAGATTCATTAAAAAACTAATCAAAACAACAAAAAGCCTACCCTCATAGTTATACTCACACCTTCACTGAACAGGAACAATACATCTCCTCTCAGATTACCCTGCGGAGAGGCATTTACATTCCCTGGCATCGTTCTCTCAGCTGGGATCTCAGACCCCATTCTCTGATGCTAGGCACATGACTTAACGCTCCACAATGACTGGTCTAGAAATGCATTTGTCACACAGTCATTACTTTTTACCATCTTAATCTGCACACTCCATCTCTGCTTTGCAGACATGCACCCAACTGTGCCTAAGCTGTGTTTTTTGAAAGCAGTGATTTTTCCTGTAATTAATATCTTTTATTAATAAAAAACATTTCTGTGAGAAGCTGCAGCACTCTATTATTTTTCCACAAAAGAGGGCTGAATTTTCCTTCGGTGTATGACATTTTTTACTACTCCTTGTCTTACGCTCTTGTAATTCCACTCCGCTGTGTTATTTAGCCATATGTCTGTTTCCTCCAAAAATGCCAGAAGCAAATCATGGCATCTGTTTGAGAGTTACTGCCCAAGCCATTCTTTAGGACTGAGGTTTACTGGTCGTTGCTGCCTACCTGGGGTCTGATAGTTCAGTGAGACCATCTGGCAGCCAGCGTTCCAGAAAATTTGAGGCATGTAATTACTGGAATCCACTCGGCCTCCCTTTGGGTATATCCGACTCATCTGTCGTTTGTTATAACTGTAGAATTCATCAAGGAAAATGAAATAAAAGCATCATAGAAATGTATAGCCATATCCTGGGATCTTCAATACTTCCTGTATTAATCTTACTATTTCTTCTTCCATGAGCTGCTTTCTCTTTTCCTTTACAGGCACAGAACACTAAATCTAGAAAGGTACACTGGTTTATTTGCAGCACTGCTAGATTTGTGGTGTGAGGAGGTGAAAGGATACTTCACAAACTCAATGGCATGAGTCTTCAAATACCCTAGTCCGACTGATTCATTGAAAGAGGACATATTGTGATGAATGTTACGTTCTAGGAAGGAAAAACAAGACATTTTAAAACACTTCTGTAATGACAAATCAAAATTCAAAATCATGCACTATACATAACAGCAGGATATAGCAGATTCTGGTCTCTTTCCCCATTATCTGCTACTCATAGAATCAAATTATACTGGTGAGAAATTTCATGGGTTTCTGACTTGCTTTTTTCTTTCACTTCCTAGGAAATCAACAAAACTTTCCTTTTTTTTTTTAGGACAAAATTGTTATTCAGAGCCTGTGTTGTGTGGCTAGATAAGGCAAAACAACATGATAAATGGCCTGGTGTGATATCAGCTGAGTGCTGACCACTGTGACAATCATGCTCACCTTACTGCAGGGAAAGATGAACTAAAAAGATGCATTTTAGTTGGAAAGGCCTATAGAATAGAATCAATCTCAACAGTTCCACATTCTCCCAGAAATTTAGTGACTCCGTGTGGATGACCAATGGAATAACATGCTAACTTTACATTCAAGGCAACAGATCTACAAACATACTGATGGTGGTCATTAAACTATGAAATATGCCTGTATTTCTAAACTCAGGAAAATGTAGAGATTAAAAAACCACCTAGGGATAAGCAAACACTTGTATTTCATTCAACCTTTTATGTTACCTTCTGCTACATCGAAACCTTGAAATTTTACAGGTTGAGCATAGTTGACCATTGTTGATAAATATGGATGTATATTGGTTGTGGCACCTACATATTTGTAAGATGCCATCCACGCTTGTTCATCTTCAACAGTTACTAAACCCTGGAAACACATCAAAAAGAATAGTCACTATTTCTGTATGCAAACCCTACCACTGGAACTTTCAAATGTGGCACAAAATTACACCCAAATCTGCAGAAAGTTAAAGAAAGGGCAAATTAATACAAGAAAAGTGGAAATTTAATGTCACAGACTAATGTTTGGTTTCTTACTGATATGTGCAACAAAGACTCTCAGTGTTACAGGACACATGCAAGAGGACTGATGACAGAAAAGCTCCTAAGCAGTAGGTAAGTATTACATGAAGTTAGTAGGATAACACTGGGATAAAAGATAAATATTACAACAAACTGAACAATGTTGGGAGAGAATGATCCATCTTTGCCAAAGAAATTCCTAAAACTGTGATTTAATATACATTTGCTGATAGCACCTATGGTGGTGTAATGCATACTTGGCACTCAGTAGAACTTCCTCTACATCAAAACATAAATAGGTTTAACTACTAATCTTTACTAACAGGAGACCAAAATGTAGGGATCACAACCTTCATTGGACAAACATATGTCACAAGACCAACAAGACACATAGTACTCAGTTCATACTCCTATTCACTTTACCTAATAAAAATGTGAATCCATCATTCACATAAAGATGCACTTTATTTATAACAGAATTTCAAAAGTTTCCTACAAGTATCTCATCTGCCAGAAACCCACAACAGGAAGCACTTCTTATTTGGATCTACCTGTCTAGCACTTTCCTTTCCATAAGCCAGTTTGAAACACATTCTTTTCACTGAAATTAAGGAAAAGAAAGATCCCTGTCAATCTAAGCAAACTCTTCATACAGTTTTCGTTGTTCTCCTACCAGTGAACCAGTTACCAAAAAAATCTAACTTATTGTAGGCTGACAGTGAACTTCTGCTAGGAAGTACTAAGTATAGTCAAAAATTCTTGCAGTACAGCTTTTTATTTTCAGATTGCAGCTCATGTTTGCCAGAAAGTTCTCCTTCCCTGTTTTATCAGGAAATAGGCAATAAGAGGAAGCACTGCAAAGCCCTTTCTCATTAGAGAACAATGCAGTTCACAGAACCTACACTACTGCAATTCATTTACTCAGTGAGATAGGAGAGTAAAGGAAATGTAAAACCACTTGCCAGTATTATGGGTCTGTACCTACACCCATCACACAGTGCAGACACATTTCAAAAAATGAAAACCACGTGAAGTGGAACCATTTGTGCCCTGATATAAGATGATTATAGCCACGAGGAACATAATTTTCTGAGTGCGTAGAATAGCTGAGTTAGCAGAATGAGTCCAGGTACACATTGTTGTATGTGCATTTCAGACTGAATTAAACTTCCAGTGGCCCACGAAATCAAACTGACACCAGATTTTAACGCTGATCACCAGGGCTCAATCCAATTGCTTTTCAGGAATGTGCATACTGAGGGTTCACAGATCTGTTCCCTAAATATGCCAAAAGGTACATCCCTTCATTAGTAGAAAACAGATATATTTTTTTTTTGTTACTAGGCTAATATTTATTAATACAGTTTAGGTCAAATTCAGGCCAAAGGTTTTCAGTGAAAATAGTCCTTTTCAGTGTCTTAATTTTTGAAGGGTAGATAACTCAGGAAGAATGACCATCCATCTTGTAAAAACCAGGGTTGTCCAGTATGCCTCTTGTTGACTGCTCAGAACCACTGATCATATTTGACTATCCGGATCCATCAACACCTACACCTAAACGAACTCCAGGGAAAAAGAAGTCAAAGGGATTCTGATGCCTTAGTGCCCTGGCAGTGGGATCACAGCTGTGACTTCATTACTGACACACTAGCTCAATGTTCCAAGACAATATACTGGTCACTGATTTTATCTTATTTGCTTGCAGACCCATAATTTTTAGAGTAAATGGGCTGTACTCTGCAGTGTTCAATTTTAAAACCATGAATTAAGAAAGGGGTAAGGGGTAAGAATGTTTCTTAAAGTCTACAGAGACGAAGGAATGGTTACAACAGCACATGAACCTTTCAGGGGATAGAGAAAACAATGGGGGAAAGTTGATCTTCCGGTTATCTACACTTCACTACTCCTCAAGAAGAGAAGCAGAACCCACTTAGAAAACAACACAGACCAAAACAAAGTGTGGTTAGGAACAGGAGCAGTTTTAATGAGAGAAGAGGAGGAGGAGGACAGTGGAAGGAGGTGGGAAGTGTCTTACAGAAGGGATTCCTGGGAGAAGATAAATGCAGAAGTCCCCAGGGAAAGCAAAAGGAAGAAAAAGAGAGAGGAAAACAAAGTGCAGTCAGGGTAAGGGCAGAGGAAAAAAAGGAAGCAGGGATGATACATTTCAACACCATTCAAGGAACTAGTTTGCCCGTACATGACATTTGAAACTGAGATCAGACACTTCTAAACAGGCAAAAGTCATGCACTTCTGTCTGTTCCCAAATTTTCTGACAGCCCTAAGCCCAGTATAAAATTATAGTAGAAGAAATCCTAGGGGACAAAAGGAGATAGAATCACTTTCAAAATTACTGTGTAGGTGCAGTAAAACTGACTGTAAAATTGTTAAACCACTAAGAATGCATGGTGAGTAATATGCATGTTATATAGTAAGCAATAAAATAAACTACATAACCTATGTGTCACCTTTTTATTGTTTTCTTGCTCAGAATCTTCAACAGCCTAAGGGAAAAAAATATATATACGTTACCCAAAGAAAATGCAATAGGAAACACTCACAGTAAGGAAAAAAAATCCTCAAAAAGTTAATTAATTTAGCAAAAAACATACCCTTTTCCACACCTTCCTGTGTGGCTCATCTGTTCTGTAAACTTGCAAAAATTTGTAGTCTCTTTGAAATTTGGGTACACAAGATATGAAATTCAACAGCTGGATAACAATAGGAACAGGATGAAGGATGCCAGTCAGTTAAGCCCAAAACAGAGCTCCCATTAGATGTTGGGGACAGGAAGTTTCAGAGAAGAATGAAAGAATAACATGCCCAGAACCACACAAAAGATCATCCAGTCTGGATATGCAAACTGCCAGGCTCTGAAAACTTAAGGCTGCTATAAACCATTCTTGAAATGTTCACATTTGGAAAAGGCCTATCTGCTGTCTTTCTACTGAGAAACTTCAAGAGATAAATATTGTCTTGGCATTGGATGTAAACTGCTAAAGGATAAAGTTCAAGTCACTGATCAGCAAAGAAGCAGAGAAGTTACTCGAGGACATGCTGAGGATGAGTGACTAACCCGGAAACAAAAAACTAATCCTCAAAACAACAACAAAAACCCCCCAACCAAAACCCAAACCCCGAAACGCTCAGGTAGTTAAGGACCAGCTGCCTTGGTAAGTGAAACTGCCCTAAAGCAAAGAAGCTAAATCATGCTTCAGTGGAAGGATTCATAGAAGTCCTGAAGAAGCAAAGATGTAGGTAGACCTGAAGAGATATACACAGAAGGCAGGCCTGATGTCTCTTGACACTGCTGGAGACATGCTGCCAAGGGCAATCTGTGCTAGGAAGGATTATCCATACCTATATTTCTATCTGGAGTAAGATCCAAAGGTAGCCAGGCAGGAGAGAAGAAGTGGCCAAAATATTTAAATGACACAGGAGCATCATCTGATAAGGTACCTTAGGCACTCACATGTGGGCTTTTTTTTCTGTTGAAAGCAGCAGTAACACCTCCAGTACCAGAGAAGGCTTAGATTTTAATTCCAATATTCTGCATCTAATTACCATCACGTAATATTCAAGTTACTGAGCAGAGACTGATAAACTGTACTAAATCAGATTTAAGTGGAATAAAGGGAACTCTTCCCCTGTCTATCAGTTGTCTGATATAGCCCCACTGTCACACCACCCCACAGGGGAATGATTGCCCTATTTTGCCTTCACTGCTGTAGGTGGAAGGGAAAGTCTACCCTAAGGAACAATAAGAAATGACACAGGGAAACCCTGCAATGAAGACACAGAATGCAGCCCTACCAAAACACTGCTGAGCAAGGAATCTGACATTCCACCTCTTATTAGGGCTCTGCACCTGAGATGTGAAGCAAAATATCAGAGGCAGGAGCAGGAAACTTCTTGCTGCCTTTAATTCTTGTTGCCTTTAATTAGCATTTTTGATCAAATCCCCCACTTGTACACTGCTCCCCTACCTAGTGATCCTGTTTCCTCAATGAATATTCTACCTGAACAAGAAGGGAGTATTTTGGGCTACAAAACTGTGTGTTCTCATGAACCTAAAGGTTGAGGGCGTCTGGTGAAGATCTCAGGTGTGAATCTTCTGATAACAAGTGCTGTAATGCTTCCACAAAACAGAGTGCCTTTTACAACTGCTTCCATGGGAAGTTTTTCTAAAAGATACATATAAGAAGCAATCCCACCTTTTTGACACTGATGGCAACAGCTTCTTTTTGACTGTAATCATCGACAGTGAGGTCACTTCCAAATTTGTACTCGGGATGAGCTTCTTCTTCCTGGTCAGCTGCACAGAAAAGAAAAATGATCAGTGGAAAAAAATCCCAAACTCACAGAAACTGCTGGTTTTGTGCCAGACACGCAACAAATGACAGTTGAATGCACAGGTTTGGCACTTTTTAAAAATGGGAATAAAATACAGGGTATTAGATTTCAAAGTGCTATTTAAGTGCTGTTTCCAAGTGCAGTAAATGACAGCTAAGGCCTAAGATCCTTAGAGCTTTGACATGGCAGAAGAAATATTATTTACTGTATTTTTGAAGAAATCAGTAATTTGGTTATAAAAAGTGTAAAAAGAAAAAAGCAATAGCCTTGGGGAAATAACAAGATATGATGATAGAGTTCTTTAAATACAGATAAAAGAAAATAGTGTCTGGGGTTCTTGTGTGCATTGTTACAGTCTCCTTGTGTGCCCCTACTCCAGGGAATCATTTTCATTTGCTTTTAAGGTGATTTTCCATTAGAATCTGGAGTACTCAAGCTACAAAAGTAAATTAATAGAAAAAAAATAAATATATGAGAGGACCAAGGGATAGGCTAAAGCTGGGACACTCACTATGACATAGGTCAAAGTACCTTGGTTCAGCCACTTGCAGACAACACATGATTTACTACTTCTTAAGGTGGACATTTAAACAGAAAGGTGGATCATACCCTAAGTATGTCTATTTTTCCGTGCTGGCCATAAACAAATTCCATATCATTGGCTCAGAGCAAGACATTTACACTAAAGATACCTGAAGCTTGGAACAAAAAATCCTATCCCTCAAAAGTATAATGCAATAACCCAGGCTGATGTTGACACAAGTATTAAATACAGTGCCAAAATCTGTTTCCAAAGCAAAGAGCACAGCCTCTCAGTCTCTCTCTCTCACACATACAAAGTGAAAATCTGACTTGGTTGGTGCTCCAATATGACTTCTGAAAAGTAAGGGGAAGTTAAAATTACCACTAGTACCACCAACTAAGCTCATGATCCTACCACAGAGCCAGAAGCAGCTGTGGTGCGTGCCTGGGATGAGATGGGAAGGCTGGAGGTCTGTACAAATAGTCCTGCACTGAGCCTAGACTGTGCTGCTAGCACAGCCTGCAGGCATGTGGATAAAGTGCATCCTAACTGCTCATGCCACCCCACTGATTTACCACAAGCAACGTTTGAGAGCCTTTCACCATGAAATCCTCTGTCGTGGGTTTGCGAGGGTTCCCCCTCCCTGAGGGACTGTAGGTTGTTTGTCCAGGTTAATTTCCGGGACAAAACCAATCAGAAGTTTTGGTAACACCTTTTGCCAATTACATCTTTAAGAAATCAGAAGAGAAGGTTAGTTGCGCAGTTGAAATTAGGAGCCATGTGAGGGAGAGGCAGCAGGCCCCAAGTGGGGGCCAGGCCTCCCTCTTCCCCCAGCTTTGGGCCAGAGGCAGGAGCAACCACTGAAGCCCCCCTGATCCAGACATGTAACGGAGTGAAGAAAAAAAACTTAAAGGACTTTGCAAAAGAAACTGCAGCTGGAGAGATAACAGAGCCTTCAAGGTCAGACTTGGCAGCGGCAGCAACAAGCGGAGAGAGAAAACCTGAAGGGGGGGGGAACAGCTCCTTCTCCCCCTCCCTCTCTCTCCCTTCAGCAGGGAAAAGACTGAAATCTAAAATCCCTGCCACCTATGGAAGATTGCTGGGGAGCAGAGACAACCTCACCTGCAGCTCATGAAGGAGCCCTTGCTGGAATAGATACAAAAGATGTAACTCTGTGGAAGTTTTTGCTGGACTGTGGCCCACACGAGAAGTTTTACGCCGGAGCAAGGAGGCCCGTGTAAGACCTTGGCACCCCACAAGGGGACCCGTGCAGCTACCCACGTCTGAGACCTACGCTGGAGCAAGTTGGCTCGGGTAAGACTAGTATGACCCCAGCAGGGGAATCGATGCTGGTTCGGCTGCATTTGTGACCCAAAGGACAGCAGAGAATGGAAGAACTGTTGTCCGAGGGGTAGACCCATGTTGGAGAGGTCTATCAAGGACTATTCCCGTGGGAAGGGACCCCACAGGAAACAGGGGTGGACTCAAAAGCCATTATTTCCCTGTGACCCTGTGGTGCAGATCCATGGAAAAGCAAGAGTCCCCTTGCAAGCATCCATGGGAGACCTACAGGACCCTGGGTAACCTTCAGCCTTAGCCCAGGAGGGAGATAGGCCCAGCCCTGTGGCCGACACAGAGAAGAAAAAGAGCCAGAGAAAAACTGTTCCAGCTGCAACAAGTCGGAGTTGTTGTCCAAGAGATAACAGAGAAGAAACTTACAAGTGCTGCGGAGTGACTTAAAAGAATCTACTTTCTCTTCCTGGACTGATACAAAGGGGGAAGGAGTACTTTTGTGGACTCAAACTGTAGATACAGAGTGCTTTTACTTAACTAGTATTGTAGTAGATATAGTTGTTTAGTTTTTATTGTGTAATAATAAATTTTCATATTATTTCTCCCCAATCGGATTTGGCTTTGTCTGCATAAACCTTCTCTCAACTTAGAATAGCTTAGAGTAATTTGGTTGGGGGGTGTGGTATAAAAAAATGTCACCTAGACAGACCCATGACATCCTCACCGCTTTCTATTTCTTCTTCGTTATCATCCTCTAGGATATTGGGAGCAGCGGTTTCCCCAGCCTCCATCATCTTTTTCAGGGCATCAAGCTGTTCTGTTAATATGAGAAATAAAATTAAATTAGTCATGACATGAACAGTTTGTAGCACAAAGAAGGACAAGAGAACAATCGTAAATGGTTCTCTGATCCTGAGAGCTACTTTCATTTAGTGAGTTCTCTAAGTTTTCAGTTAGTAATAAAATTTCACAGGTAAAGAGCATAAATAAACACACACTGTTGTTAGATCTGAAAAGTGGTCAGTAAGGGCTGTATCCAAAGCTTACTGAAATTAAGAAATATATTTCACAGAATCACAGAATCAATTATGTTAGAAAAGACCTCTGAGATAGAGTCCAACCAATGACCAAACACCACCATGGCACCCAGAGCACAGCACCAAGTGCCACATCCAGTCTTTCCTTAATCACCTCCAGGGGCAGTGACTCCACCACCTCCCTGGGCAGTCCCTTCCAAAGTCTAGTCACCCTTTCTGTGAAGAAATTCCTTCTAAATTTCCACAGACTTCGAAGGTCTTTGGAGCAAGCATATTACTTCTTCAAAGAATAAATAGATAGCTGTTTTTTCGGGGCTTGATCCATGCAAATGGAGGCAAAGTGCTTGGATTTTCATTGTATTTCCCTGTGCATTTCAGTTAGACAGGATGAAATGTCACACCATGTATGACTGAAGTCAGTGCAAGGTCTGCACGCTTATCTTGGAATGGAAAAGGACCAGGATTTATCATTACAGCCATACTGGAAACTAATATAGCAGCATTATTATTACTGAAAGAAGATAAATATCAGAACTGGCAACAACAGCAAGAAGAGCAATTTGAAATTCCATTTAATTTCATGCTTATCCTGGAAAAACACAGCAATGCAAACATACCAGTGTAGGCAGAATTTACAAGAGATTCTATCTGTGCTATATTTTAGCTCAACCAGCAGTCCGATAAAAGTCCCAGGATTACATTCCCAGGTCTGTCTATGCCTTTGCTGCATGCTGATATCAAGGCCCAGACTCTGGCACTCGTATGAAACACAAGGGCAAACAAAATGTCATTTACATAGAATTCATATTCTTCCAACAGTAAAGTACAAGCAATTTGGAAACTTAAGTAACAAAGTCTTTTTGTGGCAAGCTCGACTTTTGTTTATTTAATATCTGACAAGCTTTACTTACTTTTTTCTACTTCAGGTTTCAGCCTTTTATTCTTTATGAGAATCTTTCTTTTGAGGTCATTAGGAGATGGTAAGGCTTTACCTGGATCAAGCTGTAAAACAATTTAAAGAAAAGGCTTAATAACAGCTATCTGGCCTGTCTCTATCACTGTTTGGGATTTTTACTTTAGGAGAGAAATAGTAAGGGGCAATGAACAAGCAGTGCCACCTCAGGCACAACCCCAGAAGGTAGTGTGACTGTAGTTATATGGTCTCCTCTGCTTCTTCCCTATCCCATGGGAAAGCTGTGCTCAGGTAAATGCTGCTGGTCTCCAGCCTGTGCCACCCTCAGCTGCACTGGTCAAAACATTTCCCCCTCTCTCCTGACTAGCAGGGGGTATGGATGTGACCTGCAACTCCTCATCAGAGCACTTCCTACTTTCCCTCCCTCCCTTGGTTCACACATAGCCCGAGTCACAGTTTAGCCCGTTACCATTTGATCTCTAAGTAACCTTTTATGGTCCCTTCAAGATGTAATAATGCAAGTGAGGGAGCCCACACACACTTACAGAGTGGAAAAGGACTGGCACTGGTGACTGGAAAACTACCCAGTCCTTAGCCAGGAATGAGGACAAGTTTTGCCAGTATGGTCACAGGGTCACATCTCCGTGACAGGTAACGGGCAAGTTTCATATACATAAAGAAGTATTGCTAAAAGGTTTGTTCCAGGTTGGGAAAGAAGAAAATATATTATTAAGAAAAGAGAAAAAGTATAAAATCCTCCAATTTAAGCCCTCTCACAACACTGAGGTTAAGAAATAGAGATTTCTGTACAGTAATTAGCAACCTCTCCACCTCAGGCTTGCTAAGAATACTATGCAAGGGGTTGCTGGTATAATGGACTGGGGTTTTTGGTGACCATAAATGATCCAGGAGTAGAAGGTATTTCCAGGAGCAGTAAAAATTCTTAGAATTATCTAGATATTTTTATCTTCAAATCCAGATCTGAGCTACACAGAAGCAGCACTCTAGATGAAGAAACAAAAGAGCAAACCACCACAATTTGAAACCAAATAAAAACAGCACAGGTAAGAAATAACAACCCAGCAAAAAACCCCAAATCAACCCAACTCCAGCAGAATGGGTGCAAACCTCCTTGCAGGAGGGTAATGATTCTCCACACCCACCAGGGAAGCTCAGGCATGGGATTTTCAGTACGTTGGATGAAGAGAAAACACATTAGTTCTCCAGAGAGCTGGGGCTGTAATTCCACTAGATGTCAGTGCTGCAGAGCTCATTTATCCTTGGGCTTCCAGGATGCCAGTCTGCATCCTGAAGCAAGAGCACAGTTGGATGCCCACTTGGAAAAATATTTGCTTTAACTTAAACCCAAATCTGCTTCAGCCAGTGCCATGTCTCTCTTAAGTCTGCCCACCTCAGTCAACAAGCTGAGGTTACCAGAGCCCAAGCCCTCCTAAAGTGTATGTTCCAGGTTCCTCCTGCCACCTCTGCAACATTTGCTTTATGAGCAGCTGGGGACTGAATTCAGCCAAGAGGAGGAAAGGACACAAAATACAGAAGCCTCAGTAGTGCTACAGAGCACAGGCAGCTGAGGCTAAATACTGGGCCTCAGTATTTAGGTAGAAGCGTGGCAGCCTTTGGCCAGCTCTATTTTAGGCTTCCTGAGAGCTGCTGGAAGCTGCTGTTTGGGAGGAACATGGCAATGTGCTACACACACTGCAGGGGAACACTGCAGATTTACTTCTCTGCAATGCACTTTTTCAGGGAACAACCCGATATTCACCAAGCCTTGTGTGTTGCTGCCCCTGCAACGTGCAAGGAAAGCCAAGAAAAGCACAGCTCTAGCAGTACTAGTGCCAGGAGCCCCCTTTGCCAGGGTCACATGGACAGGAGCTGAAAGGTGATGCAGAGTCCTCTTTGCTGCGGTACTAAGGAGCATCTGCAGGTTTTGGGTGATAGCTGGCACATGGCAAACTGGTTGTAAGGAGAGTAAGGAAGGTCTGGAGGAGGAGTTGCAAACTCTGGGTAACAAGCTATTAAAGTCTCAAATGTTGTGTTTGTTATTATCTCCTGCCACGCAGGAGAGTGAAGTGCATTCAGATTACAGTGCACTTGATAGTCCAAATGAGACTGCAGGAAACTTCTGGTGCTTAATTTAATTCTTAAGGCAGTAGTGGGGGCCACCTAGACTCCAGGACTTGACCTGGAGCATGAAACATGCAATGTGCAGCCGAAGGAAAATGTTTCTTCAGCTGAGACCATGCAATTTATAATTCATTGGTTTTCATTAGTGACTGGCAGTTTCAGAGTTATGTTTGACTTGCAAATACAATGTGTGTGGTGTATTTTATGTAGGTGCTGGTATTACGTCCCACATGAAGGGGATGGGTTTCCCCAGGCTGCTCGCCATAGCCCTGCACAGAAGAGATTAAACAAATCAGACAAGAGACAAGTTGGTATAAAAAAGCACAGACACCCAAAATCACTAGTCATTTTTGAAAGCACGAGACTGGTAGTGAACAGCACTACAGGTGATATGATCTCAGTTTATCATCTCTTTTAAATACAACCAATATAAAAAACCACGAGACTGGCAGAATATAACATACTGGATGTGTTTCTAGAGGTTGCTTCAACAGGAGATCTCCAAAAAGATCTTCACAGTATTTTGACATCTTGTATTGTTGGTATTTGCTGGAAAAGAATGTGCTGGTTAATTTTTAAATAATAAAAAAAAAAAATCACTATTATTCAGCACAATAGAATAATACTAAGTAATGTAGACATCCCAAATTATATACTGCCCACTTTGTCTCCACTGAGAAATATTACTTTACTGTCTAATTATGCTGTCAATAAAAGTCTATTATCTGACAAAGATGAATTTAAAGACCAAAAAAAGTAGAATAACTGAATCTCACACAGCTAATGGAACATCCAAATATATTCACAGCTTCATCACAGATTAAAATATTGCCATTATTAAGCTCTATGAAATATACTCAGTATAACTGCAATAGCCTACAGAGTTTTCAAGTACACTCAAATTACAGTATTTTAAACAATATCATCTCTTTCAGACATTGCACAATTTAAAAATTAAAAATGGGCACTATATACCTGCAGTGATTTTCAAATGAAAGGATGACAGGGTACTCTGATGTAACAAACGCTGTTTCCTTAATGGCTTGAATTACATCCTAAAAAATTAAATAATAGGATCCAATTAGTACAGGGGTGTGTGACACAAGTCAGAAATGCACCCTAAGATCTGGGGACAAGAACTTTGCCCATGCAATCTGCCAGTCTGTCACACAGGAGCAGCACCTCATTGCTGAGGAGGGGAGGGTGCCCTGCACGGATTCTTGTCCATGGGTTTTCCTGCGGCTCCCTGCCAGGTGTAGAGGTCAGGCACTTACCTTGAAAAGAATGTCTGTACACATTGCTTTTCCATGTGTTATTATTGGTTCCTGGTCTTCACCTTTGCCATCCCAGCAGTCCAGCTCCACACACCTAGAAATCCAGGAAAAATGATGTCAGCTGCCTTAATGTTTCATTCCAGGTGAGCTACTCGGGATACATGCTGAATATTGATGGTCAGAGCAAGAAGTTACAGAGCAGTTCTGGGCATTATACAATCCTTTCTAAGCTGTACACATGCAATTTCAGACTCCTTCTACGACTCTGGATATTCTACTTAACAGCACCTGTGGGTCAACGTATTTACATCTGGACAATAATGTCTTCAGCACTAGAACCCTTTTCTGATTCTCAGGCTAGTATGTCAAGAAATTAAGCAGGATATCATAAACTGATTCTCATTTACAAATAAATTTCTTAATTATAAAGCAGAAAGCCTTCTGAAATCCTTCAGTTGTCATTTCAAGATCTAACTTCTGTTTGCTTTCTCACAAACTCTCTCCTTGTATCAATTTCTACATTGCACTGCTTTTCAAGGTTTTTCATGAGAAAAATAAGAGTCTTAAATAAATATGTGTGTTTTCATTTACCACATTAACATATTTATACACTCAATCATACAATATATCACCAAGGTATATTACGTAGATTTAAAGTATCAGATTCACAAATATTAAAGGCTATTATCTCCTGTTTCCAACCTGCATCCAGCCAAAAGCACTTGTCTGTACATCTCCACTGAAGACTTGCCACCAAACTGCCTGCCTGTTAAATAGGTATTGTGAGAGGAACTGATGAAATAATGAGCCAAAGGATGATCCATTTCTTGATATAATTCCAAACGGTCTAAGAAAACCGGGGCATTTTCATCCGACATCAAGTATCTACAAAACCCATCACTGGATATGACACCTAGAAGGAAGAAGAAGGCATGGTAAATTACTGCCAGATATTTAGAGTGGATACGAATCAAACTGTCTCACAGAGCAGGAATCCCAGCCCAAAAGCTGTGTTTACACAGGTTTCTGCAAGCAGACAGAAGCTCTCCCCTTCCACCACTCCAAGCTGACCCTGGTGCAAAATGTGCCATTGCATTCCCAGATAATAAAAGAAAAAATCAGGTGCCCACCAGCTCAATAGCTGGGGTCCAGCACTCACCATTATCTGACCTAAGAGAATGTGAAGAAGGCAGATAAGTAGTGACATCTCCTCAGAGAACTCCCAACAATTTTGGTCTCTGGGGCTTTCTAAGTCAGAAATCCCGAGCTTGCATGTACCAACCTTCTATGGCACCTTCCTCCCCTCTTTCATGGTTAGTCCTGCCCTGACTGTGCTACATCACTGCTAATCAGCTCGTAGCATGTGCAGAGACTGTTCTCCACTGACAAAGACATGTGGATGTACCTGAAAATGTCTGCACAGGTTCTTTTGCAAAACATCAGGAAAACCTAAGATACCTTCCAAGTTTACTGTTTGAAATATAAGTTTATACCATTATAAATGAAAAGCAATCCATTTCTACAAGGAACATGGCACAACTAGTAATTCAGAGGACAGAACCCATAACACCTTTCTCTTATTTCTCTGCTGTTCTGTGCTTCAATAAAGTATAAAAAAATATAAGTCAAGGGATAATTTTTAATGAAGCCAAATAATCAGTACAGCAGTATCAGTTTTGAAGTGGCCAAGAACCTGAGAAATGATCTGGGGTAGGGAAGAAGGGATTACTCACAAAGAGCTGCTGCAGAGAATGGTTATCTGGCACTAGTTTGGAGATTGCTTTCCCTGCAGTCATTTATGAACAGTCAGTTATTGTCAAAGGACAGCTTGCAGCATTCCTATTTTTATTTTCTTTAAGACTACTTTTCTCTTATACAGAGAAATGGAGTGATCCAAGTTTTCATTCTACTCCTAAACTTCTGAAAAAAGCCTCTACTGGAGCTTACATTTTTTGTGCTTGGTGTCAGCCAGAGGTGAACTGTTCTGGGATGTCTTATTCAAATCCTCTCAGCTGATTCTGAATATGGAAGAAGGGGGGGAAAAAGGGGGGGACAAAAGGGAATTTTTGACTTGAAGAATGGTTTTATTTTGTTATCACCAAGAACTTAAAAGCAGTAAATCTTAGATGACACATATTTCTAGTGCATCATCTTGTGGAAAAATATCACATCTGGCCAGGTGTTCTAGACAAAGTATAGCTGAGACTTCAGCAGCTTAACAGAGCCCTGTGTGGTCTGGGATAAAAATCTGCATTGGTGAATATGATCCCTGGAAGAACACTGTGAGAGGACACTGCTGTTGTTCTCTTTCTACCCTCCACAACCACGCCCCCGCAGGAGGTTTACCACATGTATTAAAAACCTGTCAGAAAGAAAAATCAGAGCATGAAGCCATATAAATAGACAAGATTGAATTATTTTCTTTTCTAGTTTCAGATTAATTTTCACCTTCATAAAATATGTTTTTTATCTTCCATCCGGAACAGCTGGCAGCTGTATCTCCTTCATTTTGGAAAATGTGCAAAATACACTGGCACCAATAAGAATCAAAGATGAGTGCCCTTAAAAATTATAAATACAAAAGAATAGAGTTGACTAAAATCAAGTAATTAATACTTGGAGTATTCTACTTCATGTAGAGAGGAAGTGAAACAAGCTTGTGAGTGGAAAATCCCCATAACATTTATAAATGACTCCTAGACAAGAGAAATATCTCCTCTGTCCCAGGTGATTGCTGCAAAGTCCACCTTTTCACAGAACCAAAAGAGGAATCTATTAATCCAGGGCACAACACAGTGTCTCTTCCTCTAATAGTTTGGTTAAAAGGACTAAAGGACTATAAGAATGGCTTGTAGACACTTTCTGAAATCTTGCTCGGACAGAACATTTTTAAAACTCACCCCCAGAAAACACCCTGTTTTAAGCCAGGCTGCTGCCCTCAACCACTACAGAGATTACATTATAAGAAGGTAGATGCACATTCAAGGGTGCACATGGCAATTTTTCTTTGTTCTTTATTTTTACACAATATCTGTACAGCTTTGCAGTCTCTCTGAGACCTTGGCCATAGCCACATGCAGGTTGCCTTGTTCTCTATTTACTCATTCCCGGCCTCTTACATTTTGTATCAGCACAGCTGCCTTTGTAGCCACACTGTAACCTGGATCAGGGAAACAGTCCTAAAAAACCAAAAAGCACTGATTTTGAGGGGGAGATATTTTTCCTGATCTAGTTCACTGGCTGCCACAAAAGCGCTCTGCCCCCAGACTGCAAGGACTGTAAGCTCCCTTTTAAAAATGTGGATGCTTCAGAACAAATTTCCCAAATGCCTAAACCCAGTGAATACTAAATTCCCTCCCCCATTTACCTTTTCTCTTCAAGTCTTCATCTGGCTCATATGTCTCAATTATCTGCATTGCTCTTTTTGTGTCATAAAAGGGAAATAAAATTTCATTGAGCCGAGGATCTCGTTGATGCTAAGGTTAGAAAACAACGGAATTCAGCAAAATAATATAGTGCATGGCTATCATCCAAGAGCATTTCATTACTGCAGATGAGAAAGAAAGAAGTGTACATTTAAAAAAAAAAAAAAAAAAAAAAAAGCAGCCCTAAAACTTACAGACTATTCAACAGTAATTTCAGCTTTAGGTAGAAAATTACCCCTATCTATCATAAGAAACCTGGGCAGTTTGATCATAAAAATATTTCAAAAAAACCCACTCCAGTGCCATCATATAACTGGTCTTACTCTTGCTTATTCATCAAAATAATGACTGTACGTGGTACATGTGCAAATGAAATGCTGAAAAATAAACAGCTAAATCTCTCTTTTTTGTAAATTCAATCTCTAATCTTTTCTGTAAGACTTGTGAACTGACAGACTTGACTGATGGCACTGTAATCACCTCTGCAAAAATGCATGTCTTACACAATATCTAGAGATAAAGTAAAAAATAAAATTAAAATAAAGCTATACTTTAAATTAAGAATACTTTAAATTAAGAATTTTAAATCTGAGTTTAGAAATAAGTAGTGATGATTACTTGTGAATTTTTGGAAACATCATGTTTTTAACAATTCAAAAACCAGCACAGGTTCTTAGAAGAAATATGCAAAAGAATTTCACAGTATCATCTCTTCAACTCACAGTAATTTAAAACATTAGGATTTAATAGTATATGTAATATTTAGATACAATTTAGCAGTGATTTCTAATCCACTAATAAAATTCAGAGTTTTTATGTTTTCACTCACTAGCATGCTATGTAACTTTTCTTTTTCTCCATGCTGGATTACAGCTGCACATTGTGTGCCTGATTCTCCAACAAAAGAAAACTAAACCCAGAATTGAAGGCAGTAGTGGCATGTAAGCAGATGCAATAAAACAAAGAAATTAATATGACTGTGAAAACACTCTTTTACCCCAGTAGGTGCACAGTTCTCAAGACTGAGTTTAAGCAGAATTCAGAAATGTAACAGGCCACCCCCATATTGATCAGTAATTTGGAGTTGACAGGATGGCATTGATATGGCTCACACAGCACCATCAGCATTTGCTGTAATTCCTTATGTGTGAATCTTTTGACCTTTTTTTCATGAGGAAAAACAATATCCAATCAAAAATAAGCACTTCATCTCTTTTCTTACAACCAGTACATTGGTGCTTCATTTAGTCCAAGAAATTACAACCAATGCCAGTTCAGTCATGCACTGAAGGAGGGATCTTTCCAGTACTGCTACTGGCAGTCTGCTCCATCTAAAACACAGCAGGTTCATTCAGTACAGATCAGTGTTGGGATAACTAAGGAAAACTCAGATGAAATATGATATGGGAGCAGGTGGATGCAGGACATAACTTGCTAAGCAGCACACAACAGCAACACAACACTGGCATGCAACAGTTCAGTCTAACTGTGACAAATGACAAGCTTTATACCATTAGGGACAATACACCACTTCAAAAATTGTTAGAAATCATAGGGAAGGTTCTTAAGAAAAGTGCTCTTCCCCATCCTCTTTCTTCTACACTTAGTCATAAAAAACAGGAGAAATTAAATGGGACAAAGCAAAAAATCTTCTCTTGAGAAAGAGTCCCCGAGTTATCAGAAGGAGCTAAGAGCAAAATAGTCTTCTAATAGCCACAATCACGGCTGATTATCAATATTTTAACATATTTTCCACTTGAACAAAGCATATCTTTAAGTTCACCTAGTTTAAAAAATCAAGTAAAATTGACAAGTGATAAGGATTTACTTTAAAAGCAGTTAGCAATGTGCTGAAACCAATTTTGCCCCTTGAATTTTTCCTGTGAAGGGGAGTGAAAAGGGAGTCCTTTTGTGAAGATGAAAACCAGGGAGATAGAAAGAGCAAATGGGAAGGAGGGAGGAAGAGCAAGCCAGTGGAAGACCGAGAGAGAGAAAGAGCAAGGAAGTGGGAAAGAGGGGATAGGAAAGGATGTCCCAACACCTACCTCCCAGAAGAAAGGAATAGTCCTGGTCAGCCTACTGAATTTCTATTTTGACTGTTATTTGCCTTATTATTATTTTATTGTTATAAAAGAACATCAGGAACAAATCTCAATAGTAGTATTTTCAGTTACTTTTCTACTACGTTTTATTTTCTCAAAATTTAACTTTAAAAGTAGAAGACCTAGACAAAATACTCAGTGTCTGACAATAACTAAATTCCTAAAAACTTCCCATAAGCTTTAATACTGAAACACAATTTAATCAGCTGTCAGACAACAGCATTTAGAAGTCAAATAGAGACAGGAGTTTGGAAAAATTCCAGGAAAGCTGCTCACTCTCCTCTCATACCCAGTAACATATCCTCACGCTCCCTTAAAAACCCATAACACTTGGAACTTCTGCAGCATGCCTGGGAGGTTACTTCAAAATAATTTAAGTTAAAGAGTCTCATGAAGAATTTCTCTGCCAAGTAACTGCCCTCTCCTATGCAATGATAATAATCTTTTTATATTTTCCAGCACTAAACACCACAGCTAATTGCAGTGTTGGCCAGCTGTCAAGAGGACACAAAAAAATCACTTCAGGAGGGAGATTCTGGGTCATTTCGTGCCTCTCAAATCATGACTGAAACTTTAAACTCCATTTGGAGACCAAAAGACCTCCAGCACACTGCAAAGGCCATTGGTTTCAGTCATCAGAATGAACATCCTACTCTGTAAAAAACATTTGGCTAATTTTTCCCAGCTCTGGTCACCAACTAACAGGCCAACCACAAGATTGCCAATGGCAAAATGTATCATGTCGATAGGAATGCAGCCAACAAGAGGAATCTTTCACCAGTACTACCTATAAATAAGGTTTCTAATTCTATAAAAAGAATTGTTCAAACAACACAAAACTTGGAGCACAACTCGATTTTACTTTTTTAATCAGTTACTAGAGGCAAAAGAATGTCTCAGAGTAGTAAGATTAAGCATGAGCTCAAGTTTGCTAATAGATATGAGCTAAAGCCCCAAGTATGCAACCATTAGTGCTGAAGTCGTTCATCTTCTCACTGTCTTTTCTTTTGAATACTCCTTCTACAAGTAATTCAAGTTTAGTGCTCGTGAAGAGTAAGGCACACATTCCCTATGAAAAATATAATTATATTCTAAATGTGATATATGGGCAACTTACTGCTTGAAATTTCATACAGTAGTATCCAATATATAAATATACACAAAACTGATTTGTAACCAGTAAAACAATTTTAGATCGAGAGATTTTTTGGTAATGCACCTAAAACCATCACATAGTGAGGTCAGCAGCTTTCCATGTTCCAGATGACAAGAATCTAGTGGTACGAACCCAAGCAGAATGTGTCTATTTTCCATGTGTGTGTTCTTGTCAAATCCACACAGTGCATTTATCTCTGCAATTCTGAATGAGTCAGCCTCCTATAACTTACTGCGCTTTAGGAATAGAAAAAACTCAATCCCACTCTGTTTATTGAACTACTTCACACACTCACTATGCTTTTAAGAAATACTAAATACTTCTGCCAACAAGTGTATTCTAGAAATAAAGCAATAAAAATATTTCCTCTTATTCTGCACACATAGCAATTTAAAAATCATACACAAACTCTTAAAATATCCTCTTAGCTCTTAGATTTGTACCAGATTGAAATACTACTGTTGAGAAGAATCAAACTGCTGTTTATAAAAAGCCCATTTCAGTTTTTCTATTATTGAGAAGGATCAGCAGATAGATTTAGCTGGGACCTACAGGTAAAAAAATTGCTTGTAATAAAACACTGGGTGTATTTTAGTTGGATGTTTAACAGCATCAAATTTCTAAAACACACATAACACACAACATAACACACCAGCAAGTAATCAACAGATGCAAACTGCAAAGCCAACATGTAGAAAGCACGACAACGTACAAGGTTGGAGCTGATTTTTGCACCTGGATGTTACCAAAATGGAAAGATCAGCAGATCAAAAGCACAGCAAATAATGGCAGGATTCATGCAATGGAAAGATTGGAAGAAGCAAGCCACTGCAGACAGATTTGTATGGTAGTTAATGTATGAAAAAGCTTACTTCATTTAGAAAGCTCACTAATTGGTCTACCGTTAAATAATCAGTTTTGTCTCCATTGCTGAAAAGAAATTTATTAGAGAATGTAAGTTTTTATGCACGATGCTACAGTAGGTATGATTTACATGTTGACATTGTTGATACTTTTAAAACCACCTACTTTTTTACTTGAAGTAGCTCTATAATCTCAAAATGAACAGTCACAGAAAACATAATAACAGTCTAAGCTTGGCACAGTATAACTCCCATAATATATATTCCTACAACTTAACTAACATCACTTCATAACACAACATGTAAGTCCTCCAGCTGAGAATAAATCGAGTGTGGAAACTTTTTAAACTTCAAATTTCTTATTTAATTTAATTAGTTCACATACTGTGTTAATCACCTAAAGGAGCAAGTTAAAAATTACAGTAGTTAGTAAAGCCAATGCAAAACCAAAAAAAAAATGTTCCAGGTGCCTCCTCTAACTCATGTAAAAGTTGCTCTGAAATACAGAGTGAACTTTTACATTAGCAGTCCTAGAGGGAAGGAAGGAGAAAAACATAGACTTGAGCTTGTCTTAAAGTACTGTTGATGCTACTCGAGTTCAATGTTAGATAAATTTTACAGTGTTCTATCACTATTAGATATGGATTAAAAATACAGCAAAATGTCCTTAAAGCAAGATTGTATTGAATTTGAACTTACATCTTCTTAAAGAGGTCCTCTATGTCAGTTCGGGGGCATATCTTTTGGGTGAGCTCATAAAATTTCTCATAAGTAAATGCTGCAGGCTCAATTTCATCATTCTGCAACGAAATGCAAAGGTACATTTATCCAGAAAAGAGAGCTGATGTGCTCTTTTCCCAAAGGAATATCTTATATGAGAAAAAGCACTTGAGAACTGGTTTAAGCTCTTTACCTGGTATAGATTTACCTAGTTTCTTTACTACTTACTTTCTGAAAGCAGTTCTTAATTCATCTTTATCATAAATCTATTTGATGTGCTTGGATTCTAACCTCACAGTAACATTAATTCTGCATAAGCACAGGGATGGAAAACAGCCTGTTTTTCTTCTGAGAAGAAAAAAAAAAAAGCCCAAAATGCTCAAAATAGTGTAAAAACTTCAGGATACTTATACTGATGCCAAGGAACATTGAGAAGTCCCAGGTTAGGTGCAACGGTTTTAAAAAGTTGGGCAGTTCTCATACAGGGAAATTTCCACAAGGACTGGAATGCATGGATAACATATTCAGTGCCATGTCCTCCTCTGGACAAGATAAGAACTGTAGCAGTGAGGCAAAATCTCATCTCAGGTGTCAGAAATTCATGTGTTTCCATGCTGGGAATTCGTGTTTTTCTGCACCCCATCTCGTGGCTGGAGATTGCAGCCTCACCAAGTGGTTGCTGCAGCCAGGCCAAGAAGGGCTGGAGTCTCCAAAATGAAAGAAGGGAGATTGGAGAGGGTGTAAAGCCAAAAAAACTATCTCCAACCATAACCAGCCATCACCTCTTGCAGCTGGCAGGTGCTCCTGCTGCCAGTGGGGCAGAGCTGGACAGCAGCTCTCCAAAGGAGAGGAGCAAAGAGCAGACTCTTGTTCAAGAAAATCAATAAAAAAGGCATTACGTGCATATTTTGTGCTCATATACTTTGTATAAATGAAAAAAAGGGAGTCTGTGAGAGAAAAGAAGGGAAGTTTCATCTAAAAGGTTTAAGGACCGCTGTGTCATACAGATTTAATTACATTTTAGGCTTTAGTACACAACCTGCAGTGATCAGTAAGTTACTCATGAACAACAGGCATGGGTTTTTGGTGATGCAAATTGACTTAGATTACAGCTACAGATGTGAATGAGTCATCAGTTTATTAGTATACAAAAACAGTTATTCAAAACCACTAAATACCTTTCCACTGGGAAGACCTAATTCCTTAAGTGCCTGGAAGATGACTTTTTCTGTTTTACCTGATGCAAAGGTTCTGGTAATGCTAAAACAAAAAACAGTGGAGAGAAAAAAAAAAAAAAAAAAAAAAAAAAAAGGAGAAATGTTAGTCACTTTTTAAACAATCAGTTTTCCCTCTCTTGCTTTTACTGCCAACATTTTCCTCTGGCTTCAGCTGATGAATGTAAGTATCTTCCAAGTACTCGTGCAGTTGAAGAAGTGCTCTAAGCTTCACAGAGCAGCCCTGCTCTGCCTGCAAGCCAGCCATTAGAAAATACATCAAAATAATGAACTGCAAAAAGAACAAAAAAGGATTTTTTTTCCAATATGATGGGATACAGAGCCATGTAAAGCATTATTCCCTTTGCTCTTTTAAATGGTGTGCCTTGATAAATGAGTGGGTTTAAACAGCAGCATGTTCTACTAGTGAGGAGACTCATGTTTCCAGCCACTCCTGGTTGTAGGGACTTCCCCTCTGTTCCAAGCACTGACCTGTGCCTTCCAGGTCATACATAAGATAGGTGTGGACTGTTCCCAATGGCAGCTTCCTTCCTCTGTCCTGTTCATGGAGTTGCTGGTGTCAAGAGACTTCCCAGCTGCATGGCAAATCCCATTCCAGCTGCACCGCCCACTCCTCCTTCTGAAGGCTCCCTCACCTTGCAGCCATTGAGAATATCCTTTTCTAGTCATACTCCACACAAATCCTCTAGGCAGATCTCAGCTGCCGCTGAAATATTTCCACCAAACCTACTCTTTCCTGAAACCAGAGGTGATTTCACCACGTATCTGACTGACAGACTGGTTTCTCTTGGAATGACATAAATCCCAAGCTGTTTGGTGTGACTAATGTGGAAGCCTTTGGTCTGTTTCTGTTTCCATTCAAGCTGAGTTTGAATAATCTCTGACTTTGGAAATGTAGATGAAACTTGACAGCTCTCCTGGCTCCTGTTTAGGGTCTAAGCTAAAATGACGTGTCCCACAACCCCTGGATTTTGGTATCTCAGCCTGGAGAGAAAAACTCCATTCTGTCTCCAAAATCTATTTGTAGTGCTCAAAAAAGCTGTACACTGGAAAAGACTCCCTGGCTGCTGATAAGAATATGTTGTTCTTTATCATCAAGTGAGATAAACATTTGCTGAGACTTTTAGTTAATCTCATGCATAAGAAATAATTTCACACAGAGAGAGGTGGGGAAGGAAACTGTTTCTGTTATTTGTTGTCATAGCAATTCACAGTTGTTTCACCCTCCAAAACACTCTAAAGTGCCTATGTAAATATTTTCATATTAAAAAAAAATTAGGACCAGGAAGTGAAAGATCTACTTGATAAAATAACATTTTAACAAATCTTAGGCGATTTTTTTTTCTTGCTGGGTGCTTACAACAGTTAGATCTCTATGTCCCTATTCAGGCATCTAAGTTAGTTATTTGATTTTCCAAAGCTGATAAGTACCAAGATATTTTCACTAAAACGTAGTCAGAGTTTAACTTCAGGAACTTGTTTTTTAAAAAAATCTCAGGCCTCTATTTTTCTACTAATTCTAAAATAGAGTAATGTTAGCTCTACAATTTACAACCTATTTGCAGCCCTATAAAAAATTCTATGTCTGCTCTAATGAATCCAGCTCCAATAATAAATGTCCTGTAAAGCACGTAATATTGGTGTAAGTAATTAATCAGAAGCTGTGAACCAAGACTCCACGGCTGCAGGGAACTTATTTTTGATGCCAAACTACTTTTTTATTTCACAAAAGATGACAGCAAACATGGCAATAATTTGCAATGAGAGCAGCAGTGTAGAAAAGATTGCATGAATCAAAAAAGATGGTAAAAATATAGCGTGATGCTTTCACTTTGGTAAGGCTGTTGGAAATAAAACTGCTTTGCCCTCTATCAGAAGAACCTTCATCTGAGCAGATTCACCTTGTTGTATCTCTACAGGTGTTTGCTCCTCATGTTCTACAGGGCTTTGGGTACCATGTCAATGTACTTCCTCATAAATATTTAAAATACTTCCCAGCTCTGGAACTGAGGAGTACAAATCTATTGCACTTGTTGATGGATTAAATGACTTGGTTTCTTCAGACCTTTCACCACTTTCCAACCATTACTTCAAAAATCAAGCCAACACAAACTGTTGAAATCAATCTTCTACCGTGGCTCCAACTTATTTATCAGCTTGGCTTGAACTGGAAGGACCCCTGACTACACTGTACAAGAAATTCTCTGTCTTTGATTTCCAACCAACATGGAAGTATTGAAACAGATTCCTTCCAGGCACTCTGGAGTAATCAATAGGAAACATACTTAAAAAAAACCCAACCCTCTACTTTCAAATTAATTAAACTGCCGTAAAATAGCTTTAAGCCCCATTTGTCATAGTTTAGCTTTGTTTTCTTTTTTTTTTCTTGTATATATATTTTCACAGTTAGAAGCTGTATTTGCTTAAATCCTTTTAAATGTAGTTATACAAAGGAATAAGCATAACTTGAGTGGAGCTAGTTTCTAAACGGGCTCTCGCTGAGCAGGTGCAACTTGTACGTGTAGAAAATCCATTTTCTGCCAAGAGAAAGCTGCAGAAACCAAGTGTTCTTTTTTTTTAACAAATGCTGACCTTTTTAGTCATCACTTACAGTAGTATTAAAATCTGAAAATAAAAAATGCATTACAAATGCCCTGTCCTTGTCAGAGCTGTGGATGTAATTCTAGACTCAGACTGCTAAAATTTATTAAAGCCCAAAAGGCAAAACTGCTACTCTCCTAAGGTTTTCGCACTGCTAACTGACAGAATTTCTTCTCTCTCAGACACAGCAGGTTGGTAGCAATAGTTATATGCCCCAGAGCACATTAAAAAAGTCCAAAATAGTTGAGAAAAACCTTTGTGGCTTTGCAACTTCCAACTGTCCTAACGAGGAGTCATGAATATTTACGCCATTCACCACCAAGAGCCCAGGGATTTTCACCTTCTTAAGGCTCATCATTCCCTATGGCCACGTGCTGGTTGCAAAAATATGTTTTAAACTTACGAAAATCAAGCAGCTGTGATTTTGCAAGTGAGATTCCTCCCCCCACCCCTCGGCATCTTACTGCAGTTCTGTGTAAAAATGAACTGCAGGTTGATATTGGGGTACATTCCTACAGCTGAATAGAGCTGCTGGGTATTCTGTTTCTGAGAGAGAAACCTTCCGCTCTGTCCCCAGAGCTACAGCAGGAGTCCCTGAGCATCAGCAGGAGGTGGAGGTTGAGGAAACAGGGATGACCAGACAACACGAGATTTAAAAACAGGTAAAAGGGAAGGGTCAGTTGGAGAGGAAGCAGTGGTTTAGACCATTGAAAGAGTTACTGAGAGGGAGGTTTGGGTAAACTTGGTGCCCCTTGCACAGCAGAGCCATTCAGCTCTCATTTCCCAGTGCTCCCCAGCTTGCCTTCCTCTTACACATCCCTGTCCTCATCCATCCAGCTCTCCTTCTGTTCCCTTTTTTTATCTCTCCACGCTCCTTCTCAGCACCAAGTGTTTGTGGGATGAAATGGGAAGCAGTGAATTCCCCCACATTCCAGGCTGCCCAGTGCTGGGACACCTGGGTGTCTGTGTCCCACTTCACTGCTGGATCAGGCCCATCTCATGGCTTTGCCATCAGGGCTCCGATTCACCCTCTTTTCTGGCAGAGCAGACTGATTTTTCCCTCCTTCATTCACAATCCTCACTGACACCTCTCCCAGTCCTTCCAGTGGGCAATACAGTGCTTCCTGGATGAGCCCCAAAACATTCCCATCTTTTACACACACCAGCATAATGCATCCCTTGGAGCCTCCAGATTTAAAGGAGATTCAACTTCATGGAACAGCAGATCCCTTACAAAATTACAAGCAAACAACTTTTGCAATAAATTAAGCTGCTAGAGACCAATTTATGTCGGCCTGGAAATACTGCAAATTTGAATTTAAAGATTTAATACACTGGAACCAGTGGACTGGTCCATCTTCAGCACCAGGCAGACTTCTCTGCATACACAAATCAGGGTGCTGTAGCACAGTGGAGGGAATTTATACCTCACTAAATGTGATGTAAAATATTTAAAGGCTGAAACAGTTTCAGACAAGCTAGCAAACCATAAATTCATACTGAGGAATAGAGCTCTGTGTTCAAACACAGGCATAAAGCTCCAAAGTCTTGAAAATTAGTATGTCCCTGTGGCATTGTTCCCTTGTCGTTGCCCTCAAGTTGATATTCCTCATGGGACATCTGCACAGAAGGTGCTTTATGGCAGCTGAGTTTGGAAGATTAATACACTGAAGCAGCCTTAGCACCTTCAAGGTGTCACCTGAGTCATGAAACTACAGAAACCTGGAAAGCACAAGGCAGGTCCTTTGTCTTTCTGCAGATTCTATGGATGCAAAATCCTCTTTCTCTCCCTTGAAAAAACCCTGCTGTGTGAGGCTTATCTTACAAAGGCCTCCTTTCTTGCTCCCTTCTCCAATTTTCTACTTCTGAGAAAACAGCATGCCCCAAAAATGTGGTTTTCATGTGCTACATAAAGAGAAAAGCAGCTCAGTGTATTAGGAAGAATTCATTTCTAGAGCAGGAGGGGGGAAGAATTGTTGCCTGGCCAGAGAAGACTGAAAATCAGTACTCTGTAATAGTTAATAGATGTACAGAAGGAAATACACCATTCCAGCTTTGCTGTTACTGACAACAACTAACCCAACAGTTCATTTACCACGTGCAGAAAAACAAATATTATCTGGGGGGGTTCCCATAAAAGCAGAAGTATTTCTGGCAGAGCTATATGTGTCTCTTTTACAAGGAACCACATTTTAAAAGGTACCTTTTTGTCCTCTGCTTAACTGGTCTGAAAGCTTTTATGGTTCTTTTTAAAAGGATTTTATGAAATTTTACAACTGAAAAACCCATCCCAGAGTTTCGAGCTGAAAAATCTGATGCTCTTCACTCTAAGTGGTTTTGGAAACTATTACAGGGACTTTTATCTTCATTACAACAAACCACAAAGAACCAACTAGGCTGATAAGAAGTGTTGCCTAATTTACTGAGGAGGTCAGCTAAGAATCTCTAGTTTTGTACTTATTGTTACATATTCATTAGTAATAATTGATATTACATTGTTTTTTTAAGTCACAGAATTTTATTAACAATCAGTACCTGACAACAACTGTGCTTACCTCCGAACTGGAATTTTCCCATTTGTGTTTGTTAGGAAGGCCAACTTCATCCAGCTGAAATTAGGAATGAAATACTTTTAAAATACTATTTATTAGAATTGGGATCTAGATACTTACGTTTAGCTTGAGATTATTGCCCTGTCTGTGAGATGAGTACAAAAAAATAATTGTTCCATAGTAAGAACATTTTTCTGTAACCTCTTAGTGCTTGAGGCAGAGCAGTTCATTAAATGTAAAGGCCAAAAGCAGCCCAAAATATCAGTACAGCAATTAGACAAGTGTGAAGACAAGAAAGTCTCCTGGGGTTTCACTTGCATATGCATCAAGGAAAGAACAAACTAGACAATAATTAAAACACACAAAACAACAAATCAAATGAACAGTTATAAGTCCTTTTTTAATTTCTCCTGGGCAGGTGCCAGATATAGCCTTGAGACTTCTCTGGTCTCAGTGAAAGACAAACTCAAGTAATTTAACACAATTTTCTTTATTACACTGGTTTGTGACTGTAAATGTTGAAGTACAAAACTCAATCTTTTTTTTTTTCAATTCCAAGAAGGAATATACAGAAAAATAAAGGAGAAGGGGAAGGAAAGAAAGTAACTTACTGTTTCTTGAGACATGTCATTGGACTGACATTGTTAGCTCTAAAGTTGTGGATGATGGATCCAAGCCCTTCTACCCATTGCTGAAAAACAGGAAAATACAGAAACAGCAAATTAGGAAAATGGAAGAGGGAAGAAGTAGGAAAGCTTTTCTTGGAGCTATGGATAATGTTAATAACTTGTGTTGTGGAAAAAACCTGCCTACTTCACAGGCTATGGCATGGAAAAGTCCAGTCACATTTTACTCATTACCATTTCATCCTTCCCCAAACCAAGTGACTGTGTTTTCCATGCTCCCAAACACCACATGAAGCATCAGCAGTGCTACTAAATCAGTTTATTGCCAGCCAAGGCAAGTGGTCCACTGACTGATTTCTTAAGCCTTCTATTTATAGCCTATATAAACATTTGCCTCCCTTTCAGTGGTGGGGGGCAGTATCAGCTATTAATAAGCAACATGATGCAATATGTGATGAGATATTCAACAGGTCCAGTTTTAGCAAAGGAGTGAAACAAAATAACAACAAGCTAGAGGCACAACAATTGCTCTGTGACACCAATATCATCTAACACACTGTTACACATTCAAGTCCTGCTTGCTTTCTTGCTTTCATCCTTAAAAAGCACAACATTCCCATAATCACTGGGATGACTTTCAGCCAACAGCAGCATTACAGCCCTTACTTATGTAATTCCATTTTTATGGATCTATTTTTCTACTATAGCCTGCACCTAGACTTTGCAGTAGTGTATAGAAGCTGCAGCTTAAGGATTAGGCCCTAACATGAACACTCATCGATTTCAGCAAGAATTCCTGGCAAGATAAAGCTACAGGAAGGAGAAAAAATGACAGCACTCCAAGCCAAGTTCGATCTCAATTATGCCATTGTAACACTGGGATTACTCAACAGATAATTTACACTGGTGGAACTGAGATGGGCTTTGGTCCACTGCTAAACATTAACCTTATGAATAAAAAAGCTTTTTGCTTCTGGCCAAATTCTGTGCAGGCAGCTTGAACTGACTTGGGCAGGATCCAGAATTTGACACTTATAAATAGATGCAGATGAGTGTATTTTTCTTTTCATGAATGAGTGCTGTACATCTGCAATACAGATGGAAAAAATCTTGATTTATACTAGAGGAATACTAATGTCTTTGGGAAATGGCACATTGTAAAGTGCAGGCAGCAAATCCTTGGGGGCTAAAACAAGGTCTAAGGTGTCACTTCAACAGATAAACACACTTAAGCAGATCCTTGTACTCATGACACATTAAATCTATTTTGTTTTAGGGAAAGTAGCCACTTGTTAAGACATTCATATTTAATTATCCTTTTTAAAATGATCTTTTAAATAAGTACTGCATAAAATATGCATTCTAATAGTGTATTTGAGAATAATTTGAAAGTAGAAGTCTGACTTGTGAGAAAGCTAGTATTTGGGGTTTCTTAGGTGTGTTTTTGTGCTTGAAAACAACCCACCAGTAACAGTCTGCCCTCCCATCTCTATTTTTCCAACTGCATGAGTCTGATGACTAGTAATCAGAGGATGAAGGTACTGAATAGAAAGATAAAGAAAACAAGGTTCATGGGGCAAGATAATATTATTTATTAGAGCTGATATAACTAGAAACCAGTGACAGATTTAGGAAACACTTATCTTCTCCAACAAATGTTCTCTCACCTCAGATGATAAAGGAATAGAGCTTGGGGTAATTTCAGGGTAAATGCCTGAACAAGTCTTACATATATTTCAATTTCCTAGAACTGTCAAATCTTTAACTACCTATATTTGGGGTTTTGTGGTTTGTTTGGGTTTGCGGTTTTTGTTTGGTTTTTTTGTTTGTTTTTAAATCAGTGAAATGTAACATTCCTGTTGCATTAACACTGCCAAAGGTATACAAACATTTATTCTCGTGATTAGTCTGCAGTCCCTTCCAAACTCCTCCACCTTTCAGCACTGACCCATACAGTACAACTGTATATGCACTGCAAACAAAAAAATCCTTGCAAAATTAAATTACACAAAATGCATGTTGTGAATAAGCTTCAGTCTTTTCCTTTTTTTTCCTACCAAAAACCCCCAATGGTGCAGTACAGACCATATCACCATTTTAATCAGAAATAAACACCTACAGATCCATTCTGATTTGAAGGCAATGGATTACAACTACACCAGACTAAAATTTCAAAGTAAGGTTACCCTGCACTCAGTTCTGAAGTTACTTCTGTACATCAAGAGAAGCTGCCAAAAGGAACACTTCACAAGTAGAGAGAGAAATCAATACACTAACCACTTACCAAGTGGTATTTTTGCAGGAGTTGTCCTGATGATTCCCACTTTGCAGGCCTCCCTAAATCTTTTTTTCAGTGTTATTGCCCTTTCCTGATAGACATGCCAAATCAGGAACTCCACTCCCTTACAGCAAAAGAGCACAAATCTATAGCCAAACACTGATGAGCCACAAAAGCATCACACCTCTACTGGCAGCAGGCAAGGGAGCCAACTAAGAGCCTCTGTCCACCTCTGAATCATCTTCACGTCAGTGGGATGTCCCCTGGGCAAGACATGACAGTTCCAGAGACACGTTTGCCCATCTGTTCCACCTCATACTGTTGGACCACAAGGAAGCATCTGGCTGCTTGTCCTTCATTTTGGGGCTAAAGCAGGTTCTGGAGTGTCTCATTCGATATTGCCCATGGTTATCAGCTGGCCCCAAATTAACCGGGAACACAACAACAAACAAATTCAACAATACATTCAACACATTCAGATTTTTTTGTCCTTCTGAGCCAGACTAGTCTCCAAATAAAAACTGTACTCATAATCACTTTTAAGGCACGTGATCCAGTGCACGGATAGGCACAAAATTCAATGTCAAGCTGGCAATATATTGCTTTCCTGACAATATACCGTCCCCAGATTTAATGTACACTTGTCTGATGACCTTGCAGGAGGGATGAAAGAAGAGATCAGATTTCTCTCAGCTAACACACTACAAAGTATTCTGCAGCAGCCTGGCTTATATGCTATGATAGCACTTCTTATTCTACAGATGAAGCTGAAAGATCTGTAAACCTATGTAAGTAACAAGGATAAAGATCCTCAATTCTCTTCTTCCACGCTCAGCATTTTCAAATCACTACCTCTGCAAAGAAGGAAAATCCTGTAACAAGATGAAATTCTCAGGTAGATAGGAAACACTTCACTTGGGCCTTACAGAAAGTACAAAATGTTTCTGATAGGAATCAGGGTACATTGGATTCTTACTGATGCTAATGCTGAGCATTTTCCAATTTTCAAAATATGGTTCAGTACATTTCACCTGTCAGTGTAACTCCTGTAATGCAACTCCCTATATACAAATATTATTCCAGATTCATAGAGGAATCTGGGCCCTGCTATCTAATCCTAGAAAAACAACAATCACGAAAAGAAACAAAACCAAACACAAGTACATCTTAAATTCAGGCCCTCAGGCTGGCACAAGAGGCCAAAATCTACACTGCAGACGGGAATAAGCAGCCTGTGTTGTTTTTCTCTAACAAGATCAAATGCTGTCAAGCATCTCTAGAAGGAGAAGGTACAAGAAAAATTGACTGAAGAAGCACTCTCTCAGCTTTTGCTGTAGCACTCAAATGCTTCTGAGGCACTTAGTGACCCTGCATTTCTCGAGATTCATCGATGAAACATGGGCTGCAGTGGCAGGGTGCATGAATAAGTTTGGCCTTTCAATCCTCTTTTAGCCATCACCCTTTCATTTAGGGGGAGGGGGTAAAAAGAACAAAACTTATGAGAGGTTAAAAATCACCATAACCTACAGCTCATGGAATTCTAGACAAGGCCACACACGGATTATTTACCGACAAAGTCGGTATCGTCCAGGCCTCTGGAGATTTTACCTTCCCCTTTTCAGTGCAGTCTCTCCAGATTTATTTCACACATCAGCAAAGCCAGGGAAGCAAGGAGGCATTGCCCTCCGATTTTGGTATTCAGAGCCTATGACTGGCTGTCAGAGACAAGGGCTTGACAGCTTGAGGGTTCAGGGAGCCCATGGAGAAAAGAACCGTGTTTCCCACCTCTTCCCAAGCCAGTTAGGGGCTGGCAGGGCTCCCTGGCACTCGCCCTCAGCCAGCGGCGCCATGATCAGCAGATGTCCCCCTCTTCCCCCAAAGCAGATGTCAGAGAACTCACTTCTGTTCCATGAAAATTCCTTCTCCTCTCATGCCAGACAGTGACAGCGCCAAACCTATTCCCTATCTGATCAACTGCAGAGCAGACTTGAAGGATGTTGCTGTGAAAATTCTGGCACAGAGATAAAAGGAATTCTTCTGACTTTCAAGTATTCCATTAGGAAAGGTGAGGCTTGCACACTCTGTACTGGGAGTTGCCTGATGTGCCCAGACTGCTACCACACTTCAACAAAGCTTTCCACCCTGGAATTGCTTTCCCAACACTGGAGGGGTCTACTCAGAAAATGGCTGGAAGAATCACTTTGGCTGCTTTTGTATGCAAACTAAGGAAAACAGAGTGGAGTCTTACACAGTGAAATCCACCTCCTGGCTACAGAAAACCAGGGCTGAAGTTTTCAATTTACTGATAATTCTGCAGTGGCATAGCCAAGAAAGAACACCAAAAGGCAGAAAAGCACATGGAGAGCTCTGACACTGAAATGCAGGTTGGAATATGAAGAACTCTCCAGAGAACGTGGTATTACATACTTGGCACACGCCTACCCTGAATGGGTCAACTGTGGTCACAGAGTTAAGATAGCCATGACTTGCTCTGAACAACCTGCTCTAGTGGAAGGTTCCCTGCCCATGGCAGGGGTTGGAATTAGATGGTGTTTAAGCTCCCTTCCAACCCAAACCATTTTATGGTTCTATGAAATAGAATTCTTCTGTAACTCAAGAAGAGCCAGATAAAAACACCAATGTTCCTGAAGTGCTTCATTTTACCAAAACCATAATGGTCCACTTAACCATTTTAAACAAATTGAAAATAAAAAAAGAAAAATTAAAAATACCATTCCCACTGAAAAGCTGAGAAGTTTAGGAATGTCAAAATGAAACGTTTTCAGCTGCAGTCATAGAATCATAGAATTAACCGTGTGGGAAGAGACCTCCGAGGTCATCAAGTCCAACCCTTGATCCAACCCCACTGTGATTACTAGATCATGGCACTCAGTGCCACATCCAGCCTC
>JAWWES010000115.1:840477-854412 GCA_035583135.1 Lophotriccus pileatus
GATCGGCGTGACATTTGCCAACTTCCAATCATCTGGGACCTCCCCAGAGAGCCAGGACTGTTGGTAAATGATGGAGACTGGCTTGGCAAGCTCTTTTGCCAACTCCCTCATTTTCCATGCCATAAATATTATAAGCTGTATGATAAAGCCTGCATTTACCTTTATGTTGTTTGCCAGCATGTGAGTAATACAGCATTTCAGCACATGCTGTTTGTTCATTCTGGTGCCTCACAGGTGAAGCCATCAATGTGTGTCACTGTCTCTGTGACACACCTGTAGAAAATACCTATTTTCTATCAAATCTAATCAAAAGCATAAAAACAGCCTGTTTTACACCTATGGCTGCTGCAATCCTGACCCACTGCCAGAGGAACTGTGTGAATCAGCACTTCCCAGAGCCAGATTATCTTAACCACTGTTGTAAGCTTTGCCCCTAAATATGTAACATGAGCCTAACACTATGGCTCTTTGAATTAGGAGTGTTCACATGAAGACCTCTGCCAGCAGGGCAGGCGGAACAGTCTGGCATAAGGACAAAATCTATCAGCTGGAAAGATGATCCTTCCCAACAACACAGCTGGATCTGGGAAAGAAAAACTGTCAGGACAAATTTACCCCTGATATTCATAAATATTACATAATGTTAAAAAACCTGACTTAGGTTAATCTTTTAAGTTAAACTCCTTAGTGCATTGCCAAAGTGGATGAGCAAAGAAGGCAAGAAATCCATATTCTGGATCGCTGCAGTACAACAGCTTTACTGGACTTGTGCCACTTTTGGATAGGCAGCCTGCATGTCATGGGCTAAAGCCTCACATCAGCACTACATCACTTCTGCACTAAGGAAATTCACCCCTAAATACCTACGGGCCTTCAAGTATCTTAGACTGAGGAAAACAGATCATCTAATTACTAGGTCACAGCAAGTCCATCTGGGAAGTAAAAAAGAAAAATACACACATAGGCTCACACCTCTCATGTGTGTGTCTGTTTTAATTTTAGCTCAGGGTAATTTATACAACCTGATTTAATCAGGATTCCAAACATCAGGTTTTAAATTCCACCTTTTACAGTCACTCTCTACTGCCACAGTGGAGCTGCTTTAGGAGTGGACCACGACAGCTGCTTGCAATCAGAGACAGAGTACACCCTATTTTGTGGCTGTTTTAAGAGTGGAAACGAAAACCAATTTCTCAGCTGAAAACACCAATAAAATTTAAGTAGATGGAGTGTAAATACCAGAGTTGGAGCTTGGAGACAAGTGGAGGGATAATAAACACACTCTTGTTGTTGGAACAGCTACTCTTGGAGCTCAGCGATGCCTCGGCCAGACCTGCTGAGCACACTGGCACAAGGGGCAGAGGAATGTGGGGCTGCCCCAATGCAGAGGTGATGACAGATGACAAGAGCCAGCCTGTGATGGGGAGGGTTCAGCACTGCCCACAGCAGGCAGCAGCTCTGTGCATGCCGACCTACCACAGCTAGGGCATCCCAAGGCACTGCCCATGCTCTGCCACCCTGTCCTACGGGACCTGGCAGAACCTGCCTCCCAACGATACCACTCCCTGCATGGATAGCCTGAAGAAGCCAGGAATTCACATTAATTTTCTTCTTTGTCATGGTTTCTTGGTTCCATTATAACCCAGCCTTCAGGGAGGAACAATTACTTCTTTTCCAATTGTAAATTACTATCTACAGAAGCAGAATTCCCTTTTGTCCTCTTTTCTGGGCAGAAATGCTCTCAGCTTTTGTGTTGGGATCTGCCACTCAATTCCCTTGTTTCAAAGCATCCCAATCAGGTATTGACCAATCCAGGCCTTGGTTTATCTGAGGAAGGGACAGAAGATCTACAGCAAGTAACGTTCACCTTCCTCATGGCAACAGGGCAGGCACAGCAGAAACCAGGTGCGCCCCTAACACATATCTGGGCTGCTAAACCTACAATCACTGTCCCTTTTTCTCCAAAATCTTGCCTCTGTTATTTCAAAAGAGGGGCTTACATTTGAACATGGATTAAATCAAGGCCTATTTTAAACTGCTGCATAAAAGCTGCATAGCTACTTAACACCATGCAAAGGCTTATTTCTCCTAGAAGAGATCTACTGTGTCACAGAAGAAAGATGTTTTCTCATGAACAAAATAGGAAGAATTAAGCTGGAACAGCTCTATGTGCAGATAACTCCTAAACATTTTATTTTAGCACAGAACTACAGTAACAAATTGATGTACTTACCATATATGAAAAGCCAATATAGTACAGGCCAAATTCCCCAGCGAAGGCAACTTAGAAGGCCCTGCATTGATTTTTTTAGCTTGATCTGCTTTATCCTCTCCCTTGTGCCTCGAACATATCACATCAGATCAGGTGGATCATCACGGCTGACAGTTCTGGATATATATTTTGGTGATAAGGCTCCCAAATGCAGGACTCTCACATATATGGGCCTCTCAGAGCCTCCCCACACACAGACTGCAGCATTACACACCATTTTTGGTAGGCAACTTGGCTCTTAATGAAGCAATAGATCTTTTCAGCAGTGTAATTAGCTCATCTCTTGTGACAGTCTGTGTAACTGACCAACATCCTCACAAACCAATTAGTCTAATACAGCCTATTGAGATCTAAGGTGGCTGAGAAACTTTACAGTGACTTTCTGTTTTCAGAATAAATCACAGACACAGTTGGGTTAAGTATAAAACTGAATGTTGCCAACACATCCTTTTCTTTGCCTTTCCAGTGTTTTCAAAACGTAACTGTGGCATGTTATTTCCCTGAAAGCCTGCTGAAAATACACACAGTAAAATCAATTTAGTGTACCCATGAAAGTTATACAAGTATTTCTCCTATCATGGAGTTTACACAGTACTGCCAGTGCTTCCAAAGGGATGGATCCAAGGCAATGAAGGATCAAGCAGGTCTGCCAAGGGATTTAGTGATGCTGCATTCAGCAGAAAGTTTTAAATCAGGTGTGTGTTACTGATCACTACTCAATATTTTTATCTCACAGGCAAAACTGATTATAATCCTAAATACCCTGAATACATACAATCAGAAAAGAAAAATCCAAGAATGTGCATTTTTAAAACCCCTTGAATGTCTAAACCTAAGGTACTATCAGCACTTTGGGTCAGGTTTCTCAGAGCAGTTTACAGCAGTACCAGGACAGGTGGAGCCCCAGAACTTGCATTGTGAACTGCAATCTAAAGCTCTCAGGAAAGATGACATGTAAAAAAGTGCCACTATTTCCTGAGGACTGTTCCATGCCAACGGGAAACAGAAAAGAACCTGGGTACACTGGGATCCCCTTAACTGCAGAGAATTTTCTTTCCTGCTTTTGGCCTTTCAAATAATATGAACCGCACAATACAATTGGGTCATCGCTGAACAGAATTTTGGAGGGCTGAACTCCATCCACCAGGAAAATGGAAGTCACTGCAGTTCCCTCCAGCATCCCTGTGACAGACCCAGTGCATAACTGCCACATATCCTGCTGGACAAGTCCCACACAGAGATACTCAACAGCTGAAGAAATGATCTGTCCTGTATTTCCTGGTCCCAGCATCTAATTTTGATAAATCACTGTGCATAGAGAGGCTGAGCACACCGGCACATTTCCTTTCACCATGGCACACAGACGTGTCACAGAGTGCTCCAAATGGATGTTTCCTGTCCTCCTGAAGAGTGAGGCAGCAGACAATAAACCAGGTATTTCAGTTAGCCAAGCAGGCAGACTTAGAAAAACAACTGAGTACTGCTCATGAGCATTTCTTTTATTTTTATCTCCCCCACACTGTTTAACTGTGAAATACCTTGGCTACTTCTGCGTTTTCTGCTACCATGTAAGTAAAGCTGATGTTCACCAGGTCTGTGCCACTGCAAACACACACTATCCGTCCTTCCAACTCATTCTCTGACTTTCCAACAGCCTCAAGTGCCATCAGTATTTTGGGATCCTGTGAAACAGAATAAATAACTTGTTACACTTGCCACATTTCTTATGCAGTGCCCTATGGTCAAGATGCATTTTTATCTCCATATACACTTACACCTTTAAACCTTTGCCAATTGTCATAAGTGAGTGCTTTCACTTCAAAAGACTGTGTGTAAACTCGAAAAATGAATCTATTCTGACAGTCAGGAACTTGATTGTGAGAACTCATATTTTCATCATGAAAAAGAAAAATTAATCACTCCAAGGACTGGAAACAGAGGAGCAGTATTAATCTCTAAGTTAATTATTCCAATCTAGTTAAGTCCATAGTTCCTGAGAGTTATGATCTCTGTGACTTATTGTGTCATACAAGCTGGTATCTGCTGCAGGTCAAGGACTACGGATTTAATGGGTTTATTTTTTTAAAGAGTAAATTCCTTATGTAAAGACAGAGCTGAAGTCTGAAGCATATTGGTATGGCTGTCAGCACATGGGTTGTCTGCAACACCCCTTCTCATTACACTCCTCTACGGGGGAGGGATCTTATTCTTTGCATTCCCAAGAGAATTATTAAGAGATAGTTATCTACAGTTAACACACAACTACTTAACGCATGAAAGTGGAAATGCAGAGTCCCAGCAAATCTTCTAAACTAAAGGCCTCGAGGAGGGAAGGCCACAATTCACTGCAGAAAATCCTAAGTACTCCTTCTGAAGAATACCACTGAGGATATTTCCAAAGTTTTAGGTTCCCCCAGTATTCCTAGCAAGTACTTCTGTTGATGCTCTTCAAAAAGGCAGACTGTGGCCAGCTGCCCTCTCTGACCTTTTAACTGCATAAAGAGGGATGTAAACAAAACTTTCGGTGTTTTATGTCAATGGTGCAAGAAGATAAAACAAATTTTAAACTGATAGGAACAAAATCTGGAAAATGAAACATTTTTTTCCAGATCTGTAAAACAAGTATCACAATACACTGTTACAAAGTAATTAAAAACTCCTGCTACGGGCTCCTAATGTCTGTTGTTCAGCCTTCCCCTCATCCTGAATCCTGTACTACTTCAGAAAGACCAGATGACTGAACCCTCAGTTACAGCAAATTACTTCAAAACTTAACATTTTAGATCACAATTACAAAATAAAAACTGTGTTGCTGGTATTATTTGAAGAAAATAATGTATTCCTCTATTTCACCTTCAGTTTACATATTTCTTGTTTAAATGAAGAGCATAAACCACAGAGTACCTTTGGTACAGCTCCAAAACGAACACTGTTGATCAGGGAGCATTCTAATACCTGTCCTTCCTGAAATGACAAAAATAGGTGCAAGTTCAAAGGGCTGTTGAGACGTGGCTCCATTAGGAATTGCAGCAAAAATAAACAGTGAATCTTCCTTGTTAACACTGTTAACAAATATAAACAGCATATTTCCCTTCAATGTCTGTTATTTCCCTCTTAAATACTTCACTTCTGCCAATTCTAAAAAAAAGTAGTATGAAGGCTAGTTTTGTAACTAAACTAACATGGTATTTTAGATGTTTGAAAACTAGCCAGAATATAAACCAAATGCAATAATATCTAATATATATTCCTGATATGACTGTAATATACCTTTCCTTCACTTTTCCAGCTCAGAAAAAAACCAAATTCATCCACTTGGAAGAGACAGTTGCTTTCAAAGACGAAAGATTCCTACAGAAAAAAAAACACAGATCATTATTTTAGTCAGCTGGACAAATATCATAAATTTATTTGTTGTTCAAAAATAAAAGATTGTTACATTTCTTCCCAAATACCTTCCTGGAGAATTTGCTAGTCCCAAACAAACAGAACTGAGGGAGGCAGGCTTTAAAAAAAAAAGATATTCTTTAATGATTTGTCTTCTTGCCAACGCTTGAGACAATTGGATGCACTTAATAAGTATTTTCCTACTTCAACTATAAAGATGTTTTATTTAATAAAAGCAGTGATTCTTACCTAAGAAAAAAACCTTAATGAAATGGAACTTCAAAAAAATTATTGAAAATTAAATGCTTCAAACCACGTAAAGGTTAAAATATACATAATTCGCCAATACTGTCAAATGCCGACATTTCATTTTAACATTCAGAATTTGGGAAGAACTTTTCTGTTAGGCTATGGCAGTGTTAATGCTGTGAGCAATTTATGGCCAGAGTATCAGACAAGCAGAGTTTGGAGGATATTGATTTGTAGAAGGAATCAGGAAAGAATAGCATTCCAAAGACACTGGGCAAGGCAAAAAAAATCAGATTAGCTGAATTAAAAAAGAAATTTCCTCCACACACCTCCAGCCTCAATTAGTGCATCATAAATTAAGCTCAAATGCAGGAAAGGAGTGTGCAGAATCAATCACTTCTTGAAGGAAAGAAGGATCCAGAACTTCCTGACTTCCTTAATTGAAAACTGACAGCCATGTGTGCAGAAGAGTCCTCTGCAAGGACACAATCCAGGCTCCCAGCTGTATTTTTGGTAACACACCAAAATTTGAGCACTGAAATCTCTTCTGTGTCTGCCCGTTCTGTCTCCCAACAAAGGTGCCAAGGAAGAAACGTGGGCCACACCCCCTCATTCAGATCCTCACAGGCTGTTCCTTGAGCAATTATTTGCTGAGGAAAATTCAAGCTTTTCAGAACCTCCTTTCTAAGGAATTCCATTTCCACCGGTATCTGTTTTGTTTATCTGGCAACAAAACTGAAAATACAGGGTAAACCAGCTATCCCTATCTTGGCAGGCCTTGTGATAAAAAATACCTTTTACTAACATTTCAAAAGGTAAGAAGCAAATACTAATATCCCTGAAGGCACTTACAGAGATACCTTCACCTTACACAGAATTCCTGTCCAAACAAGATTAAAAATAGACCCTGATAAAATTGTTCTTATCACCACATCAATGCTGAGTTTAAAGTAAACTCCTCAACACTTTATTTCAGCTGTGTAAAACACCCTTTTTTGCATTCCTTTAATAAATTTGGATTAAAGCACAGCTGAAAGTGGGATCATAGTAATCATATTTCAGATAGAGTACAGATTGATTTTCTGAAGTAGATAAAACCCCTCCAGATCTCAAATGGTGCATTTGGATCAGAATATAAATGTTCTGTGTTATCTTATTTTCCCTTGTGATATGCAGGTCCTCAGCTTATATATTAAAAAAAAAGCAATATATTCTCCCTCTCTCCATTTGATAGCTGTGCAAAACACAGAAGACTCACTTTGTTCAATAATGTGCCTTATGAATCTGCAAAGATCAGTTTTATGCATGTTACAGATATTTTGATCCAATTCTCCCCTTCTCTTCCTCAGGGCTTATTTCAAATCAGAGGAATTAAATATATTTCAACACTGTTTCATTTAAAAGCAAAAAACTGTACAGCGATAAAGTGTGTCGGTATTGCCTCCCCACAGACACTTCTGGAGGTATTACCAGATAAAATGAAAGTTTCTTTGTGTACAATAAAAGCAGACCATGAAATATTCTATCACATCTGCATATTTAAAAGAGAATAGCAAATGAAAGGCAACTGGCCTCTTACCTCTTCATATCTATCAAACACAGCTCCATCTTGCATAAAAGAGGGAACTGGCTTCTGCCAGTTGAATTCGTAAGGTTTTGCCATGATTACAGAAGAAAAACCTGCAATGGAATGAAAAAGTAGAGTTCAATTACTGTCCTTTAAAAGGAGTATTTCAAAGTCCAAGCAGGAAAAAAGTGAGTTCTGGCTTTTCCTTTCACACAGAAATATTGATAAGTCACAGCGTGTTTCCTAATAAAGAGTTTTCCTCATAAGGGTAATTTTGTTTCATATCTTTAAAACGAAAAATACTTGTAAAACGTGTGTCTGAACTTAATTATTTGAAAAACACTTGCACTGTAACTTCTAGAGTGTAATGAGGCTGGGATTAACAAAGCTCTAGGTGACATAGAATACCACAACCTGTAATATAGACAAGTGCTTCTTTTTTTACAGGAGTATATCAGATGCTACACAAACAGACTGTGTTTCCTCTTAACATTCTAAATTGTACGCTACATAAGCAAAACATGTTTCTTCTGTGTTCTGTATTTCAAAAATCCGTTTATATTAAACAAAGTCCTGGGTGTTTTCAGTGGTATTTTATACATAACCTAATATATGGATAATAGATAGGTCAAAATTCATTGAGGAAAAAAAAACCTGCTTAGACACACAAAGAATTAAATAAAGTTAGCTAGTTCCATTGTGCACTTCTGCAAGTTTAGGAATGTGAACAAAATTGCTAATTTAAAATACAACAGACAAGTCATAACATATGGACCTTTCAATAAAGACCAGCCAAATTATCCAGTATCCTTTTCAACACCTTGGTGCCTTCAAGGTTATGTTGCTTTACACCAGAAAATTTTGTCCCCTGAAATATTGCAGTTCAATTTATATGAAGAGAATCTGCATTGTTCCTGCTTACTAATGCCATCCACAGCACACATATTTTGCTTATTCCCTTATACACTTGACCAGAAAGCCTTGCACGAGGAGGGAATAAATACCCTTGGCAGCAGCAAGATAAGCCTGACTCGCAGCTGTCAGGAAACCATTCTGTGAGACGGAATATTGGGGGTGACCACAGCACAGAGTCACAACCACTGACCTCACATGCTGCTGCTTACCCTGTTCTTGTCTGCCTGTCCCAGCCCTCCTCTGACAATTGATAATGTTCATCTACTCCTGACTGTCTCCAGAGGCACAAAGCAGGGTTATGTGTGACCAGCACAGCTCCTGCTCCGCTCCAGCGCAGGCACTCAGCTCATGCAAGGCTTGTCCAAGCGAGACAGATAAAAAGCATCCATAAAACTCGAGGGAGAGCATGACAGTCTGTGCAATCTCTGCTATGCAAACCACCTCTGTAGCTTTTGTGTTGCCAAAACCCTGAATAGTAAATTAAATTAAAATATTACTGATCAGGTAACAATGCTTCCGAAAGGTTCATAGACAGAAATGTCTACTTGGACTGAACTTTAAACTCAGAACAGATGCAAGCGCTTGAAAAAGCTTAAGGACTTTGTAGTATCCCCCTTCTCTGTCTTGGTCTCTTTCACATAAAGAATGTTCTAACAAGAAAAAGAACATTGGTTTTAAGAACAGTTATTTTGATAAATTCCTACTGGAAAAATAACCTTACTACTTCAAAAATGCAAAGCACATTTTCATGCTGCCCATCTCTATTTCCTGCCCTTTTTTGGTCACTGATACAGGAACATAAAAATACATATATCACGTTTCCGAAGCCTTAGGAATAAGATGAATTAATTCTCCATAACAACCAAAAATACAATTTGAAATTTATATATATGTCACCACTGAGTGTTTGCTTTCATTGAAAACGGGATGAACACTCCAAATAATGTGTCTGTACTCTCAAATTTAAAAAAAGAGGCTAAACAATATTTAAGACTATTCGTCTGTACTTTTTTTTCCCCTGATAAAGAGTTGCTTTGGACAAAACAGAGAAGAAGCAACTAGGGCTGAGAAGTGATCAGCTACACTTAGTATCTTATCACAACCCCCCCTCTTCTTTCTGCCAGTCCTACAAATGAGTAGTAATAGCTTCCTCATAAGCACCATGACATGTTTTGAGACCCTTTCAAATTATTGAATTTTTATTAGTTTTTTGTAAATACAATTATAACTCTCATGTTTCTTCCAGTCTATATCAGCATGGAGTTCCTTTTCCCTCATTCCATGAAGGAAGCTGGATAATAAGACAGCCACCCCACTGCAGTAGCATGATGTTCTGTACAGTTCACAGACTTCATACAGTAGCTCGATATAATCACAACAACCTGGAAACTTAGTGCTTGTTCTTGGAACAAAGTTACAACCAGAGAAACACAGCTTCAGAAAGGTGTTTTCTGACTTTACGTGTTTTGTTAAGGGCAAAGTTGAAAGCAGAATCAACAGAACCCCATACCACACAATCAAACCTCAAAGGTCTTGGAAAAATATCCTTCAAAGGAAGCTTCACATATATATGCCTGAAGTGATAACACTACATTTTTATGGCTTGTTGACCCTTTCAGAAGAAAAGTAACTTCAAATACAACATGCAGTTCATGCAGCAATAAATGCTGCCAGCACATGAAGTCCTTCTGGGGAAAGCCAACACATTCTGTGCTAAAACATAAGAAATGTGATGGCACTTTTAAAACTGTGAAGAACACACTTCCACAGCCCCTAGGCCATACACATCGCCCTTACCCTTTCTTACTGACACTTACCCCATGAAGAGCTGGAGTTCAAACCCTACAAGCTCCAAACTCCCGTTTAAGATAGGTCCTAACACTCCATCCAGCATATAGCACTCTGAAATCTGGATGTAAAGAGTGCTTGAGCAGGCACCTGTCTCTCAGAAAGACTAATTACCTTAACACCACACACATGTACTTCGGTACCAATTTGAACTTGGCTGAGTTCATTGTTCAGTCACAGAAATATTGCTCTGTAAAATCCCTCCTATACAGGTATCTCCTCCTTGTCTGGGTACTCACACAGTATGATGAACTTGTTACTTCATTGCTGATAAATTAAACAGATGGAGCTCCTCAGTTTCTGCTGCAATGCACATTTTTCAAACCCTAGAGCCAGGCTGAGCCCTTCCCACATTTCCAGCTGCCTTTCTGAAGGAAGGGGTCTGGACCAGGATACAGTAACTCAGCACAACCCTCTGTCACGCAAACCAGAATTACAGCCTTTCCTCTCATTTGCATAACCTTGCATTTAGCTGCAAGAAAACACGCCTGATTGCTCATAATTTATCAAGCCATCAAGTTCTGTCTCAGGGACTCAAGCTGCTTGTTATTTACCATCTCACCAACCTCTCTAGCACTGCTCTCACAGGTCACTACAGTTTACAATGAACTGAGACAGATGAAGTGCGAGGGGAGAAGACTTGCGTACATGTAGCAAGGAGGCAGAGGAATTGTAACAAACAACATTTTTAAGCCCTATGCTTTGGCAGCTGTGCAGAAGGTGAAGAAAATTCTCTGTGCATTTTAAAAAGCTCTTTTCGGTCTCTCACATTTCTTAAACTCCTCTCAAAAATCCATTTTTCCATAGCCCTCTTAGCTTTTAAGATCACCAAAAAGAAACACAAAGTACTCCCCCATCACTCTTTGGACCTCTGTTAATCTTCATCAATTTTTAAGCAGTCCAAAGACAGTAAAAAGCAAAAAGCAATCCAAACTAACAAACCCAAACAAACATGGCACTCTAACATTCATATGGTTGCAAATATATGCATGCACATAGCCTACTGTGATGAGAACTGCAAGAATTACTCTCTTTGGTGAAATTTAATAGCAATGAAATGTGTGAAGATTCAACTGGGAGAGATAGAAGGTTAAGAAACTAAATTTAAAGACAGCAAAATTTTAATCTGAAAACTTTTAAACAGCCTTTAAAAATTAAAATCAAAACGTTCTCACTGATTTAAGCATTCTTAAAGTACAACAATGCCTCTGAATACATACCATTCACAAAAGCAGAAAGAGCACACATAAAAAATACACCTCAGGAATTAATCAATGCCCACAGGGCAGAAGCAGGTGAAATTCAGTAGTTAAATGCCTTTTGAGCTATCTCTCTTTCACCACTGATTTATGCCTGAAGACATGATTTGGACCACATGAAAAAAAAAAAGTACCTTTTTATTCACCTGGAGTACCAAAAGAGTGAGGACACAAAATTAACCATATTCAGAACAGCATTATTTAACACAGAAGTCTTCCTCTTTTGTAAGCTTGGCTGTACTAAGCTAAATCTGGGGTGTGGAGAACATAAATCCTGCGCTTTTTCATTCTTTGACCAAAAGAAGGACAAGGTGTGGCTAAACAGGAGGAGGAAAGGATTCTGTTAATATAAAGTAGACAAATATTTGGGGAAAGAGGTGATATTCTAAACTAACCCACAGGGCTGGCTAGCATGATGGATAGGATACTCCTTGGATCCCATAAACATCTTGTCAACGTTGAGACTCCGTTGGAAAGGACAGCAGTCTTCCTTAGAGTCGATTCCCCTCACCGGGTCTCAAACACACAAACTCACAATTTACGCAGTTTCCTGAGCCTCAAATATCATAACAGGACTTGTAAATTTTTTTTTAGTAATTATTATTTTTGCCTCTGGAACGAATCCCTATTTGCTGAGGGAGAAGTGAGGAGGCTTTGCACTTTGTGTTTGCCTTTTTACCACCTACCTGTTTGAAACACAGCCCCTGAACCTGCACCAGTTACAGTCTGTCTGGATTTCAAGGGAGAAGTGCAGCACTCACACAACAACTGTGCTGAGTTCAGTAATCGTGCCCAGGAATATATGTTTTTCTTACAGATAAAAGGAACCAACCTCCTAAAAAATAAACTACTGTATTTCCCACTCCTCCCTCTTGAAGTACATATATCCTTTACCACCACTCCTCTTTGGTAAACAAGATTCTTCATAAAGAAAGAAAAATAGATCTACATAGCAGACTTCTCTATATTTTGGGGGTTTTTTTAACAGAGTTTATCCCAGTCCAGCTAGTCTAGAGCTGTGGACTAGAGTGCGGAACCACCTATCCACAGCTAAACAGGCAGTGCAGCACTGAAATACTTATAAAAAGGCCCCTTTCATTTTTTAATACTGCTCTGTAGTACTTTCATATTCAAATATTATAACTGTTTCTAGAGATTTACAGGAGGAAAGATCTTCATACATTTACTCCTCAATGTCAAATTTATTTGGTCATAAACATACCAGTATTACCACACGCGAAATGCAGAGACGGGGTGTTTCTTAAGCACAAAACCTTGGTTTCAACAGTAGAACTGAAAATTCAGAGTAAGTTTTAGGAAGATAAAAGACACTACGGTGTGAATCCGATGTAAAAAGTAAGAGGGAGAGCCACACTGCTGAATTTCTGCAGTATCACACTATACTGTAAAGCAATTCCAAGATTTCACAGTTCTCAAGGCTCTTTCACAGTCAACATTTGTAGGATTTCCCCTTTTATTCCTTTTTTAAAAAGAGTAATTTTTCAGCAGGTTATTTTTAAACACATTATTCCCACAGCTAATACAAGCAACTTCAAACAGTTCTCCCCAAAAAAAGGTCCAGGAACAACAAAAGACAGACAACAGAGCTCAGGCGCCTGAACATGTATCGTCTAGCAACGTTCTCAATTTCCATGTTGTCTCCTTTTCCATTTCGTTTTAATTGCTGGAATGCACTGGCATGCAAGGGCAGCTGAGGGGTTAGACCAAAACAAGGAGTGGCCTGTTCCAAACCAACCCCTTCTGCAGTCTTTCACACAAGTTCAGTGAGGCTGCCCCTGCACAGCTCTGCTCCGGGCTAAGAAATGAGTGTATCTGGTGCTGACCACAGAAAACAACAGCTGCTGAAATGAGACGGTCCTGCCTCCAGGTCTGAACCGTGGTCCAATCACTGGCTCAGATCGCAGCCATTGATTTCCAACAAATAGAATTCCTAGCATAAAACACAGGACTCAAACATGACCTCCCAGCTTTCTTACATGTCTTTTTGTCCTAAGGCAGTCGGTTAATGTCTGCAGATCTCCCCAGCCTTCCCATTCATTCAAAACATCTCATTATCTGCCATAAGCATTTACCACCCATCCTTTGTTTTTTTTGGAGAGAGCACTGTAACACTCTGACCCTGGGACTGCAAGCTCACGGGCTCAGCCACGAGTTTTACTTTTTAAAAAAAATATATATAGGGTACTTTAATACCTTGAGATAGCTCAAGAGAGTAAGCCACACTCTTGTTCCCAAGAGACACTTGTACTGATAATTTAGGGGAGAAAACAGGGGAATTTGGCACAAGTTCCAAAGAGCACCACACAATCCACCACAGAACCCACTGAGCACATCCTAATTCACAACACCCAGTCCAAATCCAATCCCTCCGCCTTTAACCTACCCAGAACATCAAAAAAGGGGCAAAGGGACAGGAA
>JAWWES010000115.1:854512-941855 GCA_035583135.1 Lophotriccus pileatus
GAGAAGCTTTCCCGCTGCCTTGGAGCGGCAGCTGCTCCGGGGCTGCCCCGGGTGGGCTCCTGGGGCTGCCGGGAGGGACACGGCGGCACCGCAGCGACCCACGGGCAGCCCGGCCCCTACAGGGTGGTTCCGACCCGACAGCCGGGTGTCTATCACATACTAAACTATAAACTTTACTGATTAAGTAACTTTGGTTTTATTATTGTTCTTACCTTCTCATGACAGAAAATTCGGTGTTCACATTTTCAATTTTGTATCGGCCAAGGCGAAAGGCACAAATCTTCCCTAAGGGATGGCTGCAGGGGAAGGGCACTGATCTTCCCAAGGGATGATTTCAGAAGGGAACATACTCCTAATGCTGTCAATTGTATAGGGAATTTAGCAACGTAACTAATCAAAAGACACAATAAATGAAAATTTATTCTCATTTACACATACTATTCAGTACCCATCTAACAGCAACTTCATGCTTTTGACCTGTCAAGTGAACTTCATAACATGAGCACAGGATGAAGAACCTTTCTCTAGAACTTTCCTTGTTTCCAATAGTAAACACTAACCATATTAAAAAAATTAAGTTGTCTAACAATGTGAAAGATGCCACAGTTTTATCTTTGGCTAAGCAGAAGTGTTAGAGGCGCTTACAATTTATTTACTGTAATGTCAAGTGTGCCATCTCCTCTCCAGGCAGTAATAGAAAACAAATTGGACTTTGATGAAAGCAATGGTTTGTGTTAATAGTTGTCAAGATCTTTTCTGAATTGCTATAGCATATGATCTATGCATACAATGTATCTTGACTTAACCAGCAGTGACTTTTATTAAGTTTAATTACTTCACTCTGGCTTTCAATGGAAGTCAGTGTTACCTCATGGGATAACAATATGTAGTAATAAAACAAATAAACAAACATGTACCACTTGCAAAACATCTCAAGAATCTTCTGATTTATTTAAGCCCAAGTTCTCTACTTACAATTTCGTAACATCTGATACCTTGTATCATTACAGAAATGAACCTAAAGAAAAGGGACTTGGCAGATTCATTAATATAGAGTCTTAAATATGCTCTTTGGGCAATTAATGCCATACATACTTTCTGCTGTTGTTTAATCTTCAGCTGACAGATAACACATCTTTTAAGTCAGTGAGTAGTGTTTCTCCCTTTCAGGTATGCCTGTATGAAGTATTTGTGCCAATTATTTGAATTAAAATCACAGGCAATTTTAACTTTTTGAACTCCACTTTCTCTGTTTAGCTCCGTTCTGGAGCTTTGTGCTAATAATAAGATCTAATAGATCTTGAGCAGAAGTGATTCCTGTACTTTAATGTCATAGGAAGACATAAATAAACGTTTGAAGTTAAAATCCTAAGAATTTAGGTGGGTGTACAGATAAACACCAAAGAACCTTAAGTGAGCATCATTCCTATTATGAACACAAGAGTTCAGGGATCCAAGGACATAAAACAACTGCAAGATTCTAAGACCATTATTAACTACAAGTATCATGAAAAAGGGAAAACAAACTTCCAAACTAGATTAATATCAGCAGCCTTTCATTTTCAGGAGCAAGAGAAAGTTTTGGAAAGAACACAAACTAGTACCTCTAATAAAAATAAAACAAACTAGAAATATCAGCTGCTGCACAACCACATCCTGAGGACACAGTTGTCTGTTTCCAAACACTGACACAGACCCAGACCTTGTATTAATAAAATGTAATGAAAGGTCAAGTTCATATTTTTGTAATATCTTCTAAATCCCTTTATGTTTGAAATAATCCCTTCTATGGTCAAGTACTTTAGTTCAAACCAAATTTTAATAAACTTTGGACACGACTTAATACGAGTCCAAAATATACAGATATTTTAAAAACTAATAAGCTGTGAAGAACATAGATGTTACTTTAAAATCTAAAATTAGGAAAGTGGTATTATAATTTGCTGGTTTTCTAGGTGATTTCTGAGAAAACAAAAGTGACCCACAGTGCTGGCTTAAAATTTCAGACGAAACTAATACATTCATGTCATGAAATACACTCGTCATAAAGCTGTGTTCACTATTTGATAGCTGGCAGTGAGTTAAAAGTAGGTATTTGTTGAAAGTTTAAACTAATTACAAATTTCTTGGTACTCTGGATAAAGTCTACGAATCACAGTTACCATGAAAATACGGGGGAAGGCGGGGGGGCTATCCCTTTTAGGCAAGATTGTCACTGTACAATTAAACCCATAGCACTGGTCAGAAAATTTTTGTAGCTATCCCAGAAGTCATAATGCTGCTCAAATTCCATCTCAGCATCCACCTTACACCCTAGAGATAGCAGGGTTTGCATTTCCTTATTTAAACTGGAGAAGATAATACAGAATAAAAAGCAAGAAACATAGATGTGGTATCTGCATTGGATCAGTACATTCCTTCCTTCCTTCCTTCCTTCCTCACAGCCGACAGCCTGTCTCTGTTTTCATCACTCTTTAATTCCCCTGAATCAAGTCTCAAAGGTAGGGTAATGCAGGCAGGGTATTATCAGCTGGTTGGAATGGAAATTATCCATCACCCTTCTGATCAGCCAGCCCCAGTGGCTGCAGTAAATCCAAAACCCGAGTAGAAGAGATTTCTAGGTGCAGCCTTCCTTCCTTCCTTCCTTAGTTCTGTGACAGATCCAAACACAGCAGCAGAGCAGCTGTGAGCTGCCCTAGTGATGTGTGGCTGGGGCAAACTGCTCCCATTGGAGCTTTTAGTTGCCTGATTCCACTTTATTTCTTCTTCCAAGACTTCAGGTTCACATCTCAGAAAAAAGAACATCAAGAAACAGAATATACTAATTGTCTTTAATGAACACTCTGATATCTCCCAGTCAGTATCAAGAAAAGAAGGCACATGGTGCTTGTGGTGTACACTCCAAAACTCCTGTGCAAAACACAGATCTGTGCATCTGAATTACATTTAATGGATGGGGGGAAAACAATAATAATAAGAAGAAGAACTGTCTGGCTCCCCCTTGTCTGTCTTCCTCACCCCCAGACACTCTGCCTGTTGAATGCAAAAACAACACTCATCACCAATTTTTGAAAAACTCCTCCCCTTTGAGGTAGACAGGAGTCAAGGAAGCTGGGTTACAGCTGGTGGTGAGCCAGAGTACTCTGGAATCCTGGATGGATGCTTCCATGTTCCCCATTTTCCTTTTCTTCCCTCTAAAGAATGAGGCTACCAAGACTTGTCTTAATTACAGACCTAGGGATGCTAGGTACACTTTAAATCACCAATAACATCCAGTATTAACTCTTAACAAACTGGGCATTTTGCTGAAGATGAGATTGCCCAGTTGTAAACACAATGCATCATAACTAGGCAAGGCTAAGAATAAAATGCTGCCTATAGTTTGGAAATCCAGAGGCTCTCTTTCCAGCAGGACAAATATGGACAGCCACATTTCAGATATACCAGGTTATCCTTAATTTCATAGACATGTAAGAGGAAATGCAACTGGTTCTGAACTTTTTGCTGTTATTATTATTACTTCTTTATGGTAGGTAGGTGGCAGAGTAAGCATTTCTTGTCAAGTTGTCTCAGTCACATTTCTTTTTAAATGGTTGTTGTGTCACTGCCCAGAAGCTTTAAAAGCAAGGGAGATAGAATTAAAAAAAGGAAAACAATGCAGGTAATGGGACCAAGGATAAAGAATATCACAAATCCTTTAGCTGGTAATTTCATAGCTAACCACAAAGAGGAGATGGGAATGCATAAAACATGGCATAACAGTCTCTTTCACTAATCCCTGCCTCAGAAAAACCATGCAATCTGCATATTCATTTCCACTAATCAAATATTAAAACAACTCTCTTGACATTGTGCAATGTCTCCTGTCACAGCAGTTGTTATCGAATTGACAGCTGTTGTCTCTGTGGGGTAAAAGGAGACTGCATGAGACTTCTGAGGAAGTTTATCTGATAAAACAGCTCAGAGTGCTAATATAGTCATTACTGAGGTATTCAGTTGTTTACATCACATGAGAAAAACGCCCCTAAAATGTCACTCCGAATATAAATGTATCACTTGTTTGAGAAATCGGGTAAAACTAGGCATGTCAGCTACTACAGAGAGGGGTGGGAGAGTGCTTCAAGCCAGCAGCCTCTCCTCATCTTCATCCTGGATGCATTTTGGCTCGTTCAGCTATTCATAATATATACATATGAAAATTTCTGGAAGAAAGGAATCTCAATTTTTTGTATTGCTCCAAGTGGATGATTTGACACAGTATTCCAAAAGGGATAAAAATAAAAGTGTTGGTATGTAACCTATTTGTCCAGCAGGAAGACGAAAAGGAGAGCCAGTCTGCCAGTCAGGAGTGCTGGTATGGCATGCTGGCATACACAGCCCATTTGGAACACTTCTTTGACATCTCACAATAAACAGCAGGATTTACAGCATGCTCAGAAGTTCAATTTATCCAGATTTTTCTGGACCAACTGGAGACACCAGAGTCAGGGGAGTCATGTTCTCCAAATTCCTAACATTAAGATGCAATGCAGTGTTGAGCAGCAGGAAACGAGAGGGGGAGCTGATACCTCTTCAAGCCTCCTTCTGCTCATCACTGTTCTTTATTGTCACCTGCTGCTGGGACCTCCACTTCTGCTGAGGTGGGAAAGCACACACATAGCATGAACAGAGGACACCTTTGTCCTCAGTCTGAGGCAGGAACGTGCTCACACAGGCAGAAAGATAAGCAGCTTTCTCTTCTCTCCTTGGAAAGGTGGGAATATGAACATCATGCTGGAATATGAGGACATTCATGACTCTGAACAACCATTAGGGTAGAAAGAGATTAAACAGATGTGTGGAGAAAAGCACAAAAGTAGAAAAGAAGAGGAAGGAACTAACAGGATAAAATACAGGGAGCGATGATGGGATACGTCTGACACTCGTGTGGGCTCTGACAGAATGACAAAGTGACCCAGCAGATCAATACAGACAAAATGAAAGGGAAGGTGACCACATTTTCACCATGCTGCAAAAGGACATCAGGTAGTTTGGAATAGCTGTAATGGAAATCGTTTGGGAAAGCACAAGCAAGGCTATTTTTAGAGTTTATTCCAAGTATGAAGTTGGGTTTCTGCAATATGGCTGGAAAGGAAGGAACAGGGTGGAATATACACTAAGAAAGACCAACAAAACAAAACTCTGACATCTATGTGGGCAGGGGTAAAAGACAGAGAAGTGGAAAGAACAGTGCCAACATTCCAGGCAATAGCAGTGGGGTCATTTATTGTGACAGCTCAGGAGTGGGGATGGCAGGGCTCCCAAAGACAAGGAGTTCAGCATTTCCCGTGCTGCAGACAGACCAAGAGATGAATGGGGAAAAGTCTGGAAAGGTGAAAGAAATTATTGTAGACAAAAGGGTGGAGGCCAAAGAATTGATAAAGGGATCCTAGCAGAGACAGAAAGAAAATGTTTTGCCATTTGCACTGGCTGGATGCACTGGAGAGTTCTTAAGTGGTGCTTAACTAATGCTGCCACTATCCACTCTGGCCTCCTACAACTCAGTAACAAGTGGCACACACACTCATGAAGTACACTGCCCATCAAAATAAAGAGAAGTGTCACTGCACAGCAGAACCTGTAGAAAGAAACATTTTTACATGTCTAAAACCAGCTCTGCTTTGTGTATCATCATTAAGCATTTCCAGCATAATAGTTACCATTGTGAGGAATAAGAGCTTGAGCTCAGCAGGCTTCTCCCATAAGAAAACTGATCAGCTAGTTCAGACTGCTTTTTTTCCTGCCACATACTTATTAAATGCTTCAGACTGTTTAATGTGATAAAAATGTCTAGACTGGTTTTTGACTGAAAGCTTAAAGAAGAATGTTCTTCGCCCTTGGCTAGCAAACCTCTTTGCTCCTTTCTGGGTAAGCACATGCTGTACTTCTGCAGCCCACACGTTCTCCGTGCATTCAATAAATGCATTTCAGGTATATCCACAAGTCTGGAGATTTGAGAGATCCCCCCCTCCCAGGAAATCTGAAGCATATACACACAGTATGTATGTACAATACAGCACAGTGCTGCTTTGCAAGGAAAAATCTGGAGGTTTTAATCAAAGTACAGGCATTGTTGAGAAAAATAAGGTGACAGAGCACCTCTCACAGTCCAGTGAACAAGAGAAGCAGAAAAAGAACCAAAAATGTCCTGCTGAGATTGATAAAGAGCAAGACATTTTGCTGAAGCAGGGAGCAAAGGTAGAGTTTAGGCAAGAAACCCCAGTGGGCACATTGGGAAAAGCGTTACCACATGTGAATCAGTGCATCCGATGCTTTGTGGCTGCTCTCAATCTCCAGCAGCTGTTTACTTTTGTATAACAAAACTTCTAACGTAATTACAATCACTGTAAACTTAGATGCAAGTACACAGTTTATACTAAAAATATCACTGGCAGTGAAATTACCCGGCTCAATTGGCACACAGCCTCCATCCCTTTCTTTCTAGGGTCTATAAATCTGCATCTGCGGAGTGGGTCATGGTTAAGGAACAGGTGCATCTGATTCTTGTCAGCACGTGTGACTTGCATATTGGAAACTAAGCTGCACACCATGGAAAAAGTTTGAGAAGAAACACTATCCCTGGACACTACTCCTCGTAGCTCACTCCCACAGGAAATAAAACTTGCCAAAAGAATTAATGGACAACGTGATGTGACAGAAACATCACTCTGGCACAGTCACAACTGGATTGTCAAATCACATATCAAAGTCCCACTTCCCATCTTCCAGTACCCTCTTTGTTCCCAGAAAAGTCCTAACTTCCTGAGGATAATTTTTTGTTTAAAATGCTCTTAATCCCCATCCAGGACTCTAACTAACTCCTGTTCTCTGTGACCGTACCATAAAATGCATTGCCAGTCAAAGGAGTCGAAAAAGAAGCGACCAGCCATACAACTAAGGGCTTGGGAATATCTATGGGAAGATTGCTTCAACAGAGGCAATTGGCAGCTTCTCCTGATTGAAAAAACTGTGGGCAAAAAGGGTTTGTACAGTGAAGATACAGACCCTCTACCGAGCATTTCTGGTTTCCATTCTCCTTAAGATACCATTTTTCCTGAGCAAGTCAGAATATTCCCTCTGTTAAAAGCAAGAATATGGTTTTTCAGCATCACCAGGGAAGGTGATTTTATTGGTTGTGGAGCACTTGAATACTATACACTATACAATGGAGAACAAGGTGCCAGTGTCTAAAATGAATCTTCTGTGAAATAACTACCTCTACAAGTTGAAAGTTTGCACCAGCAAGGTTGCACACTGTGGAGTTTTTTGTTTGCTTGTTTTCTTAGATATTAATAGAGGGTTTAGGATCAATAATTCTTTCCCTTTGTCAGCACACTCTCCTGCAGTCTTTGTGCCTGTACAGTCCCCATCCATGTCAGAAGGTGCTTTGCATAATCATGGAATTGCTGACTTAAATCCCTTCTCTTCTTTGTCCATGCTTGTGTTCTTTGGGTATCTGAGTGAAATGGCACATGGAGGGAAAAGGGAATGGGCCCAGCTGGTGTTTCTCTGGAAAGCCCCATTCCATCCCAAGTAACACCAAGAGTGGTCTGCAAGTTTTTGATGCTGAGCAGCTGGCAGAGGCCTCCTGAAAGCCGGCAAGCAGGCTGTGCTTACTGAGATACCAGGCTGTTGGCAAGGTTTTTTGGATGGGACATAAAAGCAGCACAGGGAATAGAGAGGCTACTGCTCTTCCTGAAACAGAAGTGGCTGGCACAAAAACACAGAGAACAGATTTTCTAGTCACAGCCTTCCCTTCCAAAGTTGTGTTTCTGCTGTTTTCTCCAAAATCTCAATAACGGGCTGGTTAAGGGTTAATCAATAACACTGCTCACTGCTGTATGCAAACTACCGTGCATAAAGATTTTTGTGTGAGAAAGTGTGAACTGACTGAGCCCACCTCAGAGTGATCTTGATTAGCCACATTAGGGGCACAGATACCTATTAGCTTTGTAAACAGGCAGAGCAGTGGACACCACTGTCCCCAAGTTAATTGTTTCCAGTGTGTGCTGGAGGCAATCTCTTATCAGAGGTAACCAGAGTAACCCAACTGCAGAAGAACCCAGGAAAATGCAACACAGCTGCTCAGTCAGAAGTGCCAGCAAAAAATGAGGCCTTTTGGAGCGATCAGAGATGATAAAATGAGCCAGTCCACCCCTCCCTCATGGAAAAGAGTGGCCATAACCCCTTGCTTCTCCTTCCTTTTCCATGATCCCATTCCTGCCAGCCTCAGGGATCCCAGCGCAACCAGTTCACCCCTGTACAGTGGTGGAAAACTCTTATTTTCTGCTGGTTTTGTGCACTGTGCCCCAGTCACACAGGAGCGAAGTCACAAAGGACAGACTGGCAGCATGTGGCTGAGAGGAGCAAAAGCACCAACTCTTTGCTGGCAGCAAACTGTTTCTCACACACAACACTGGGAAAGACTTTTGTGATTTTGAAAACTGGCTGATTTGGAGTATACTTTCAGCCTTGATTCTCTGCAGTCCATTTTGGCTGGGCTGTTGGTCTAATCTACCAGTCCTCAAGCAAGTTTGCTGCTTCTTTACATTTTACAACAAACTACAAGCCTTGCATTATGACCTGGTTGCAAAGCCATTTAGGAAGTTGCTTATTGTGATGTTAAAAAGCAAACTCACAGCCAACAGCTGCCATAGCTGGCAAGTTGAAACATTTTCAAGAACTTATTTATTTATTTATTTGATATATTAATAAACTGAACACAAAGAAACAGATAGCAGAGCTATTGAGCAGAAAAAAGATGGACAAAATTTATACTTGGTTTGTTTTTGAAGCTATGGTTAAAGAACCACCTGATCTTAAAGTCCAGAATAGCAATGCCTGAAAATCAGGTTGAACACAAGATCACGCAGGTGCTGGATGTGATAAGCAGAGAAACTGCACTTTCTGTCGGAAATCCAAATTCACACACAAGATAAGAAGGCATAAGTTACTCAGGCAAACCCATCACTGTGGCAGAACTATCAGATCTAGGAAACAAAGGCCGCTCTTTCCAAGCTTGTATAAGGGACAGTACTCTGCTACTGTTAGCAGTTAATTCTTCCCTTAATTTCTGAAGACAGCAAAAAATACTTGCAGAACAAGGAAATGTAACAAGAGATTTTTATTGCAGCGCTGGGTGTCCAGTGCTGCGTGCATCCCTGAGTCACACTGGACCCAAGGAGCAACCTCGCTGTTTGAAAACCGCGCCTTTCTGTACCCTTTCGGTCACATCAGCTGTTACATATTCATTTACTATCGGTTGGTTGCCTTAAAGGGTAATTTCTCTACTTCGGAAGGGGTGTTACTTTTTGGTTGATTGCAACATGCCCTCCCCTGGCCTCGTACAGGGGGGTCTTGCATCATCCCCTTTTGGTTTTGTACAAGGGGTGGGGGGCGGTCCCTCTGTGTATCCACGTGGCAGAGAGGGATACATTTTTATTTATAATTTGTTCCCTGTTCCCCTCCGCGAAAGGTTCCTTGGTTTAGGTCCAGACAGGATCCTTCACCTCACAGCCTCCACGGTACGCCCATAAGTTAGTAAACACAAATAGTTCTTTTGTTAGTACCCTCTGTCCATTTTAGTTTGCTTGTAATAAAGCCGGTTCTTTTATTTCTCACATTACAATTAGAGAAATCCAACTTCCTTTTGCTTTCAGACTGACAGGCACATGACAATGTCAGCTCTATCCAAACCTGCCTTTCTTAGTTGTGCCCTTGTTTTGGAGCAGAAGTATGAAGTCAGGATATAAACCAGGTTGATACTCCAGGATAAAAACTACCAAAAGACCCAAAAGTAATAAAAAGACGCAATTATAAATAAGATCTCCAGCCATGCTACCTGAACTGTGGTCTTGGGCATGTGCCACAAACTGAACTTGAGGAACACCAAGCCTCATCAGCAATTCCACACTGCAAAGCAAAGCCACCCAGTCTGCAATCACTCCTGCAGCTCAAATTCAGGCAGGGCTTCACAGACCTGCTTTAAAGATGACAGGCCATAAGACCAGTTTACCCGATGTTTTGACAAAAATATTCTTGAAAAACATGTGCTTACGTCTTTAAAAATTCAGTCAATGTTAAACAAGAAAACAAACAAACAGTATAAAAATTAAGGTTGTTTTTTTGTTGTTTTTGTTTGGTGGCTTGTTTGTTGGTTTTGGTTGGTTGGGTTTTTTTAATGGGTATTAGGAGATATCCCTGTTTTCCTATATCGAGAGTACAGAGAATTCTCATAGGATGTGACACCTGAATCCACCATTCTGTTCACACACAAAAGTCTTCTGGCATGAATTAAGTGATTTTTCCTACCGGAATGAGGTGCTCCCTCAGTAGCAACACTGGTCAAAGATCAGGTATCCCTGATACACAAAAAGCAGCTCAGATTGCCATAGCACAAGTGTTTTATTCAAGCCTTCAGTGGGCACATTTCTGCCATGCAGTGACGTGCAGATGTGCCAGTCAGCTCTGAACTGGCTGTGTTTTACCCTTTCTGTGCTTTCTGGGCTGCTGGAACAACCTCACTGTGCTGGTTCTCAGTCACACACAGCTCCACATTACTACAGCTGGACTGCTTCCAGCTCATTTAGTGCTTGCCCAGGGATCTTGGGAATTTCTCCCCATTATGGTATGTAGGGCAACCATACCTTCTCTGCTGCAACACGCCAGTGTGAATGCTGTTTCACAGCACATTTGCAGTCACTCGAAACAGGTTGGCTGAGAGCCTTGCAATATCACAAAGCAATCTTTGAAGCAATCAGAGATGATTTTAGACTGCAGTGATATTCTCCAAGACTCTCCAGTGACATTTGTCTTTGTTCAAAGCAACATCCTGCAGTCACTGAAGCCTCCATAAATTACTTTGTACAAGCAGCATTGCTCTAATACTGATTATATCTTGTGAAAATGAGTACCTGCTCCTCTGTGACACATCCAGACAGTGAAAACACAGCTGTCCAATAGATTCCTGTCTTCCAACTATGAGCCTCTCCAGGCAGGTGCACTACAAGTTAATGTTACTTCAGCAAAGCCTGAGTGAAATCCAAACCCCAAATTTGTACTGTAGCCTTTAAAATTGAAAGTTTTCTTCAATAAATCCATTGTTTAAGGATTAGGTTGAAACTGAAACTCAGGAAACTGAAGCAAGTTCAACCAAGGAAAGTATGCATTTTTCCCCACTGGCTCTGACCTGTGCTCAGCTCACACATCACTGCTTAGGGAGGACCCAAGAGAACCCCACAAGCATTTCAAACAATACTTCAATGTAAACAACCCTCCAGCCAGAGTGAAGTGACCCATTTCAAGAACACCTTGGATGGCACAAACCTATTTTTTTTCTTATTCTGTAAAAGACATAAGCAAACAATTAAGAATTATGACAGTCAACATATAGAGATGACCTAAAACTGCTCAGTCGACTTCAGGGAAGAGTCCAGTGCCTCTGTTACAAACAGTGGGAGAGAGAAGTCGGACGGTGGGACATCTGGGAGGTGCAAAGGACGCAAGTTCTAAGCATTCTGCTGGCAGAGGATTAGCCAGGGTGAGACACTCAGCTTCATCACAATTTTCACAACATTCTCTGTTTCTCCCAAAGCCCTGGACAGCACATGATTAGAAAAGAATCTCTGCATCCACCTTCCACAGAATCCATCGGGTTGGGAAACATCTCTGGGCTCATCGAGTCCAACCTTTGATTGATTGGCACCCTTCATGTCTCAACTGATGAATCAGAATTTATGCCTTACTAGTAAGTTACTAAACTGCATTGCCTGCTTCATGTAGGATGAACAAAATAGAATGTTCCCTCAAAACACACAGAACCTTGAGATTCAATTTCTGCTAAGCACGACCATGGGGGCTATTTCCTTGCACATAACCAATAATAAAGAAAAAGCAACAGGTACAGATATTGCTGATACCAATATTAACCAGCTGTAATAAGCAGAGAACAAGAACAGTGAGGAATACAGGTGGAATGAACTGGAAGTTCACAAAGAAGGTTTCTGTGCGTTGTGGACAACATCAGAACAAATTTGCTTAAATATAATTAATTACATGAAAACAGTCTTCGATACATTACACATCCACCCCATTTTAACATCACAGAATCTTGTTTCTTTGTATCTTACAGAAGAAAAATGTTTCAGGACTGGAAAATGAAATTTAGTGTAAGAGGCACTGAGAAATAACACTGGGGTTTTTTTAAAGATTAGCAAGGTGAACTTATGTAACATCTTCATTTCACCTTATTCTTTCTTCCTGGTGATGAATTCTTCATACATACACCCAATGTTTACTTTTCAGATACATAGTGTCATATTTAATAATTCCCCTCAGAAAGCGGGGAGAAAAAATTGAAGCTAACCTGTTTCATTTCCTACTCTTGTGTAAAACAAACATAATATTCTTCTGCTTCATAGCAATACACAGTGACAAAATCTGTGCTTAAGTCTTATTGGAAAAAACACTGAATAGATCCAAAAGAACATGAAGAGGTAGAAGGGGAAAATTCCTCTTTACATCTCTTCAGGATTTGAAAATCAAATTAAAAGTTTATTATGGTAATACACTTGACTGTACACAGCATTGTTCATCAGATGGTTGGAAAGCTCCCCAGAAAAACAGACCCCTCTCACAGACAAGAAAAGGCTATGAATGACAGAAAACAGAGATGATCTAAGAGAATAATCTCATTCTCACCCTCCAGATGTGCAGTGGTATTAATTTTATATATCAAAGGTCTGTTTTCACCAGAACACCTAATTTGACACTGCACAATGACTACATTTGTGCTTTCAGTTAACAACCTAAATGTACCCAACTGGCCAGCTGGGAGAGATTTACTCATTTAGATGGACACAGCTACTCCATCTCCAGGTTTAAAAACTATGGACTACACTCCCACAGGAGCAGGGGGATATAACAATAAAAGTTTAGTGAATTGGCCAGAATCACCTCTGAGACTCAGCTAACTCACACCCTTCCATGAGCTTCAGTGAATCATTTCTTCTTAAAGGTTTAAATACATTTGCAAACCTGGTCCGAGGAATGTGAAGTCAAAACCACATCAAAGCCCAGCTCAGTCCCTCAAAGTCTGGTTCTGCAGAAGGGATCCAGGGCATTGTCATTTTCTTCCTGGGGTCAAAATTCTACCTGAATCTCCTGTTCTGCTCCTCCGAACATCACAAATGCTCACTAAGAATTTTCCTATGATTTTTGACTTTGTTTATAAGGTCAACTTTCTGAGAGTCACAGAGACCCAACTACCAAATTATTCCAGGTATTCCTGGAAGCTCATTGCAAGTATAAAGCATATATTCTTGTCATTACAGGATTTATCCCAATCTATTTTCAGAACTGTCCCCACAGAAATATCCAGCAGAGCTCCACTACCACACAAGCAAATGATGAAATAAGCACTCTGCTTCTACTTTGTTTTGGTACTCCTCAATCATAGCTGCCAAAATTCATAGTCATTGCTAATAGTTGAGCCAAAGTAAAATTCTTCATGTCATCATGTAGGATCTGCATTATTTTCACGTCAATTTACGGGTTTTTCATTCTTATTTCAATCTTGGAATGTGCTTGGATCCAAAACCCTTCCCCTGAGATACATCCCAAATATTCACCACGTAAATACCACAGAGGAACTTGTAATTTATCGTAAGACTTAAACTTTGCTTAGCTTTGTAATTCCCACTACTAAATCACCTTTATTAGATACTCTTACTCTGTGAATGCTTTACCAGAATGGTCATTTCTTGAAAAATATTATTTCAGTCATATGATGTTACTGTTATCTTGTCGTGACGGTCGAGAAAGAAAAGATCAGAAGGCTTATTCAGGGTAACATAACATCTTCTTCTTTATTGTACTCAGTTCTTTCTTACATCCTTTCTAAGCAAGCAGGGAAGCAGTAGCAAGCAAGCAGCAAGTAAGCAACAGCAAGTAAGCAACAGCGTTTTTAATTGGCTAACTATTAATACTAATACATTTGGCAATAAACATGAGACATCTGGAGTGCTCCAAGGTCAAGCAGTAGTTCTCATACTCCCTAAACTCTCGGATTCACAAACTGTTTTTCTTCCCCAATTAAGCTGTGCATATTTCTCATCCAACATCAGGTAAACACACAAAAACCCATCAGGTCCACCCCTTCTTCTTCTGAGGGCCTAACAGGCCTCTGTTAACCCCTACAATATGAGAGGCAGAAAAACTCCTATCCCTATTTGCTGTGACCCCTTAACAAAAGGAACCAATATAAATGGACTGGGTAGACTGAAAAGGACAGATTGAACTCAATATTAAGATGTCATCAAGTGGAACATCAAAGTGACTGTCAGTTGCAAAAGACGTGACTAGTGGTGAACTACACTTAGGAATAAATACAGGCTTCATTTTAATCTGATTTTTCTCAGCATAAACTCTTGCTGTCCTCTACATGTTTGGAAACATGAACAAATACAGCTTCTGCCACTACCTTTTGGGTAGTTTTACTTCAAATTGTTTCTCCGTGTAAAAGGAGCAAGCCATTCTAAATTCAACATTTAGTGACTAAAAGATCCAAAGTAATCAGGAAGATGTATCTTATGATGTGCTGCCAACCACACTCAAAATAACCTGTGTCTTAACAGCATGTTTTAAGTTTTTATGTAGAGATATATATAGAGACACCCACAACCGTACATATATATAACCACAATCCCCCTCCCCCAAATTCAAAACAACAACCAAAAAGCCCAAACCCAACATTAAGCCCTTGAACTGGAGGAGTCTCAGAAAAGTAATTTACTCCAAGCCCTGGAAAGGCCAAACCCATTCCACCGTGACAGACATGACTAATTTTCACCTAAACACCTTCACTGCTCCAAAGTCAACAACCTCTGCAGATAACCTATTCCAGTGTTTCACTATCCTGTTCCCTGGCAAGGATTTTCCAACTTTAAATAATCCTCACTTGAAATAGTCTGTGTTTCTTATCCTAAACACCACAGTACATGGATTTTCCTTTTTCTCTTTGCAGAAACCTCTCAAGTATTTAAAAGTCACGGTTAACCAATGATCAATTTTCCAATGATCATTTTTGGACACTGTTGTCAGTCTAAACATTATTCAACTGATAAAATGATCTAATGTAAAAGATGATTAATGAGAGAGAGAGCTGACAACATGTTCATTCCACAGAGTGTTTAGGATAGGCAACTAATCCTCAGCTACCTCATAGCCTGGTTGTCACTTTATGGAGAAATTAATATTACAACTTAAAAAAAAAAAAAGTAATAAAATATGTGGAAACTTGGAAGAATCTCGTGGAAAGCAGAGGAACACAGCAGACAATGCCTCATAATGTTTTTAAGTACTCAGGGTAAGATACTGAATTCAGATATGAATTTTGAGATCTTTGCTTTTGTTGTAGAGTGCTGGCACTTTACCAAGGCTCAGCATCCAAAACTGAATGATCCTTCGGAACCCCAGCCACAGTCCAGACTTTTGCTGGCAGTCAACCATGCTGGGAATGCACTTCCATACTGCTGCTCGTGGAAGCACAGGTGTTTTTATCTGCCTGATGCAGCTCAACAAGTGCGGCTGCAAGAGCTCCAGAAGGCTGATGGAAGAGAAAAACATACCCATGGGAGATTTATTCATGGATCTACAGGAGAGACCTGAAGATCCCACTGGTTCTCACCCAAAGTACAAGAGATATCTGGGCAGGGCTGGGAACCTGCAACTACCTCACAGCACAGAGGGAGGCACCAAGACTGGAGACTGGAGACTGTCTGCTGAACAGCAACAAACAGGGTGTCTCAGGGAGGATAATACTGAGAACACAGATTTTAGTGCAGAGCTTTGCTCTCCCAGGCACTACATTTGCAACAAGTGGCAGCAATGGACATCAGTACAATAAGGGTAGGGCTGATATCCAGTGGATCCATGAGCTTTTCATCCAATGGCCGTTGAGGAAATGAACAGTATAAGGCAAACCTTAAATAAAGAGCAAAACAAGGTGTATAGTACTTGCAAGGTAATACCTAAGGGCTAAAGGTTGCCTCACTTCTAGCACAGCCAGGATTTTTTGTTTCAAATTACACGTTTCCAAATGACAGATTTGAAACAAACTCTTGAGGCAATGAAGTTTTTCAGTTTCCAGTAAAAGGCATTTCTGAACATCCACACTGCTCATGGTGCTGCCCTTCACGAGTCAAAGTAGATGGATAAGAGACTGAAAATAAACTACATGGTGAATGCCTACTGCTACTCCATAGGTGTTGTCCCTCAGCAATCTTGGAGCACACACAGTTATTGTCGATGTCAAAAGACAAAAAGCAGCACTGGACACATATAAAGCTGCCATCAGGTTTTCTAACTGATGGCTGGATGCAATCAAAAATCCCACTGGCAGTGTGGGTGTGAGGACTCTATTCTTTCTTGGCTAAATAATCCCAGTTCATTAAATCTTTCCTCTTTTCTCCCACTCCAATCACACCATCTCTGTTGGTCACGCTTCCTATGAGGTACTGTGCCCAACCATGGGGATGACTACAATAAAAAACCCAACCCACAACAACTCCAGAAAAGTAAAACCAAAACAGGGAAGACCATTACCTTTAGTACTGGATTTGCCTTAAACCCTGAATTTCTTGAAAACACCTAGAGAAGCTCCCTTCCCTTCAGGCTCTTTGAAAACTCAGAAGCAGGTATTAATTTAAGAGTTCTGGCAAGATCAGTACTTCAAGTGATTTTTTTTTCCCCATTAAATATAAGCAGTAATTTAAACTACTGATTTCCAGTATGAGCTATAATCAGGAATTCAGACATGTAGACTCTGCCAGAAATGACAAAACACACAGGTTGGGACAGCAAAGGTATCAGCCCCAGCTGGCCCAGAGGACAGAAGTGCTCCTGAAAAGCCAACATCCCACTTTATGCCACTTGGCTGGGAATATTTTGCTTAAAGAATAAGCCATTACAAATTTCAAAGAAATGTGGCAGGTGTTTTTGCTATATAGTTTCCAGTTTACACCATTTTGAAACAATTCTCCTCTTTAAATTTAGTCTAATTTGAAATTAATTATTACAAAAATAAAGATGTCCAAAATAGAAGGACACAAATCATTAAGGGCTGCAAAATACACTGACTTTTAGCTTGGTGCCAGACTGATGCTTTTAGCTGTTTAAAACAAAAAACAAACGAGGGACTTTTCTACACAGTTCTTACTACCATGTTTGGGTCACTGAAAACAAATTATAGTACTTGCATGAGCCTACAACATCAATACTGTGATTACAAATACTTACAAAGGGTTAACTACACTTACTACAGGTAGTTTCACTTTCACTCTGTGTCTTGGGGAGCGGGGTATTCTGTTTATACTGGTGTTTATGAGATTGATGCTGTTGAATAAATTAAAATGGAGTCTTAATCCATGATCCATGATTTTTGAAAGCAACAAAAGGAACCTCTGCTAAGCAAACAAACACACACAACACACTGATCTTCAGAACTTCCAGTGCATGCTTTTGTTCTGTGTCTACTATTCCTCAAGGAGAAAACACTACTGTTTAACTACTAAAGGGAATGAAAATTAGATCAATTTTCTCAATTTGACATTGTGACACCTCTGGTCACTGAAACCCTGTAGTAAGACGAGAGACAGGCAATCAACAACACATAATTAGTTGATCTACAACTTCCTCTTAATTGCCAAGGCTTATATAAATAATATGTAGACACTACTCCTCCTGCCTGAGGATTAAAACATGTTTTGTTTTTTTATAATGGTATCTAGACAGCTCAGGAATGCAGCTACTGGTAAAGGAATCTACAGTGACATCAGCATTTCAATTAATAGAATTAGCTGGCTAATACTTGCCAGTGCTTATGCCTATATTTAGATTTTATTTGATAGTTGCAGTAAAATTAATGAGTTAATACATACTGAGAGTGTTTCCAGGATTTGGATCCAGCTACTGAGGAGAAACAGAACCTCGACGAAATTCCTCTTCCTGTTAGCTTCAACCTGGCCACATCCCAAAACTTTTTGTGATTTAAATAATTTACACTCAGCCAGTCAAAATGTTCCTGTACCCAACATACAAACTCTGTCACAAGAGTTTCAAAGGGAAATTAAAGTACACCACTCCTGTCCCTGACAGCAGCAAGCATTTCAGAGCAAGCACAAGGCAAAGCTGAAAATTACAGTGCAAGACAATCACACCCATTTACTAACGTAACTGAGAAATCTGCAGTCCTTTTTAAAGTGTAATGAATTCGCAAATATTAAGATTCATATGATCACTTCACCTCAGCGTAATTACTCTCCCCAGAGAATATCATATGCACAACCAGTGCCAGCTGTAAGCCCTGATTCACAGTTTAAACACTTACGTAAGATCATCTCCTGCAAGAGAAGAGGGAAGCCCACATTACAGACAGTAAAATTATACGAAGCAGGGAAGGTGGCAAATCTAGGTTTACCAACCCTTGAATTACGCTGAATGGTTTTTAACTTGAACTCCTCCTGGAGCACTGCCAAGGATCCGGTATCAAGGGATGCTTTAGAGCAACATATTCTGCATGCAAAAGTGCCAGGAGAATATGTTAGGGAAATTAAATCATTCTGTTGCACTATTCAGCACTCATGGAAGCCCGAGCAGAGGCTGGTAATTAGCTAATTTACATGAACTCTGAGCAGAACAATGTTTAAAAGAATTCCTGCAGTATAATCTTCAGGGGGCAAGACAGCCCAGCCTGACTGGCCAGTTATCCTGCATGTCTTGTCATCCATCCCTCTGTCTGAGGCAAGACAAGCCATTTTTAGCTGCACATGGATGGGCAGCAAGATTTCTGAAAATAGCCACATCTGCAATTTTACAGTTAAATATGTAATTTCCTCACAAAGAGTCTAATCACTCTACCATTTAAGTGGACTGCAAAAGCTGGATCAAGAGAGAAGCAATGAATCAAACCCTCATTTCAACTTCCCTGTAGGAAAATAGGCATTAATCTTGGGTTTGTCCTACTATCTTTGTGACTGTGACCAGCAGAAGTACCAGGGCAAGCAGAGCTGAACTAAAGAGAACTTGCTTTAAGTGCAACAGGGCAGCACACAGACTTCATGGATGCTGAGGCCACCCTTGGAAATACCAGAGATTTCTCTGATTATATCTTAAGGAACACCAACCCCCAGCCCAACAATTCAGAATTATCAGGTACCAAGTACTGCTTGTTCACGGCAACCTCATCGACAGGGACCATTTGCATTCCTACAGCAACAGCATCCTGCAGGCAGGGCTGGGAGTGATCACCACTGCCTGTGAAGAGCTGTGCCTGGACCTCAACCTATTTGTTGCATTAAAAATTTCTTTTTAAAACAAAATGCATGAGTTTGAAACCAAAGCATTTCTTCAGTCAATTTTCTTCGAGAATGAGTATTTTAAAGTAATTTCCCACAAGTGCTAAATGTTATCTCTACAGATTTTCGGACAGTGCAGGTGAGGGGTTTATTTTGAGATAACACAGATATGATGTTTTTATCTTCCCAAACTCCAGTTCTTCAGGTTTAGGCCGTCTCCTTCTGAGGTTTGCAATGGTAAAAGCATGGTAAGCCAAGAATAAGACCTTAGGTACAATGAACCCTATTTTACACAGAGAAGAACAAGTTATAACTGCACATTCCTCTGGTTTTATATTACTGATGATCTGCACATGGCTTCTCTGTGGGACACCCTCTCTCCATAAGCTGATTAATTTTGTATATGCAAGATACATTTGAGATATAATACTCTTTCTGATGACACAGCTTCATACCCTGCTAATGAAACACCAGCCCCAAAGCTGTTTCCAAAGTTACACAAATATTACATCTAATCTACTACTCAAACATCCACTTTGGAATCTTGACAACAAGGAACTGACTTCTAATGCTTTCATAACATTTCAAATTGAAAAAAAAAGGAAAGAAATGTTCTGCCTCAACAGGATCCTCCTCTTCATGGAAATTAAATGCCAAAAGCAAATATGGAATTCCCTCATGTGGCCCTGTTGTTTTCTTCACTGTTTTCCCATAGACTTCAAAAAAGAGATGTCCACACATGGATTTTAAATAAATTAAAAAAACCCATTGCATGTACAAGCCATGTATTTCTACCAGTTTTTAAGGTGTCAGATTTTCTGCAGGAGGTTCAACTGATCAAACTAGAACAGCACTTTAGGTGAGGCACGTGTACGGATATTAATTGCCAGGAGCTAAATGAGAATAGCTAAAAAGAAAACAGACAAGCTTTGGACACAGAGTCATGTTTTTAGGACTGAAATATCATCATACTTTCCTCACCCCTTGCCTCCTTTCTCCAAATACAAGTTGCTTATGTCCTTCAAATTCTGCCTGCAGAATTTATTCCAATTTCTGGCACCCTTGCATGTCTTTGACTGTGAGCCACTTACAACTTGCTTGTCTGGCAGGAGGCTCCTCTCACAGGCAATGCCTACCAAGATTTAGTTCAAACCCTGGTTCAATCTCTGGTTTGTAGGTCCTGTGCCATCCCAGGCAATCCTGCTTATGCTGCAGTGCTACAGCAGAGAGTTAACATTTCCCTATCTCAATATTAGCACTGTGATGATAAGGGAAGAGAGGGAGAAGCTGTAACATGCTCACTGCTCACTAATTCAAAATCTTCAGAGAGTTTGTGTGTAAAACTCTGAGCATACAAGAAACAGTCTTTTATTAATCAAACTTGGGTGATTTTCTGTGCAGGTTGAATATCATTGACTTAAGAACATTTTGGCCACTCTTACTAAGAGCCAGAGACCTTTCTGTCTGCATAATTTAGCACCTGCAAGGCTCTTAATATGGAACAAATTATAATAGGTAACTTTTTTACTAACTTCCCATGCAGAAGGAAAACACTCATTTTTATAAACTGAAGAACATAAAGACACATTAGAATGTTTTTATGCTGCTACATCAAAACACAAATCAAACAACACTTAAGACAGTTCTTTCTTAAGAGCATGTAAAGAACTGGCAACTTTTTAGTCTTCACTATTCTTCATGACATAAGCTATACAAAAACCTTGGATAAGTGAATTACTCAATCCTTAAAGTCAAAACCCCTGCAGCAAACAGTGTTATGGTGGCAAACAAAGCTGATTAAAAAAATGTCTGAGACTATCAGACATCAACTTAAAGGGCCCTGTCAGAAAGTGATGGGATGGCTGAAGAGCGTGGGAAATATGTTTGTGTGTTGGCTGCACCTGCAAAGCTCAGCTTGCAGACATTCATGCTGAGTTAGTAAACAAGGAGTGAACCACGCAGCTATTTGCAGAGTGTGCACTTCCAAACATCCCCTTCCATGTATAAAAGCCAGAACTGAAGGGCACATTTATTCCTCTGAAGGGAAAAACCAAAATGACGAGCCTCATACCGCAGATTGGCCACGGGAGACATCCAGCACTGGAACTCCCAGCTTTCATTCCTGCACTATCAGAGCCCCTCCTTATTCCTGTAACCAAGGTCTGACACAGCTACAGCTTAGTGGCAGATGGTCTGATGGTGCTTTTTACTTCATGCTTTATGCATCTGCCTTTCCTACACCAGTTTTAGAGGAAAGGGAAATCAATTTTGAGCAATAGGAAGCAGCATTGAAGAATTTCCTAAATATGAGCCAGGCATAGAGTTCCTCCCACTATTGAACACTCCACCAGCAAAGATCTGTACCTACAAAAGGCTTTTTCGTTGCCAAAGCCATAGGTAGGATGGGCAAAGAAAAGAGGTGACAGGTCATGACAAGATAAGGAGGTGGAAACAGACATCTGACTGTTCCTTTTTACAGCAAAATATAAAAAAAACCCACCCCCAGCAATATTAAAAGAGATGTTATGCTCTGCTGCAAGCTTAGTGACTCCTATCTCTGTATTTGTCAGGCCGTTATTTTATATTTGGTTAAGTAAACTTTGTATTTGGTCAAGTAAACTCAGCATACCAAAACATTGCCAAACATGGTAAGACAGTAAAGGAACTGAGTCAAAAGGCATTGTTTGAAGGGAGAAATTTAGATGGATGGGAGGATACTTGCATATAAAACATCAATCAATTATGCAACCATCTGCATGACTCAGTAGACATGAAAAATTATTCTCCTGAAGTAATATGCTTAAAAACATATGGAACAATATTATTTCTCCCAAACTTTCCTCTACTCTGAACTTCTTCTGTCCATTTAGCAAACACAAAGGTGCTTCATCACTGCTATGGATTACAGAGCATTTCACTAAGCCTTAGTCTCTCACAGGAAACAAGGACAAGATCCCAGCCCGTCGCTGTTTCACCCAGGCTTTGCTTCCCATGCTAACTCCTGATATCCAAGTATGAAACTTTGTCAGCCTGCTATGCCCAGACCTGCAAAAAGACTGCACTGCCTCAGAGGACATAATCCCATAACAAATTTTCCCCTTTTTTGGAATCAAGTAACACAGAAAAGCTGCCACCCACCAGGTAATCTCTAAGCCCTTATATCTGCATTACTATGGAACAGTCATACATTTCTATTAGAGATACAAGTCTTCAAAATGGCTCATTATTCCAGCCTTCAAAAGAATTTCACTCCTTTTCAGGTTCCTGATGAAGTGTGTGAATTTTCAAGTGCTCAGCACCCAGTGAGAACAAACAGTCCTGTTTGTATCACTTGTACAGCAATTGGCCATTTCTCTGAGGACATTATCAAAAGCTGTTCCAGCTTTGTTCTTTTCAACAGCATCGCTGCCTAATGGCACCAAACATTTCCTGCAAAATAAAGATAGCCTAACTTAGCTTTTCAAAATAATCAATTTGGAAAAACTGGGGCAGAGAACATGTGGAATGTATTAACTTGTCCCAATTTTCAGGAGGAACTGTCAGTCGGCTTGTAGGAGAGCAGGGCTGTTCCATTACTGTGAAAGCCTTGCATTTCAGGAATTCAGAAACTGGCCTCAGGGAAAAAAATAAGTCTTTTCCGCTGAACTCGGACATAAAAGGATTTGAGCTCAGAGGTGCTTTGCTTCCTAAAAAAAACCAAACCAAACCAAACCAAACAAACAAACAAACAAAAAAAAACAAACAAAAAAACCCAAAAAACCCCCCCACGAGTTCTCTAAAATACAAGTACATTTTGATAGCTTGTGCAAGTCATAAAAGCAAGTTTACACAGCCTGGTGCTTCCCCCTACACAAAAGATATTTCTGTTGCAATTATAGTCAAGAATCAAGAGCCAAGTGTGCTGACTGAAGCACAGGAGATGCTCCAGAAAACACTGTTTTCTGCTTAATAATCTTCTGACAAAAACACTGAAAGCAGGGACTTTGCATTGTTTACCATCATTACTGTTAATCTGATTGTTCTTCAATACATGTGCACATATTCATGAGCACCTTTTTTTACAGGAAGTTGCTTCTATAGAGGCAACAAGTGATTTAGTAATAAAAGTTAATTCAGCATAAGCATAAAATCTTAAGACTTCTCCCCCCCCCCCCATTTTTCTTATTTTGAACAAGTTTTTTTCACCCATTTTCTACTCAATCCTGAAAAATTGGCCAAATTTAAGTATTTCTTCTTGACTTCTATTTTGGCAAACAGCTCTAAAAGAATCCCTTAAATAATGAATAGCAACACTGCAGCTATGGAACAGAAACAAACCCTAGGTAATAACAGGGAACCAGCACTGCTTGCAGAGACTGCTTCCCATTCAGAAATCACCAAAAAGCTACAGAATTTCAGTGGTATCAAGGTACCTTCATGTCTCCCAGTCCCTCCCATTCCAAAAGCCTCATCCAAAAATGCATTGCCTTCACTACCGATTCTGACACTTTCAGTTCCTTGGTCGGTCATCTCTCCACAGTGGAGTGGTATTTTAATCCTTATAAAACCCCAAGTAATGGTAACAGCTTTCAAATTCCCAAGGGTCAAATTTTAGCTTTAAATTATGCCTCTGTTAACCTTCTGTATTTTCCCACTTTGCCACTTCTCCCCTGTCTTCTGCCTACTGTCCTTCGTGGCAGCTCCTCTGGTTCAGAAAACTCAACAGAGCTGTAACTTACTCGAATTCTGATGCTCATGCATTGCAAATATGCTCACAGGGAAACCTGGGCATCACCCTTAAGACAAGGCAATTCAGTGCAGATAGAAAATGCCAGAGAGTTTAATAAAGTTATCCGAGAATGCATCAAATATGCAGGTGAGGAGAACAGCAATAGAAGGTAAAAACAGATGGTACATGAGATGGTATTGAAATCATCACTTACAGCACTGAGGTGAACTGCAGGAAAAGCACCACACTGCAAAAGCATTACTTCAGCTCATGCTCAGCACAAATCAAACTGCAATCCACTGAGAAAACATCCTTCACTATTCTATGAGTTTACAAAAATGCAAAGACTTCACTTCTCCACTATAATGTTATAGCCTTGTTTTCTAGCAAACTGCACTCAGATGTTGCTCCTCTGACATCATTAATCTCCATGGAAACCTTAGAATAACTGTTGGCCTGAAATAGGTTCTGTCATCCCAGATCAACTCTAAAGTAGTCCAGCAAAAGATCTTCTATCTCATTTTTTTGGCCGTACATTTTTACCAGTGAGCACAGTTGAAGAGTTACAATTCCTGCAGCAGCTCTGAAATAGAGCTTTCATTCCTAACAATCAGAACACACATAAAGTGAACTATTTTTCCAGTTGAGGCAAAGATACAGAGATTCAAAGATTACCTACTTCTAGAGTAAGATGTAGACTTGAAAAAAAAAAAAAAGATGGGTCTGTATGGAATTTTAGAAGATGATTAAAGCTAGGAGACCAGGCTCCTAAAAATCCTCTGTACCTCTGCAAGTCATTGTCCCCTTACAAGAAGGGAGCAGGGCAAAGCAAAGAGATTTTTTCCTAAAGGTATTTTTTAAAATTTCCTTGTGGGGGTCATTAGGGGAATGTCTATTTTAAGTGGAGTGCAACCAGACGGGTCATGCTGGGTTTTCCTTTCTCCGTCTCCATTCCAATGCAGCCGCTCCCTGTGACCGATGTCCCCAGCATGGGGTCAAGGCGGTTACTCAGGGATGTTCTACCCAGCAAACAGGTCCTTTGGAAGTGAGTTTTGTGCTGAGTTAAACTGACAGAGATGCAGAGATATCCTAAATGTCAGAAAAGCTGTTTCCTTGGCAAGAAGCCACATACACAAATTGGTTCTATAAGGACAACACACTGCCTGGGTGTATACAAATGCACACGTTTCACAGATATATAAATAATTACACTTCCCACAGGCCAAAATTAAGAAAGTAATCTGGGAAAAGGAGACTTGAGATGTGCACAGCTGCAAGTGTCACGCTGCACAAAAACTTGCTTTCTTGAATGCAATTCAGTCATTGTTACGAATTTCTGGGGATAATTAACGAATTGTTGCATAATTTTTTCTGAGATGCAAGCAATAAAACAAAGAGACATAAAAGAAAACAAGGGGTGTAAATAAAATAGTATATAGACATTTGTACTTATTCATTTTCAACAGTCTTATAAGGAGTTATCTCCACTTACAGCTGCAAGTACTTAAGATATTTCCAGAAAAAAAAAAAAAAAAAACAAAAAAAACCCCAAAAAAAACAACAAACCAAACCCTTAATTCCTCAGCTCCAATCTTCCCAACTTTAACTCTTTCAAGTCATTCCCTGATCACAGTTTATTTCTATTCTGGGCAGAAAGCTTCTTTTATTGTGTATTTGTCCACTTTCAAACACAACCAACACAATCAAGTCCTGGGGCTCTCCACATGGCTTTTTATAGCTACTGTGGTCATGTGGTACAGCAGAAACGCCTTAGTACCGGGTTGTTGACAGTCTCACCTGCTGGAGTAACACTGCTGATGTCTAAGAACATCCAGTTTCACTGTTGAGTCTGGGGTTTTTTTTGTTTCATTGCTTGTTTTATCTCAGCAGCATTTAGATGTGCACTAGGCAGAACTGGCTGAACTTGGTGGGTGACTTGATACCATCTCTGTTGAATTTAGCCGTTTATTTGTTAATGAGTAAGCTGCTAAGCGCAACATCAGAGACCCACAATGTCTGTAGAGAGAAGTCCACATCAATTCATAAGGAGATATAAATCTAATCCCAAAGAGCAGCTTTGTCGTGTGCCGTAAGAGACCAAACTGAGAAAACACAAGCCTTGATTCTCTGTCTTTGCAAGGCAGGACACAGACTTTGCTATCACTGGTCTGAGGACAAGCCTCAGTTAATCATCAACCACCCTTCTGCACGCTGCCCAAGTGTCAGGCCCTTTGCATAGCTAGTCTTTTAGGAGGGAAAGAAGGGTAGAGAGTACACATATGATGAATGAGATGCTGGCCTGGGACCCTCAGCTGGTAACTGATGTGTTCAAAGCCCCACACTCTCTCATTCTGTCCCTTCTCCAAGCAAACAAGGAGGAGTAATAAGGACAGCTGCACGGTGGCATCCTTATTACTGAAGTTCTGGGGAAAGAAGAGTGAATCCATCAAAACCTGAAGCCTGAATGATGCCAGCTTTACAAGCATGTGGCACAGCAGGCTCTCACCTTTTTCTCACTGTGTGGGAACCAAATAAGCTCCCCAGTCTTTGTGCTCACTAGTGATTACAGGGATACAGACAACAGGATGCCAGCAAACAGAGCTTGTCTAATACAAGAGAGGAAAGCAAATGCCAGACAGCCACATTTGCTGCTCCCACTGAGAGTTCCTTGCAGTTTGGTGGATGCTGTGCCTTACACTTACTTGCTAACAATGTAATATCACCTCTGCAGTTTGGATTTTTGCCTCAAAGAGAAGAGAAGCAACAAACACTGGGTTTTAACTCTTAAAGGAGCATCCATCCAATAACACAGCAATCATACAAGGCCCAGTCAAAGATTCTACCACCAGTGGTGGCCATGAGGTGACAGCCGGGGAAGTGTACCTGACCAGACCAAGCATGGAACTCCACTTTTCTCAGAATATTCTTCTGCAGTTTCCTTATCAGAAAAAATATGCAGTATTTTTGTGTGTTTAATTGGTTTTCTTGATGAGTTTTCTCTGGATAATCAACTTACTTCATAAGAATAAGCTTTAAACAACATGAAACCAAGCTAACAGATCCATAATCTAATCTGCTAACTCTGACTAACATTCCACCCTTGGAAGCCACGGGTGTCCAATGGGAGACAGCAGCAGGATTGCTGCCTACGCCTGTCTCTGTATATTTTCTTCCAGGCCTCCCTTCATTTTTATGATGGCCTCAAAACTGTGGAATCACAGTGCAACATGAGAATACAAAACCTTTCAACCAGAAGAATGACTCAATAAATTAGATTAGAGCTAGAGGAATAAATTGCTGCTCGTGGGGTGTTTTTTCCCCTCTAATTCTCAAAGCCTGGCCCACCTTCCTTTTCTCTGACTCCTACCACTGAGAGCAAGAAGTTATGAAGCCTTAATAACCCTGCTGCTAGCATGAAGGAGAAATTGCTTGGTTCTTTCTCCCAAAGAGGCTTTTATAAAACAGTCAGACTCCACCAGCTCAGCAAACAGAATAGAAATACACTGCCTGTAGCAGAGAACATCAAGGCAGGACAAACTTGAAGCACAGAATGAAAGGGCAAGTAATTTTTTTTTTTTTGTAGCAACTGATGTTAAATTTCACAGAGGGAGGACTCAAGTTTTTGTAACAAACAAGACGACCTGGTTGCTTTTGTTACTCGTCCTCTCCACGAGAAGATGTCTCATTCTGGTCTTACAGCAATTAACTCTAACAAACAGAAGCAGTAGGGAGAAAAAGGAAAGAAAAAAAATTCACAACAGACAACTGAACTTCCAAGCATTTATGAAACAGATTGAGGACCAAAAGAGGCAACATCTGAAAAGGTGCCATATATATCTTTGTAAGGCAAAAGCTCTCGCTGTACCAACACCCTGACATTGCAGCTCATGATGGAACACCAGAGTATATCAAAACAAGGAGTTCATTAATTGCTATAAAGGCACTGTGTCATTTTATTATACAAGAAGAACCAGACACAACAGTTGAAATGTTTTTTAAAAACTCTGTACTTTTAAAAAAGTTGCTTATTGAATATAAGCTCTCCTTCCCAGTACTTCCAGCAAGCTGCTGTGCTAAACAGATCTCATCCACTGTGCAATCTTATGTACTTAATTAAAATCAAAGAAAGCTCTCTAATACCTGTTATTTCAAGGAATTCATGTGCAGGTTTTTACTTCCAGGATTGCTGAAAGTAATTGAGAAACCTATTTGACTACAAGAGAGGTTCAAACAAGCTTCCAAGCCACACATAAAATATTCAAAGTCAGCAAGGACATCATAAGGTTTAATTACAGAAAGCAAATGCAGCTGATGAACATGAGCCTTCCCGGTCCATAGAATCACTGGACTTCAATGCTGAAGCTCGGTTTGGTTTAAAATTAATAATTATTTATACTTTGTAAAGAGCACTTTAAAACTAAGTCCAGAGGTAACCTAATCCCTTTTGGCACTCTGAAGCTTAAATAACTGGAGACTCATTTTCTTTTAGGATACACACACACACATACACACACACACACACATACACACACACACACACACATGCACCCACATGCATCAAACCACCACTACAGCTCTAGAACAATACAAATGCTTTTTTGAACTCCAGGATAGCCTAGATATTATTGTTCTGCCATAGCCAAAGACTTCATTATCCACTTGATTTGTGAACAGCATGTCTTCTGCTTGGCCCCACGCGAATGCCAAAAATTACTTGTGTTGCTATTTCTCAGTTGCCATGCTATTGTCAACTATTCCACCCTTTGGGAATACAACATCCACCCACAATTTCTCAAATTTGCATTAGCAAGCTCTGCCCAGCACCAGCTGTATTTTCCAGGAAAATGGTAACATTTTTCAACTGTCCTAATCGCTGTTTTTTTAAGAGTAACAAACAGATTCAGGTTAGGCACTAACAGTGACACTTAGGTCACGTGCAACGGCGAAGGGGAAAGCCAAGATACAGCAATACTCTGGTATATCCATGGAGAATATGGAGCTGAGAACAGGAGATGAGACAGCACAAGCTGTTTGGCCCAGAGCTAAACCTATTTTATGGGTGAAAAAGGCAATTCGAGGCAATGCCTGTACAAGGTAGTACTCCCTCCTCCCTCACTGCTGGCTATGCGTAGACTTTTCTGCATAGCACAGGTTACAGGACTGAAATATTCCCAGTTCCCCACTGTGAGACTCACTTGGGTAATCCAGAGCCCCTGGTGACACTGGCCCTGCAGATGAGAGCATTTAAGCAGACTGGCTACCAGCAGTCATTGCTACACAGTTTATCACTGAACCTCATCCTCATTTCTCCAGGAGAATATAATAGAATAGAGACCATAGCACAATGAGTTCCCACAACAGATATGGAGCAAGACATCCAAACCACAGGGAACTGTCTAAAGGAACAATTATTTTCCACTTGGCTTGAAAATTTGGATTTTCTGGATGAAAAAAAAAGTACTTCTAAATGTGGGTCACTGATTCCAATATTCCCTATTAGTCTGCAGGCTTTGGACTCAGTTTCATCGGGTACCAGTGTCGTGTGACACTCGTCCATGGCAACAGAGTTCAATATTCAATCATGGAGAAGTCTCCCATTTAGAAAGAGCAAGAACTGGATGGAACTCTTGGCTGATCTTTTTGATGGCCTGGTTTTGTCTTGACAATTACTGAGGTTAGCAGGAACCAAACAAGAGCTAGGGAAGCCCAAAAGCTATGTTATGGCTTTGTTAAACTGCGCTTCGAGACTGTGTCTGGAATCCTAAGAGCTGCCTGGGCAGCCCTGCTGTACTGAGGTGTGTTTCTACTTGCAACTTCACAAAGTTCCTTTTCACCAGTTCATTATTTACGTGTCATGACCTGTGACTACTCCCTCACAAACTGTGCAGGATCTAAGTGTGGAAATAACGCTACTGACAGCTGTGTCAGAACTTGCCAGACACCGGTTTCCCAGTGCAACAACCCCCGCGCCACATGCTGCAGTTGCACCCCAGTGTTCCCCAAGCTGCCCCCTCAAGATGTCTCCTTTGGGTCTTGGCTATCTTAAGTTACTGGATCAGATAACAAAGACTCCAATGGCACCACCAGCTCCCTGACCTTCCTTCCCACATCAGCAAGTCGTTCGTGTCTCTATACCACGGTACAAAAAAAGTGTGTTTTCCTTTGTTCTTAACAGTAAAATTGGCTCCTGATGAGGTTCACAGCGGGATATTTCCACAGAAAGATGGTGGTGGGCTGACATTTTAAAACATTATAAGCCAGTACTGCTGTGAAACACATAAGACTTAGAACTTACATGGTGAAGTAATTTTTGTGGAGTAATTTCGATACTCCTAATCATCATACTAATTACAGGATAAATATGTGAAGTCAAGTAATATAACTGTACTACACACAGTTGATTGAGAGCCATACAATAGTGGACTAAAAGTTTGAATTGATGGACTGAGAGAGGGAGAGACTCCATTAGCACCACATTTGCAAATGCTACTCAACTGTGATTTCTAGTTTAGGAGTGAGCAACTTAAAAAGGAGATCTGGGCTGGATGGATAAACAGAGGTCTAATTAGACTGATGTGCTGTGAAGCTCTTCCTTCTGTGAAGCAATAACACAAGGTTGTCAGTATAAAACCGGGTGTTATCTGCTAGATCTCACTATTGCAAAAACACCCCTCCCATAGTCCACAGAAGTACAGTATCCAGACAAACACTTCAGAACAGGATCTGGTTACGCCATTGTCAAGTCCTTCATGGGAAACATTTTGCTATAAAAACCTGCATAGAAAGAGATCAGTCGTGGCTAGTGGTGCTGGAACCTGTGGATGAAGTATTGGAAGCTCTAGGTGAAGCATGCCATTTCCCACTGCACCATGCCAGGACAGCTTTTAGCATTCACAAAGCATCCTGAATGATTAATAAATCACCACAAAGGAGCAGCTGAGCAGAGCTGCCACATTTATATCTTCCCAGAATAAATGCTAGCTGATTTTAATTGTGTTTCATGTCTTCCTCAGACAAGCAATATAAACTTGAGAAGATTTCACTTCAGAATGAATAACAGACAAGCTCCAGTAACAGGGGACTGCTATCACAGGAGTAAAGCATGAGCACGACAAAACAGGAGGACACTGATCCTCCTGCACATCCACTCCTAAGGTTTCTAAGCACCTTGCCTACGTGGCCAGGTTCTACCCTATTGCAGCTAAAGTGTTTAGCCCTGTTAGTATCATCTGTATTTCACAGAGCTGCAGTCAGAGGCCACTCTGTCTGGCATTGTAACCAAGCAGCGTCAAAGTCATTCTGTGTCCCAAACAGCTCAGGGGAAATGCTGCCAGAGAAACTCTGGACAGCTAGACTGGAGTGGCAAGAGGCACCTTGGAAACTGTGAGGTAATGCTTCCTGCACAAGAGCCCTAAAACAGTGGTTTGTTTACAGAAAAGAGACTTTATATGAGAAAGGGAAGGAATATAACAAGGCAGCTCATGGGATGTTATGGTGGCATCTTCTGCTGCAAGAGGCTGCAAAAAGAATATAAAGGTCTTGAGTTCAGAATGTTAAAAATGAACAACAAAGGGCTGTGTCCTGTACTTATCAGCAGTGAGAGTATGTTTCTTATTACAGAGAGAGAAACCGAGCAAGGGTGACAGCCACTAAGAATCACGGTGAAGAGCCCTGGAAGTACAAAAGGGCAGCTGATGTTTGATGTACAAGAAGCCAGGAGAGGAAGAAGCAAACAGGACAACAAAAACCATCAAAGGAACAGGCTAAAAACTGTGAGATCATTTCAAATTGGTGAAGTAAGACTGCAGTTATCAAGGCAAGTTTGTTACAGTAACAGGAACATAACACAGTAAGAATTAGGGGAAAAAACTAGATGTATGCACAGATAAGAGGCTTTTTCCAACCAATGTTAAGCATCTGACATGCAATCCACTCATGCAGCAGTCTTTGGTCTGTGGCCCAAAGACATCTGAGTAACTAATAAAATTGTCAGTCAGAGAAGTGTTATGGTGGTGCTCATAGCACTGAAAGTGAACTGGGGCAAGAGGGAAGTAGCAGAGAAATTTGGGGGAGACCAAGGAGGACAGAGAAGGTACTGGAGAGAAAGAGTGCACAAAAGGTGAAACAGCTCTTCGCTATGTGTGAGAGTTTAGGAGAAAATTGAAGATGAAGAGGAAGATTGAACACAACCAAGTGCACCAACAGTAGACGGAGCTGTGAGATAAGAGAAAAAACCCAACCTTTAGGGGGACTAATTAAATGGCAATTCTGAAAATGAAGGCATAAAACTCTACCTTCATGGGAAGGCATGACAGACAATTACCAGGAGCTCAGTTTGGCACGAGCATGACAGCCATACCAGGGCAGCAGAAGGAGCTGAAACAACCTCTCATTCTTTTTCCTGCCCTTCGACGAGCAAACACTGCCCATGCCTAACACAGGTTAAATCCCTGTCAGCTTGCTGTCAGCCAAGTGCCAAGATCAGCCAAGCACTAGGCAAACACAAACTGGACCTGATTTAACAACCAGATTGAGGGGTCATTCACACTATCCATGCTTTGCACTCCAAACTCCATGCTAATGCCATCTGAATTTCTGTCACAAAAGCACAGACAGAACTTTTGTGCTGTTTTCTGAGTTCTCTTAAAAATAGAGGAATTCACTATCAGAAGCCTGTTGATCATTGGAAAAGAATAGGTAATACTTTGAGATAAGGGCTAAGGAACACGATATATAAAAAGATCTGCAGAGACAAGTGTTATCACTCTATTACCATAAGGAAGTCTACAAATGTACTTCAACACGGGCTCTACTTCATGTCCACATTCCAAACAAAGCTGGACAACTATAATAACTCCAGATGGAACTATAAATTTTACTTGAAACTTTTCTGTAAACAGGAAAAAAACAAACCCTGGTCCTGCATAAAACAGGTTCCTGTATTAGGCAACATTCAGTGAGCCTGTCAAGTGTCAGACAGCTTCATTTGTCAGGGACCTAACAACTGTTTTAGGACAGACTTTGACATCTCATTCTTCTGAGAACATCCTCTGAAAGAAGCAAGGTCATGCTTATATGAACTAAGGCACAAAAATGAAATAGCTTCTAGCCTTGTTCACTGGAGATCCCAGTAAGGCTCCTGTGAGAACAAGCAACAAAAGGGAAATTTTATATTAACTTTAATTCCTGTTTCCCTTCCCCTAACTTCAAAAACAATCTCTGGTCACCCTTTTTCAAGGAAAGAACTGGACCCTCCAATGCAATGCCACAAATCTTTTTGGAGGAGAGAGCACACAAACGATTGACATTATCAGAGCCATTTTTCAGAGACCTAGGGAAGAGCCTGTGTCCAAAAGCTGAATGGTTGCTCTCTGCAGTCAGCCTGGTGAAAGATACCACCCGCTCTTACGGATCTTGCTTTTTAACTTAAAAAAACCAGAAAAAAAATAAGCATCCAATTGGCAATATTCACTAACAACTCCCAAGAGGTGGCACTGAGGCCTAGTAATGTCACTTGGTGCAAATTGCAGGCCGGGACCTATTTAAACCAGCTGTCAAATGGGAATTCTGTGCACAGCTACAGGAGAACATATTAAAGTATATGATTAATTATATCAACAATAACAGACAGGGTAAGTTTCAGTTTGTACTTACATAAATGAGTCTACAATCACACAGCTTGCCTGCTGTACATCAAGCAATCCATTCCTCTTATTTTTTGGGAAGCTGAGCTTTGAATCATGTTGTGTAATTTACAAATCACCATATTGAAACCTGCTGATTATGCCATGCATGCCAGTACCCAACTAAGTAATTTCCAGACACAGTGGAAACTACAGAACTGTTCTTGAGCCCTTCAGACTATTGACATACATGCTAATTACTTGCTACTTAATAGTAATGTGTAGCTAGATGTAAATACAATATGGTAGGGTTGGTTAAGCCCTTTGTTGTTTAACCCACTTTCACGTGTTATTTTTTTCAAATCAGCACCCTATCAAAGACACGAATGGCACTAGCTCAACACAGGAAAAAAAAACTACCATGGCCAGACCCTGTTCCTCAGTGCTATCAGTGCAGCACTTGAGCAACAGAGCCAAGAAAAATGATCCATGATGAGCAAATGCACAGCTGCCACTGCGAAGTTCTGCTTCCCACTCCAGAGCCTCTGCATCTCCACACTCAGTGAACCTTGATCCTGAAGACTTGTCAGTAAAGAGACCGCAACAAAAGGGTTTGACACGCAGCTAACAACCTATTCAAATGTGAATGGCACTAAGTGGATGGCCAGGAAAAGGAACCCAAAAGGGAGGGAATAGCAAACATTTTCTATTTGTTTCTGAAAGCTCAAACATTCAATTTGCTGTAAGAGAACACGATAAAAAATAATGGAGCAATATTTAGGTCTAACAACTGCCAAAGCCAACACCACAAAATCTCTCTGGTCCCCAGTGTAACTAGTCAGCTGTACAGTATGCTGAAAGTTGAAGTATTTTTTTCTTACTGAAGCAAAAAAAATTGTGTCTGGAAGCGCTACAGTAGAATTCTAGGCAGAGCAGTAATTTCTGCCACAATACAAGGACTGCTAGACCATTTGGAAATTTAATAAGAAGGCCAGCATTCACAATAACACTGCTGGATGAGGATTCAGGAAAGAGGGAGAGGGAACATCAGTGCCCTTTGTCTTTTCTTGAAGAAGAGTTGTCCTGATAGATTTTTATGACCACAAAATACTCCTGGCCAAATCACGTGGATCGAACTTTCCTAATTTTGGCACCTAGTAGAAGACTTGTTCTTAGAAACATTCCTAAAAACCCTGTAGCAAACAAGAAGGGAAAGTGGGGAGTTAGTCCATCCAAGTGTGAACAAGTGTCATCCAAGTGTGGGGAGTTTGTCCATCCAAGTGTGAAATCCAAGTGTGCATTAGGCCTTTCAAAGAATATACATGAATCATACAAGGAACACATGAATTATACAAAGAACACAGGGATTACACAAGGAACACTGCTACTTATTTTAGGGAGACTGCTTCACCAGTTGCTGACCATTACAATTTCCCAGTGGCAAAGACATTTTGCAGTGTCTTCATTTTATTTCAGCAGGAGGAAAAAACCCCAACCAAACCCTACCTATTTCCTTCTTTTTTCTTATTTGTGTATGATTCACTGATGAGGGTTAAAGTTTGGACAAGCAGATACATGACCACAGCTGAAGGAATAGCAAATTACAGTTCAATAAGGAGAAACAGCAATTTGAGTTGGGACAGGGAACTGTTAAGACAGCTTTATACCCATGGCAGTATAACATGGATCTGTATCCTCACATTTCTATTTCATTCAGGCCAGCACATTCATCTTTTTCTTCAGAGCTATCTTATGTGTGCTTTAATTGCATCATGATAACAAGCAGTTGACATTTTTACAATGTTGGAACTCAGGATTGATGTTTTAAGGGATGTAAAGGCTGGGATTTCAAGCTGCTTTCCAGTGGTAAGGAACACAGACTTCAACAGAGGGTCATAATTGGAGCAGTAAAAATCATGTCTGAATTCATGTATTTATTCTGTATCTCATGAGATTCTGACTCTGTATTTCTTAAAACAATCAGCAAACAGAAAGGTGTTAACTTCCATCTAGAGTAATGCATGGAAAATAGAGAACTCTCATTTGCTGCAGTTTGGACTTGCTGCTTCTCTTTTGACTCAGGCATCTTTCTCTTAGCTCTGGCAGCCACAGGTGTTGCACCCAGTGACCTGTCCACCATCACATCCCCAGAGTGAAATCCAGGATACACCTCTGTCAACAGGAATACTTGCACCGATGCCAATAAACTATCACTCAAGTTCTACAACTGGAGTAGAGGAAAGAGTATAGAGAGATGGATCTTCCAGAAGAGTTCTGCTTATGGCCTGGTCTCCTGTCACACTGATTTTAGGTGTAGCCTCAGGGCAGCCTTGTCACCTTGTGTATCCCTCTAGGGGGATTACTCTATACCACAGAATATCCTCAGATCCTGGGGATGTCTCTCCTGTATACACTTTTGGCATCCAAATCCCTCCCATTCCTTTTCGCAAAGACTCACGTTTTAAATCTCTGTGCCTACTCGGAGTATCCAGCAACAAGTCTGTTCTGTAGCCTTAAGAGCTCAAGAAAACTCATCATGTCTATAAATGACAGTTACACATCAGTCCTCTTTCCCTCAGCACTCAATCTTTTATATTGTTTTCTCCATTCAAGTCAGAATATTCAAAGCATCACTGATTCCTTCCCCAGTGACTCAGAAGTGATAAAAACCTGCCACTGCATAGCAGGAGCACTGAAGTCATCGCCCAAAAATGACCAGCCAACACTGGGAGATTAAAATAGGACTGTGCACTCCCATTTCCACATTCAGAAGGTGCCATTAGTGAGGTCCTCAGACTTTTTCCATACTTCCCAAGTACAGCAAGGCTCAAGGGATACCCCTTCTCAGACTGCCAGGCAAAGAAAAGTGGTAAAGCAGCAAAAAAGGTGGGGATGTCTTGCAAATGGACCAAATTTTGTGCTCAAAAGGTAGAAAATATACACATGGAGGAGAAATTAAGTGTTAAACCATAGCTAGTCTGCAACCAGTGAGAATAGAACAGAAATAGAAAAGAGAAATAGAAATGTATTTATATTTACTGATAGCTGTGTGCTCTGAGTAGCACAGGTCTGTGAAGGACTTGCAAAGAAAAAAAATTAAGCAGAAATACTCAGTGATGATTCCCAAAACTTTCACTTCGTGTTCTTAAGAATTAAACCAAAAAGAGTGGCCTCAGTGTGGCTGCAAAATAATTTATTAAGTTTTTTAGATGTGGGCAGTTTGAAAATATAAAAAGGTTGTGACACCATAATACAGCCCCAGCAAAACAATATAATCTCAATAAAATAAGCAGCGCATTTTACATTTAGTATATCTGTTATTTCCTTTTCCTTCATAAAACTCAGAACAAAACATTTTCTCCTCCACATCCTTTTTCCACTCCTGATATGAAATTAAAAAAAAGACAGAGTGACTCTCATTACAACTTGCTTGAAACCTACAAAGGATTTCAGAGAGTTGCAAGTGTCTATTTTCATCCCTTGAAAAATCACCCCTTGAAATCACCACTGTGGTGGTGATTTATTCAAGTCAGCTTGAAGTTTGTGCTGGTCCGGTGGCGGATGGGACATCAGAGCCAGGAGAATTCACACTTGTGCACATACACACACATAATGCTGTCCTATTTATATTTTCATTTTAAGTCTGTTAGCACAACAGGCATCTGCAACAGCACAGAACTCAACTGAACTTTCTGCCACGATGCCCGTTTTAAGCAGCGTTCCTGTTGGAGCTCAGTCACAATAAACGAGCTCTGAATATTTTCATGTCTTTTGAACGGTAATGGTTTCAGCACTGGAAACTTTTCAGCCGAAGCAAAGCTCATGAAATACATACAAATATTCATGATCTCACTATGGGCTTAGAATCCTGAATAAAAACATATACAGACATTTAATACTGGAATAAAGACCTTCCATTCTTAAGAGCATTAAGTTAAACATTTCCAGTATAAATAACTAAAATAACCCAACTATGATGACATTTTCAGTTTGATGTATTTAGGGATGTAATAGATAACACTAAAAAAACAAAGTGTAATTTTTTAATGTAAATGTGCAAAATTGCAGAGAGACAAACATATACCTCCTTCCAAGTGGTTGGACCATATGATGTAAACAACTGAAATTTCCATTTAATTTAATAAGACAGTTTTGGCAAAAACTTTAAGTTCACTATTAAAATGACAAATTTTCATTCATTACCTAATCAGTGCTACCCAGTTTCAGTGTATAAATTACATTTCACTCAAACTTTATGCTAACCCCATTCTGTTTTGTAATGGTTTCCAATAAAACACCACAAAAAACTTCATGATTCATTCCTATTTACAATGATTTACCATAAAATTTTATGCAGAAGATTATCCAACATAATTAATTAAAAAAAAAAACAGACTGTCAAGTTCTTCTTACTGTCACCAACAAAAAAATAGGATTAGTCCAAAGCATCCTGTATTGCAATGATGTTGTTAGTTCAGTGTGTTCTCAGAAGAAAAACTTATATATAATAATTTCACTTAGGACTTCTAGGAAGAACACTTGGAAATTGTATGACGTTCACTCCAATAAAGAAAGGACCTGATATTTTCATCTTACATATATTTAAGCCCATGATTGTATCACTTGAGTGAGGCTTGTCATGAAAAATACTTTTCAAAGTAAATTTTGAGAAAAGGAATCCTCCACTTGAAAAAGCCCAAGAGTAACAATTTTGGGGGTTTACTTTTCTTACAAAAATACAGGCAATAGTCTGCATAGGCACTTTGTCATTTCCTTGAAGTCTGAATCTCCTAAAGCCACGAATAAATTCTTTCCAAGAGGAAGATGCTTCTCTTCAGACATTCTTAGCATTCCCACGATCCTTACTGAACAGAGGGACTATTCATGGTGATCTTATCACTCCCACATATTATATATAGTCCAGAGTCTGCTCCAGTGCAGGCAGGTGGAATGCAAGTGATTTCATCTGGACTGCATTTGGCCCTCATGGACCCAATTACAAAGCTGGATGGAATGAGCCCAGGGAAAACGCACAAAATAATTCACAATACAGTTATTTGGTGCTTTAGGAGGATCACAAATGAAATTCATCAGTTTTCTTTCTTAAAGCCAACCTCTCTGACCTCTGCTATTTACCCTAAGTTAAGAATACAGAGAAAAACCAATGAATTCATATTTGTCACTGGTTACAAGAGATGTACCACGAGAGCTGTAAAACCACAGCTGAGCTGTAGAACTACAACCAGCTTTTTTAGAACTGTTGTGTGAGTTTTTACCAAACCAAACTGCCCAGCAGAAGATAGTTTACAACACTCGTTCACTTTCTCCTTTCCCCTGGACTCCACACTGGTAGCAAAATATGTTCCTGGTTTTTGCAGGCCACAATTTCTCCCAAGGATACCATTTTTTTTTTTAAGAATTCTTGTTGTGAATCAGACAATAAGAATGATTTTGAAATCAATGCAAATTCTGTCACTGACTCAGGAAGAACTAGGATTTCATCCAAAGAATGTTGCCATATGCTATTTAACATTATCTGTAATGTAAACTGTGATGTGAAATACAGTCTGACTGGTAAAAGAACCAGAAAATTGTCTAGCAACTTCTTGGTTCATCTTATTTCCAAAATTTGCCTGCTATAAACTCAAGCTCCTTTTTTTCAAGTCTCTATAAAACATTTGTATTAAAAAAAAAAAACAACAAACAACACACACACACAAACCACCAACCAAAACCAGCAACAACAAAATTTAAAGGCATAAAAATCTAACAAGTCGTTTCACCACACAAAACCAGGACCATCCCTAAGTATAAATTTTCACCAATAGTGTATCTGACTGGTTTCAAGTCATCCAAATCACTGACTTGATAAAGAAAAGGAGTGACAGAAAATTATACAAAGACTAGAAATCTTGACACTTTAAAGATAGAACTTGGCTCAAAGCATCTGATGTGTGGCTGCCCCATCCTGGAAGTGCTCAAGGCCAGGTTGGATGGGGCTCTGAGCAACCTGGTCTGGTAAAAGGTGTCCTTGTCCATGGCAAATGGGTTGGAACAAGATAATCTTTAAGATCCCTTCCAACCTCAGACCATTCTATGATTCTATGATTTATTTGATTCTACACTTTAAGTCAAAAAATTTTACAGGATTTCTGACAGTCTCTGCAGAGATTTATAGCATCTTTTTTCAGAGAAGAGTAAGAATTTACAGAAAAAAGCCTCTTAAATGCTTTATTTCCAAATCTTAACTTTTCTGTACTGTAATAGACACATGTCTGTGGCGAAGAAAGCCAACAACTCCTCTGCCAAAAAGTCAAAATCTGTTAAGTGCGTAACCAATTAAAAACAGAATATAAGCCATTATCTGACATGACAGAGTCTTCCAATTGCATATTAGAATTAAAATGGTGCTTTAGATGAATCACTGTGTATTAGGCTCATTTTGCCTTTATTTGTGTATATGTACCCATCTTATTTGCAGTTCCACAAAACAAAACCAAGTAAACAAATGGTTTGCAATTGATTAATCCAACTCAGCTGGTACGGGGTTTATTTCATTTACGTTTAAAAAGGAAAATGCCTCACACGTGCCCCGACTGTGCTCACCATGATTTAGCAGTAACGCATCCAGGAAGCCTGTGAGTCAATGAAACTTTGCTTTTCACCAGTTTGCACTCCACCCCCATTCCCCATCACCAGCTCCCTGCTGTCCATCCCTACCACCCGTTTCTTCCTGCAATCTGCAGCTTCCACTGTCCATAAAAACCTCTCTGACTTTCTGTCACCACCACATTACAGTTCAGCACTTCTCCCTTAATTAGATGGGCTGTTAATTTAGGAAGATATCATCGACTTGAAATCTGATGCGTTTCAAATAAAACAATAACAGTCCTTTCATTACAGCTTCAAACTGTCTGACTGCTGGCTAATTGTTATGATTTTACAGCAGTATTTTCCTGTGTCTTGTGCTTTTCTTGCATGCTATTGTGTGAGTGAAAGATAATTCCACTCTCTGCCACTCCCAGAAATGTTCTCCAGTTAAAAATAAAGGAGACAAACAAAAATAACAAAAATAAAAGTTACCAAGAGTGCAACCTCACACAGTGGAACTGCTCGTGAAGGCTGTGCTGACAGGTCCCATTTGACTGAATGCATAAAGACCTTAAAAATGACATTAACCACTGTCAAGGTAAAAATCTTTTGTATTGCACTGGGAGTTTTCTGCTGTGTTTCAGTTTCAGCGTATTAATGCTGGTCCAGGAGTGCTTGAAACAGACATGTAACCTTTAAGATACCTCAGATGTTCTGAAGGATGCAAAAAGAGTGTGAACACAAGAAAAGAATTAGGAAATAAAGGTTTCATAAAAGTTAAAGTATTTATCCAAAGGAGTTAAATATTCCTTTGGCTGCTTTTATTCCTCAAACATTATAGTTCTTTCCACTGGGTGAGGCCTATCCTACAGTGGAAGATTGATTTATCTTGGCTCTATCAGTTTTGCATCATTAAGATACAAAGTACATATCCTGTTGTAGGGTAAATAAATCAATTTTTACTAAGATAATTGCTTTCACCCTTGGGCTTGTACTCCTTCAATTACATTAGCCAGTAAAACAAATAAATAAACGTGTTACAATATTAACTAGCAAAATCATAATCAATACAATTTAAATTCAAGTGAGAGTTGAATTGTAAGTATCAAAACCCACCAGAAGTTAAGTTTTCAAAAAGTTTTTCTTATCCAAACAAGTATGAGTTGCACAAAGCAATGCATAGAACCACTAATTATATACATTTATTCTTAAATAAGTAAAGGTTTGCTTGTTTGTTTACCCCAAAGACGAGAGACCCAACATACCCACAGCAAGAACTTCACTCTGGCTTGATGCTCTCCCTGTGAGAAACCAAGTCCTTTCTCCCAAGGACTGAATTGTCTCACCCTGCACTTCAGAGCACAGAAAGATCATTGTGCCAGAATGACTTGTACAGAGCACAGAGGAAGGGAAAGGAGGAGGGAAATTATTTACTGTTTGCACCCCCAAAGGCAGGTGCTTCCACCCATGCACACAACAGCAACCCACACACTTAGGGTTGGACCTTGTCCTCGCCTTCCAAGGAACTCCACCTGTTGATCCAGTCACTGCTCTGGCTGAGGCTGACCCTTGGAAACAGGACATTCATTATCCATCACATTTGCCATCCTGGCACACAGTGAGCCCTGGCTGCAAAGCTGTGAAATGACCTGTCAGCACATGCCACTCCATCACACTGTCCCTCTCCCTTCCACAGCTCCCTGTGGATTTTTAAAGGAGCCAATAGTGCTTTAACAAGGCATAGCTTCTGCATTAAAGGCAGGCTGAGCTGTGCCTAAAATCCACAAGCAAAGTGCTAAATTCAAGACAGATAAATGCACGATAAATACTGTGATGAGTCACAGCGTAAGGTAAATAAATACCTGTGTCTGCATCATCACAACATCAGGATGTGACAATGGATCATGACTGCCTGTTGCTTCATGACACCACCTAACCTAGAAACCAAATTACCCAGTGCTGCCTCTGCAGTTGTTTTCCTTTTTGCTGATCCAAGGGGAGGCGGGGGGGGAAAAGAAAAAGAAAAAAAAAGAAAACATCCTGCCAAAATATGACAAAGATAAGTTACTTGCCTTCCAATTTTGCCAAAATCTTCTAGGAAATGAAATAAGAATTCCCTTGTGCTGCATTGCAAACGGAAATGACATGCTATGAGAGTGCTAAATGAATGCTACACTGCAGCTGAGCACCACAATAAAAGCATTGTGACAAATGGTTCCAGTGCCCCACCACATACACTGTTTTCCAGTTATCATTAAAAAGCAGAGACAAGCCAAAAAGAATGATAATATTGATTCTGCTTGACTTACATTTCCTACCAGACAGCAGACTGCTGTAAAAGAATGCTTGGTGACAGATTTTATAGATAAATACAAACCAGCCCCACCCAGCAGACCACCCAGATCACTAAACACGATTCTATTGTACATCCCCTGAAAACATTTGGAGATCAGACCCATTTTAAAAGCAATATTTTTATGGTTTCAATTCCAGGAAGTAAATTCTCTTAATCACAGCCATCATGTATTGGGCCAAACCTATAAAAATCTATGCTTGCCTAGAGCAGGAGGTGGGCCTTGTGGCATTAGCAAAGTATAACTATGGGCTCGGTGTCTCTTCCATGAACAGTCAGTACTCCTTCATGTGCTCCATGGAGCAGTGGTACTGCACCCACCACCTCTATAATTTGCCTTATATTTCCTGTAACTACCAAATCCTGGCTCTTGGTACAACACAAGCCAACCACAACTTCCTTCCAGCACAGGTCATGCAGCCCTCCTGATCCTAATGTTTACTGTATAGACGGAGTAAGCAAAATGTCCTTCAAATTGGTCAGCAGTCCAACCTCTCCTCCTGACAGCAGCAGTACTTGAACATGCCAAATACAGAAAAAAGAAAATCCACAGCAAAAGGCAGAAAAGTCAATTAATTTTTAACTGCCTTGTGTTTTTTTGGCTTTGAAAAACAGAAAATAACTTGAAAACAAACCTGTGTTTATAGGAGAAATGGGAAAGTATCTGCAGATACAGTCTAATCAATTTTTCTCCTTATGTGGATATATCCTAGAGCAATGCACACACTCCCAAATCTCAAGATCCCTAACACAATAAGGCATGAAAGCACTCAGAAGAATATCCCAGTACAAGCAAATAAACATTCTTTTTTACTAGTCTTAAAATATCATACCCACAAATGATGCTTTTCAGGGATGGGATGGAGTGAAAAGCTTCTTATAAATCATTTAGTTTTATATTTATAAGAATTAATTCTGTGAAGCTCAGCTGATAAGCTCCTGTTAATTATAAAGCTTTCTGTGCATGCCTTTCATCTGAGGTTCTGGAAGTGCTTGGAAAATCTTAATTAGGTCTCAAAACACCACTGTGGAGAAGGCATTTTCTCTTTGCACAGAAGACAAGGTGCAGACAGCTTATGTGATTTGCCAAAGGTCACCAAAGGCTCTGGTCCTAAATGACAACAGCTGAGTGTTCTCTCACGCCCCCTCAGCCCTGGATGCATCCCGTAGCCACCAGAAAACAGGAACACGGAATGTGCCAAGTTGGAAGGGATCCACAGGGACCATCGAGTCCAACCCTCAGCCCCACACAGGACCATCCCCAAGAGTCACACCCTGTGCCCAAGAGGATCATCCAAAGGCTCCTTGAGCTCTGTCAGCCTTGGTGCTGTGCCCACTGCCCTGGGGAGCCTGTTCAGTGCCCAATCACCCTCTGGGGGAAGAACCTTTTTCCAATATCCAACCTAACCCTGCCTTGACACAACTCCAGACCATTCCGTGGGCTGCTATCCCTGGTCCCCACAGAGCAGAGATCAGTGCCTGCCCCTCCCCTTCCCCTCACGAGCAAGTTGTAACTGCAGTGAGGTTTTCCCTCAGTCTCCTCCAGGCTGAGCAGACCAAGTGCCCTCAGCTGCTCCTCATACGGGTTCCCCTCAAAGCCCTTCACCATCTTCATTGCCCTCTCTGTCCCTCACAGAAATGATTTTCAGTCACACACTGAACTGGAGTCCATGGAAGGTCCTCTTCTAGTTTGGGATACGTGTTTTGCCATGGAAGGTCCTCTTCCAGTTTGGGGCACGTGTTTTGCCATGGAAAGTCCTCTTCCAGTTTGGGGCACGTGTTTTTCCATGGAAGGTCCTCTTCCAGTTTGGGGCACGTGCTTTTCCACGGAAGGTACTCCTCCAGTTTGGGGCAGTTGCGTGAATTTCTCTTCTTTAAACTGAACTGGGCTGCACAGATACAATTGTTCATTTAAAGCTAAAGCAAACTCTGCCTGGTATAATTAAATGTTGTGCCTGGAAGGCTGGAATATCTTATAGTCTCAAAGGTTTAGAAAACCTCATTTTCAGCCCTGCCTGATAACTTAAACCACTACTATAAAACTCCAATGGATAAAATCTCACCTGAAGCTGATTAAATCTTTACTGATGTAATGGAAGAGCAGCAAACAATCCATTCACATTTTTCTATGAATATTTACCTCTGGTGCAGCTTTCAGTTCTGCAACGGAGCGTACTGTCTGCCAAATTCCTCCAGCTTAAACCCAAAACTTCAATTTCTTGCTGCCAATTGTCTGCTTCAACAAATCATACTCATAAACATTAAAATGTGCTTCTATTTGTTTAAAATGAAGACAGTAAGTCAATTTGAAAGGATTTATGATAGCTGTAATGCAAATGTGAGTTGAGGAGCTTACAAAGTTGTAAAAGAACAGCTCTATCACATAAGAAAACAGAAACAAGGTCAAACATGATCAATTCCTTTAATTGCCAACTAAAATATATTCAACTTCCTACACAGACTTATATTAATGTGTCTAAACAGGACAGTTGATGAGTACACACTGTGTACCCATAACTAGAGTCAGATCCACTCAGACACCTCAATATCCCCCCTTTTCAGAGGTGATTAGGACACACAGCATGTAACCTTCACACTCACCAACAGATTTTTCAGAAGAGCAGGTTCTGGTGACAGCAAACCTGAGATGAAACCTCTCCTGAAATGCTGGCATTTACCATGGAACCTGACTGACAGCTCAGCTCTGGGCGGTGAGGGTGGAGGTGAAAATCAGTTTCACACTGTCAGTATACACTCAACCAGCTTTAAATGTCATCCAAAACAATGCAAATCATGAGTAATCCGTGCTTATCAATGAGGTGACACCAGTGAAGGTGGTGCATCCAAGACATTACTCACTCATTAAGCTAAGTTAAATTTTTGAACAGTGAACAGACCACTAACAAATTATTCCACTTCCTTTCATGTTTGGTCATAATTTAGGCTACTTCTTTAATCACTCCCTGACAATACAAAATATGTTTTCATTCACATTAGAAATCACTCTGCTGCTTCACACTATTCATTAATTTGAAGCTTTTACATTTGGAACCATCATTTACTATTCAAACGGTACTTGGTGACATGCAGAGACTAAAGAGTTGTCAAACAGAATGACATGCAGTTCTTAAAAGTTAAAGCAGTAAAAGCTTTTAGAAAGAAGAAGAAAAAAAAAAAAGAAGCCTTGCAAATAGTATTTGGAAGTTGTAAATGTGGGCCTAGTCAAGGCTACAGAAAAAAGAAGGAAAACAAAAAACCTTGAATGAAAAAAGCCTGGAATGCAATCAGTCTGATGGGCCGTGCTTCTAATAATAAGTTGGAAGTAGCCCCTTTGGTACATAATAAAAAACTGAGTTAAAACGTGTCTCACACAGGTGCCATTGAGATGAAAACCCTGAGGGGAAAGTGAAGACCTGGTCCCTAACTAAAACAAATAAAACCCCACCCACCCCGGTACTTTCACATACCAAGAGCAAGAAAACTGCAGTTGCGACACCACCGCCCCTCTGCTGCTATGGAGAAGGGCCACTGCCAGCCCTCCAAAACAAGATGCATTCCAAGAGATCATGCTGCCCTTGAAAACAGTTAAGAGATGTTTCCATTTATTGCTGTGCTTAGAGCCCAATTTAAAAAAAAAAAAAAAAAATTGCAATGATCTGAATATACGAGTGTGCGTGTTTGGCCCCAAAGGGCACTGCAAGTTGTAGAGAAAAAAAACAGAATTCCAGTCTTACAGCTCTCAGGCCTGGGAACGGCTCTCATGAGAGTAGATGGACACATAATCCCAACCAAATCAGTCAATACTTGGAAAACACATGGAATTCCCTGAATCCACTGGCACAACCAGTCAGAGCCCCTTGTTTATAGCTGTCCAGATAGCAAGGAAGCTGAAGATAGGCTGCATTAATTTTATATCATGTTTTTTAATTAAATCTTTCTGGCCACTCAGAACCCAATTTTCTTTTCATAATATGAATCTTTACTGGATGGCTGTAAATAGAACATGGATTCATTTCCATATAAAGAGACCTAAATATACTACCCTTCACCAATGGAAAAAAAAATAAGTCAGAAAACCTCATGTTAACTAAGAACTCATCTAATCTTTCACAAACTTGACACACACATACATAGAAATCATTCACACAGCTCATGCTGCTACCAGTGTCAGTCTCTCTGAATAACATTCAGGCACTAGTGAGGGATATCACTGACATTTCAGTCCAGCTTTCCAAGAAACACTTCATTAAACAAAAAGAAAAGGAGGAGCATCAGGCTAGAAAACAATGGCTTTTGAATTCTTAGTCTTACTTAAACTAGGTTGGCATTTTGCCACAGATTTTTTAGCAGAGGTCGAAATAATTAACAAGTAATTCTGGGGAGCGCCAAGGAAGGCAGCAGAATTTCCCATGTTTTAGAAGAACAGGGTGTCAGTAGCAGCTGGAACAGCAATGCCTTGAGAAGAACTTTTGCTCCTGCTCTGTGACCATGAAGGAGCCGAAGAGAAAACTGAAAGAACTGACTGGTAAAGCAGAACTTTAGCAGGGATAAGTGAAGAGTTTTGGGGAGTTTTGACAAGGGATTTAAAGCTTCATGGTTTCTCTTCAGTCATGGCAATGACAGGTTTTTTTCCTCAGGTCTAATTCAAGTTGTACTTTGGATTTGCAGTTCTGTCTCTCAAAGGGTTATGTTCCCCCTGGGTTGTGTTAGGTAGACAATCCAATGCTTGTCTGAGCTCAGGTTACTCTTTCTGCCACGTGCAAGTTACCACTGTTCCCAATATCCTGGTCATGCTCATTTTGTTTAATAAAAATGTACTTTAGCAATAAGGTGTAAAAACAGGAAGAAACCATCGGCTTTAGAAGGCAAAGCAGCAACAAACAATCCTATTCACCTTTTGTAACATATCCCAGAGGACATTTAAGCTAAGAAGCAAAATGTTTTCCATATACTGTTCTCCAAAAGTATTCTACACAACTAAAAAAAAGGGAAGGCTAGGTTTCATTTTCTGGGCATTGCCTGTTAATGGTTTGAGAACTAAATACCTGCTGTGGAATTCAAGCTACTACATACTCAATTGTTAGAATGATTGCAACAGCATTCAATAATTTGATTGTCTGTATCAAGAGCTGTTAGATACTGGATGGTCCTGAAGACATTGGGACTTGCTTAACCAAGAAGCTTCTCAAAAATCTCACCAATTATTTATGAGGGAAGAGTTAAGAGCTTTGGGCAAATCTAACATCTCACCTTCTAAAGCTCAAGACATACCAGAATAAGATTCAGATGCTAAGTCATTTCATCAGGAATGCAAGAGGAACAATGCTTGAGTTTAACTATCATACAGTATCACAAAATAAAATAATAATTAATAAAATTTAATTATTACTTAAAATTAAAAATAATTAATCTTTAAAGTAACAGATTTACTTAACAGGCAGTCAAGCAAAAGCCAGTCTTGAACAGGCAAGTTTTCTTGTGTGGGGAAACACTGCAAGCCATCAACTTATACAGAGTAACATTACAAAGACTCCTAGTATGTCTGAGTATTCATGAGCATCTTTGGAGTGCAATTTGTTGCCTATCCCCTGGGTCTGGCCAATATGATGGTCCTTGTATCAATGATTTGAAACATGCTTCAATAATTTTACCCCTTCATGAAAAGCAAACCCACTCACTCAAAAGGAAAAAACTGAGAAGAAAAAAAAAAAAAAAAAACAGATAAAGGATTTAAATCAGTTAGCAATCTGATACTTCTGCTGCTCGTTTAAGACAAGTTAATTTTTATGATGACCAAACTATGCTTCAGTAAAGTCTGGTAAGTAAACCTCCCCAAAGTGGAATGTTGACAATATTCCGTGAAGGCCGCTCCTGACTCTTCCGTGTACAACATTTTACAGGGAATCACAAAGTATATCTTGCCTCCTGCAGAATCCTGCACATAGCAAAGGTCTGCTCTTGCTACAACCTCCTATAAAAATGGAAGTTGGCAGCTGCAGCCCTGTGAAGCCAGTTGGTTTACCTCTGCTCCAGGCACTGTGCCAGCCAGAGGCAGGAATCAGGCTCTCTGCTCAGGGCTGTGGGAACGTGCAACTGTGGAGCGTGAAAAATTGAGATTAAGAGCAAAAGGTCTTCGGCTACATATGGCAAGGTGTGGAGTATGAAAGTGAAAGAGGCACAGAGCACAAAGCTCCAACCTCAAGTCGGAGCAGAAGGATCTCTACTGATCCTTCTTTCAGAAGTCAGGTGACGTACATGCATAGGGGGAAGGACGCAACACTTAGTTTCCAAAATCAGCAAGGACAGGCAACAAGAAGTTAGGATCATTAGGATCCACATGCAGCCAGCAGGAGAGGTTCTCATTCCCCCATCTCCATTAATTTCTGGTCTGTAATAAGAAACCTTCTCTGTAAAGCAAGTTATCATTTAAAAACAGAGGGAGATAATTCACTGGAGCATAGGAGTGTGCAACTGAGCATACAGAGTGATTCCAGACCAAAGGGCCCAGACATAAAAACTCCTACTGTTCCCAGCTTTACACCCTGTCTCGGCATAAGGGAAGATCTGCCTGATCAGAGAAGTGTCACAATAAGGAGAAAGGAGGGGCAGGGACCAACACTACCGAAGTGAGGGTGAATAAGAGCCATTTCCCTCACTTCCAGCAGCATGGGAAGTGCTCTACCAAACAGTTCTTGCCTGAACTTTGGATGGGAGAGCAAGCAATCAAGGTTACATCCCAGCAAGTTGTGACACCTTTCAGGAAAGTCCTTGTTCTCTCATTGTCTCTCCATGTCATTCCATTAGCATTTTGGTATCATACACTCTCTGATGCACTTTTTTTTCCCCTGCCACTCACCTTTTTGACTTCTTCACTCCTCAAAACAGCAATATTGACCATACTACCTTGAAATGGTGATAAACTGATAAAACTCAGCAGCCAGCACTAGCTCTGAACGAAATTCATTTCCTCCTTGCATAGCTTCTTCCTCACTCAATCTTTTTACTTTGACACATATTAATAATAGGGCTGGTTTAAAGTTTTCCACTCAAAATTCAGATTTTATGGAAAACATGCATTTGGTGACATTAAGTTTTGTCTGACAACCCCCCCCCTTCTCTTCAGTGGTTCAGTTTTCAGGCTGTCATCATCATACTGATATCATCACCCAACCTTTTTTTTTTTTTTTACTGAAAGGAAAACAAGCTGTGATGAGCTGTAGTTCCACACATTTCTGGGTGAGGACTCTGCATCTTGTGTTTGTCTGCTTGGCACCTCAAACACTGAACAGAGCTTTTGTCAAGTCTATCACCACAGCTGTTTTCCAGCCTACCTCCCTGAGACACTCGGTAAAAACTGATGTGCATAAAAGTAATATAAACATATAAATTACACTGAAACAGTGTAATTTCAGCTTAACTAGTCCTCGGGTTATTTACTTACAAGCAGAGTCAAATGTTTAAGGAAATTTGTCAAATTTTTTGCTTCCAAATAAAAGCAAAACACAGATGACCCCACTTGCTTATCTCACTCAGTGGAATTCTCAAGAGTGATACTATTTTGGTTTCGTAGATGCACTGAACTAAGAGCTGTCAGCAAACTCAGTTATATTAGAAGAGTTTTACACCAGAAATATATTTTAACCTACTGCAGGCTACTTCAGAGACAAAGTTTTTAGAAAGGCTTCTAAAACAAGCACCAAACCAAACAAGGGTTTTGTCAGTGAGTTTACTACACAGTACTCTGTTACTCAAAAATATCTCTTCCTTCCCCTAAGATCCTTTGACAGAAAGCAGATGATTTCATTCACCGTGGCTCACACAGAAATTCAATGAGGGCAGCATTCCAGATTGCCTTCCGGACACAACATGACATCCTCATCACCTCCAGAGGAAACGCACGCCAGTGTTGAAATTCCTACTGGAACATGTGCTCCCTCTTCACTTGGAAAAATGTCCCAAGCCAAAGAGCCTCAGCTGCTGTGTGATACCACATGCCAAAATAGAGATAAAGCCTTTGACATCATTCAACCTCCAACAGGAGGAACTCTTTATATAACCACGAGCAGCAGTTTTAAGTAGCAACATTTCTTAAAATGACACTTACTTGAACTGCCCAAAACTCTTTTCTCTTCCCATCTTCCCCCATTAATGCTGTCTTTATATGAGCATCAGAACACCCACTCTCACCCTGTCCATACCGGCTATATTAAGAAAAAAACATGGCACTATAATCTTGTCCTTACTGTCTACAGGCAAAGCCATAGCATAAAATACTGTGATCTGACAGAAAAGTATGTGCCTACATTTTGAGTTAGCCTAGACAGTACTAAAGAGACACAATTTATTACCTAATCCCTTTTGCAGACCCACAGTACAGGCAAATGGATGGAACGCCCTGTTTTTCCCAAGGATCATCTCATTCAGCAAACATCAAATGAGATGAGAAAGTTGCCTTACAGAACAAGTATCAGCAAATTTCAAAGCACTGGAAACACAAAGTAGACGAGAATATGGCCCTATAAAAGGGAGGTCTGGGGTTTAATCTCTGATCTGTCAAAGTCTGGCTACCTACCCTTGAACAGCACACAGCCTTTGTGTTCCAGAGCCTGTAAAACAGGGGATAATACCACCTCACGGGACTGTCATGAGGTTTAATTAATTATTGCTCACAAAGGATTTCAGCTTCCTCAGCTGTAAGGCACTATCTTAACTATCATCCATGACATAGATCCTTGTAACTTGTAACCCTTAGGCACTCCTGTTAAATAAAGCCAACTATGGTATGTATGTAAAACCTGTGGGGTCATTGCACACAAACATAAAAAATTCTGTGCAAATTATTTAAATTATCTCAGGCTCTGTGACAAAGGCATCTATTTGACTTTCCCACCCAGCTAAAGTATCCTTATCTAAATGCTCCACCAAATCTAACAGGAATATTCTTGTATTAAGCACTAGACAAAATCTTTAAAAATACTTCTGAAATAGCCTAAAAAATAGAGTGGATAAATATCTGTAAATACAAGTAGAGGACTCAAAATGCTTTAGCCTCTCGGTGAAAGGGGCTAACAGCTCTAACAGAAGAGAATTCAGCTCTGAGCAGGAGGCACAGGTGGTTGCATAACAAGCACTTTTCTTTTGGGATTGCCATCTTTCCCCTCCAAAAAGGGCTTCTGGTAATAGATGGGAAGGTGGGGCTGCTCCCTCTAATCAACCTTTGGGACTATATTATCACATGGAAACAATACAGCCCTTATTTATTCTGAGTTCACAAAACAATGGCTTTATGCTGAGCTGCTGCAATCATGCCATTGTACAATCTCATCTAGATACTCCCTTCTGGATTATGCCAGTATGGATGTTCAGCCCTGCACTAAAAGCCTCGGTGCAGAAAGCTCTATTTAATACATTCTCCCAATTCTGATAGCATCTCTCAAGTGTCAGAAAACCAAATGAGAAAGTTAGACAAAAAAAAAAGCTGATCTTATTATTCAGCATTATATTGCAGGAGAAAGTGAAGTATTTTCAGTTCAGCATTTTTGTTATGAGTGCAGTCTGCCTTCCACACAAAAATACAACTAAAAATGCTAGCTGTGATCATCAGCAATTCATTCCTTTCCATTTATAGTTAAATGCTGCACCCTCTCAATATGCAAATAACTGCTTTTCCGCTTCGAATCTCAAATACAAAAGAATGAAAAACTAGTTAGTTTTAAAATTGCTTTTAAGAAACCAAGTCAGAATCACCAAAATTTATACGGATCCTCATCGATTTCACTTTGCTCTTGCACAGGAGTGTGCTGATCGACATACACTGAGACTAATCTGCTTGCTGAGAAGCAAAGTTTTGATCTGTCCTTGTCAGAGGAGCGAGATAAAAATCCTGTTTCTGCAGCAGGTTGTGGATATAGGCACGGAAAGGACACACTTGGGCCATGTTCTCATGGTAGTCAGGAGGCTGCACAAATATCAGCAAACCACCTGTAACTGGGGTTTACTTCAGTCATTTATAATGCAGTGATGAATAAGCAAGACTGGGGTTTCACTGTCAGACAAGAAGGCTTGCACAGGTTTAATGCCAGTATGAGAAAACAAATGAAAATCTGGGAGCTAATGAATAGGCTGGCCTACTCCTTGTATCCCAGGTGGGATGGTGCAGTCTGGAGAGGTGGGCAATTAGGTGGGTAAACAACCGTCGCTTGGGCTCAGCAGTTCCGCAGAGAAGATCGAGGGTCCTGGCAGCAAACAGGGAGCTGAGCACGAGCCAGCAGCGTGTTCTGGCAGCAGAGAGCATCCACAGCAGCCTGGGCACAGCTGAAAGGGCAAGGGAGGTGACTGTCTGCTCCTGCTCGGCACTTATCACGCCACATCTGCAAGAGCACACAAGGAAGAAAGTGCAGCAAGTCCAGCTGCGGCCACGGGACTGCCAGGGACAACCCTGTGGGCAGGGAGTGCAGGTGCAGGGCCTGTTTGCCTTGGAAAAAGGATGGTTCTGGGGAGACAGCCAACAGCTGCTCCACCAGTACCTATGGTGGTATGATGGAGGAGATGGACAAGGCTCTTCACAGTGGTGTGAGTGGGAGGATGGGTTGAACAAACAGCTCTTCCTGCTCCTGTTCTAATGTGGCACCCTAGAAAGGAGGGATGAGGCAGGGCTGGCCACAGGGGGGTAAGATGGAATAGAAATAAAGGAGCTGTGTAGCCTGAACACAGAGCAGCGCTCAGGGAGTGGAGCAGAACTGATGTCCCCTCCCAGTCACCCGAGCCTGAAATGCTTCAGCAGGCCCAGCACAGTAAACTCAACAGCTGCCTGGAGAACAGCAGGATGGAAGGAAAGGAAAACTTCCTTCAGCAGCAGCAAACTGTGTGAGAGGCATAACATTTGTGCTGTCTTCCATTTATGAGAGTTTTGTATAATAAAAAGAAGGTATTAATTTTTGAGACCTAAAATAAAATTTAATCTGCAAAGGTCAATAAGCAGTGCACAATTACAAACTATATAAAGGCCAAAGAGACTATTGTGTCATTGCTGAAAGTTGGTTCTCGTTCTGTAACCTTTAGAATGACTTTCTGTTCCATCTGAGTAATCACAACCTTTCTCATCAAAAAAAAAGTGAGATCAAATTCTTAATCCATTGTGAACATGACAGAGATCTCCCTCCCCCCTTTATTGTTACAATAGGCCATAGGCAAGTGTTTCAGATGATATTTTGATATGTGAGGATAAAGACCAAATGAATGCTTTTGCAGACACTCCTGTGTTAGTATGGTTTGCAGTTAAGGTTTTATTTGCCTGTCTGGGAAAAAAAAAACCAAACACAACAAATAGAGTCTTTTACAGCTATTGTAGGATTAAAATAAATACCTACTATTTCCCTTTGTTAATCATGTAAACCAGTGAGTGTTAATTTATATAATGCAGAACAAAATTCAGTAACAGATTATACACTGCATCACTTCAACATAAGTACTATTTTTAGCACACCTGAGAATTGAAAAAGCAACTGCTTGAACTAAAACAATAACACATGGGAAAAATGATTCTGTGCAAACCCTGCACAACAGCACATGTGGTAACTGTAAAAACTAAGACATTCAAATCACCTCCACTGCAGAATTGGCTTTCCAGAGAAAATGAGAGGCTTGAATGTGACTATAAAGTCTCTCTCCCCAGTCTGTGCCCAAGCTAAGTTATCTTGTCTAGCTCCCTCTAATCAAGGCAAAATGTTACACACCTCCAGAGGACAAATCCTACCATCCTAGGATATTTGTCCAAAACAAGGCAGATGAATCATTCCCCCAAAGATGCCTTTATTCCCTCCTGTGACTTGAGGAGCCAAAACAACAGTTTAAATGCCAGCCCAGCTCTGGGCAGCCAATCTAGGCAAGATAAATCCCACCTGTAGAGCAGACAACGTTATCTCCTAATACTGTACCTACACTTCTCTGGGCATGTAAATATTGCCATTTATATGCCCTTTCTTCTGTAAGGCAATTTAGTATTTTATTTATCCTAAACTCAACCACCCACCCACTAACATACCTTCTCCTGCAAACATTTTCTCTCTCACAGCTCCTGTTGTTTTAGGGTTGCTTTGGGGTTTAAAACTGTAGAAATCTCAGTTTAAAATGTGCTACTTCAACTGAAAGGAATCTTAACATCTAGAAACCTCCACTGCATGGTGTGGATTTCGCTCTATGAAATGAATTAACTTCTGAACTTCCTCTGCACCCAAAGAAAAATGTTGCGAAGCTTTCCTTTATGCATGTTAATTAACTTGTTCTATCAAAAATTCACCTCATTTCCCCAATGTAATAAATTATAAAATCATCAGAAATACTGCATTTTGCCAGAAGGCAAATACACTACAAAACACAATCAGTTCAGCAATGAAGCACTTAAGAATGTCACTCATCACAGAAAGCTTAGGATCAGCCACTGCTCTCTTCTGAACACTCAGTTAGAAAATGTGGGTAGAGAAATACAGGAGGCTCAGGAGAGCAGAGGATTAGGGCTCTTTTTAAATGCTTATTATTATGTTCCCTTGATGAGGAATTCTTCAATTCAAGAAAAGTAGAGATGGAAAGACGATTTCTAAAGTCAAATGAAAACAAAAGCAGCAAACACAGTATAAGGTCTTAGAACTACTTCAAAATCACCACCTAAGTGAACTGCACAAATTAAGTCATGTGGAATATTTTATGACTATAAGTGATCAGAACACTGGCACCTGTTGTTACCTAGTGAATACCAGGAAAATGTAATTATATGAGAGTGCAGTTGGAATAAATATCTTCCCTGATAAGTATGAGAAAGGGAAGGAATGGATGCATGCCTGGTGAAAGCTAGAAATTTTACCCAAATTAGTGGCATCTGGAGACGTGGGCTAACATTTTTGTTTACTAAGGGGAGGAAAAAGTCCAGCTCTTAAAGGAAATATTCCTCATTATGCAACTAGTTTATTAGTAAGACGTGAAACCAAGAAGGCTGTAATTTTGCATTACATCAAGCTATGTGATTCGACCCTGAAAGGGCTGTTAAGCAGTTTAGGTGTAAGAAATTACCTACTTGAGTATGGCAGCAGCCCAGCGTGAGCATCCATGGACTTGCAACTATATTAGAAATAATAAGAGAACAGTACAATGTTCTCATGCAGGTGAGACAAAGGTCACACAGTATTTCCTGCCACTAAACACACACAAAACAGCTGAAGGAACCTGCCTTTTCACAAGACTGAGACTCTCCAGGAAAGTATTCCAAAAATGCCTTCTGCTGGTCCTATTGCACAGCTGCTGTCCTGACACCCAGAACAGTTGGATTATCCGAAGGCAAGTTTGCCTGGGCTTTGCACAGAGCTTCCTCCTCATGGGCAGACACAAAAAGACATCCCATATATCGGAGTGCATGAGCAGGACCTGGGAAAGGCTGATCTTTGTAAGTGTGTTAAGAATCAGCCATGCAAAATGAAGCCCTTTTCCTAAAAATAAAAATAAAATAAACCCCAAGGCTAAGCGCAGAATTGAATGGTTTCTCATCACTATTTTGGGGGAGGTAGCAGAAACTACTGATTTGAGCAGATCTGCATTTGCAGCAGATGTTCTAGTCTACACTTCAGATGTAGCTGGTTTCACTAAAAGGAAAGGTACTATTTGAAGGGAAGGAACAGAACAAGATAGCTTTGCTTACCATGCCCTCCAAAACTTCAGACGTACAGCTCTCTTCTAATACCTCCCTTTCGTGCAGAGGAATGAAGGTGAAACAGTTCTCAATCAGCTTCCTCAGCAGTGACTGAGCTGAGTTAAGCACTGAGATGGAACAGCTGAATGGCTGGAACCATAGAAAAAACATTCTCTGCCTCTGGAAAAGCCTTTTGTTGGAATTTGCCTGAGCTTCCCAGCAAAGAGTGTGCCAATTCTTCAGTGGTTGCTGCCATTGCTGAGGAAGATGACAGCAACTAGAGTTTCACCAACAAACACATCCCTTTCCTATTTCTTACTGATATAAACTATGTTATCAGATTATCATTGATTTTTCATCTTCAAGTAACATTATTTTTAAAATATGAGATGGAATTTGAATTATAAGAATCAAAGTTTAAAAAACAAACAGACAAAAAAACCCCCAAAAAAACCACACAAAACCAAACCATCCCTTCACTCCAGGATGAGGGAAGGGTAAAGAAAATTAATCCGTCACATATTTAATTTTACATTAAGAAGCAAAACACCTGCACCCAGTGGCATAAAGGCAAGGGAGGAGGGACAGACTTCAGATGCTTATGTCCCAGGGAGTTCACATGAACAAATACTACCCCTGAGACATGTTCTTATCAGCAAGGGCATTCCAAAAAAGACAACTGAATAGCCTGCCCTATGGAAAAGGGCAGGAAAGTCAAGCCTACAGTAAAGGACAGAGTGGGATAATATCACACCTGCAACGGAAAACAAAAGGAATCTAAAAAATATAGTCTGCAGCACGAGTTAAAATGTTTATCAAAGCTACTCTACATTTTCTTCAGCTCAGAGTAACAAGAACAGATGAAAATTTGTGTACTCCTCCCTTTCCCAAATGTTCCTCATTGACTAACAGAAGGTTTATCTCTATTTCCATAAGCACAGGCTCCTTAACAAAGCCCATGGAAGCCACAAAAGTGAGACTGACAACAGTTTTCCACACATTGAGCCTATTAAATTCTGATCCAGCAAAAGCAAACACAGAAATAAATTCAGGAAAGAAGTAATTCACACTGCCATTAATGAAAACAGTCCCACAAATAACACTGCATGACACCCAACAAATCAAATTCCCTCCCTGAAAAATCATCTATTGAATAAAATACTTTTAAAGGTCTATTTTAAAACCTCTGAGGGGAATAAAATACTTCAGGTTTTGCTGTTGGTGAGATTAATTAATATTTATTTGTTTTTAAAAAACAATGAACTACTGTGAGCGCTTATCTAGGAAAAACAACCCTTCTCTCCAAGATCTGAAAACTAAACATTCATCAACTTCAGCTGTAACTCCACTAATAACATGGAAATGCACTGAGATCTTTTTGTCCACTTTTCCTACAGCCTCCAAATAAACAAAGTGTGGGAATGTGGCCGGGCAAGCTGGAACAATGCCCTAATAAATATTCATAAAGCATTTGTGCTGCAGCACAATCAGAGTTTACAGGAGGAGAAGCTACATAGCTGCACATACCTGTCATAAACTTTGAGATCTGTTCTCTTTTGAACCCTAAACTGACAGAAGAGGTGTTTGATGTGTATATTACTACATTTAACAAATAAAAAGATAATCACTGATCAACATGTTATCAGAAAGGAAGGTAATTCTTTTATTTTTACTCAGGAGGCATGAAAGGAACTAATGTTTCTAAGAGAAAGAGCTTAGTACAAAGAAATCTTACACAATCCCAACTAAAGCAAACAAATCAGTAAAATGTTAAACTTATCTGGTTGTCCAGTTCATATTAAGCATGTCTCAGAAACCTGTGTTTTCATTTTTTATACACATTTATATGTTTAAAAGAAGCATTTTCCTCACCATAAACCTATTGATATTTCTGTTATCTGAGCCCTCACTTGACCTGCACAGTATGAAACAAAATCTAAATAACGCAGAAAACTCATACTCATAAAACACAATTTTTCCATGAATTGCTTTTTGCTAAGTTCCCAAACTAAAATAGAAAACTGTATCTCATTAACACTGGCAAACTTCCATGCCCTCCCAACTTTCCAAAATTTAAACTACTAATATGGGAAGAAAAAACATAATAAAACAAGATTAATCTTCAGTTTTATAGAAAAAGAATATTACAGGTCACGAACAAAAAAACCTATCCTTTAAAGCCTGCACTATATCACTAGAACAGTGAAAAATCAAAAGTATTCCTTACAGGGAGCTGGATGGCAGCACCAGGAGTGAGTTGTTCTGTGGTTGCAACACTTCTAAACAACTTCCTGTGCTGGAATATTCCTCCCATATCTCTTTTCTCCTCCTTCTATAGGTTTCAGCTATGCTTATAAACAGGAAAACTCACTGCTTACAAATACAAATGTATCTTGAGTTTGACTGTAGGCAGAGTCCGACTGAAATGCAGGAACAACTCTGAAATTTTAGGTTGGGAGCAAGAGGGGGAAGGTGTTTGATCGATGCACAATACACAGCATTCCCAGCTCCTTGCACTGAGCTGTTTCACCACCTCCCAAGGAATCTTCTGGTACCTGGGAAAACCCACCTCTATATAAATAAGATGTCTTGCATTTCCCCCAGGCAACACGTCTCCATCCCAGCCTTTTGTTGTCCCTTTGCTGCCAAAGAGGTATCCACAGACAAAAATGGTTAAGTCAATTGTTTTCTCATTTTCATACCCCAACAGAAGAGGAAGGGGAAGAACACAAAGAGATAAAAGCAGCAAGCTCTTAAAATAGGACACAAAAAAATGCACCACACTAAGACAGCAGGACACAGTGTTTCTAAGAGCCAATTCAGTTAACCTCACCCCTCAATAACTGGAGTCTTCAACTTCCATCCAAGCCGCTGTTCCAGTAAGGAGTCATTTTCCTACATTTAGACACTGCAAAAAGTAAATGTTGTTTCATTACACCTTTTTTTTTCATGAAGCTGTGAGTGACATGGACAAAACATCAGACACAAGAATATTACTGATCTGAAAGCAAGCACAGTAACAAAACAAATCCAAGAAACTTCTTTTTACTGTGCTCTCCCCTAACAATTCATTTAATTTTGTTGTTTCATTTTTCTTTTTTTTTTTTTTTAACATACTTCTCTCTCCTAGGACTGAGTAACCTTTAAACAGATCTCCAGCACAAGTGAAATGGGAACACACCTGAGTGACTATTCCAGAGAAAAAGTGGAACTATAATTTACAGAGCACTGTCTAATGCACAAAGCAAACTGGGGGAAGGAAGAAAAAATACCACTGTTTGTTTTGTGGTCGCCTTCTGATAAATATAAAGGGTAAAGCTGAAATCTGCCAGTTGGAAGGTGACTTACAACTGGACAAATGTTAACACTAAGGGGAAATAAAAGGTTTCAGCAGTTGGGTCTGAAGCACTCCTGGCTTTCTAGGTTTTGCAGTTTTCCAGAAGCTGAGGAAAACCATCACTAGCTCATGTCCCACTCAGCCCATCCAGCCAGCGAGGCTGCAAATGGAAACCACACAGGGTGTTCTGTCCAGGCCACTCTTCCAACATGACAACTCCCGAAGAATCCAAGTGTTTCACAGAAAAAAGCCGATGCCAGTAAGTTTTTCCTCAAAGCACACTTTTCATGTGCCCAAGGGGCTTTCCATGGAAGCAAACCTGCTCAGTGTCCTCTTCCAGCAGCCCCTCTCAGGCTGAGACAGGCAAAGCTCTTCCAGCTCCCAGAGGGGCTGGATTCAAAAGCCATCACAAGTGAGAGCTCATCCCAGTCCCTGAGCACCCATGGAGAACTTGGTCTTGAAAGTACTAAAAATAAACATTGGAATTATTTGCATTACATTCTCCTCAGACTGCTTTTGTTCTAAAATGGAACAGCTACTTATTTTGTTTGGATTTTTTTTTTCTGCTTTGTTCCCTCCTGCCTAAATATGGGTTTTCCTGTATTCAAGTTATGTGCTTGCTCTATATAAGCAAGCCAGTAACTACATATAAACTCCCATTTGTAATATTTCTTTTTAAAATCTCTTCACACACATAACTTTTTTATATTTCTACTTGGTAAATATTTTTGAATATAAGTGTTATTCACAGTTACACATTTTTATATATCTATATGGATAGGTGCTATTTGCAGGTAAGATATACACAGAGAAGATACAGATAGATAGAGTAAATTTTTTTGTATTTTTTTTCCTTACGTCTTCTAGAATCAAACTTTGGGCAAGGAGGCAAAAAATCAAAGCAAGGGGGGGTATTTCCTTTTTAGAATCTTTTTTTTCTACATGTTTCATTGTTAAAGAAAGTTTGTATAAGATAGAGTGACATTAGGGGTAAAAAATAAAGTTGTAGCAACATCTGGACTGGAACCTTTTGTTGCTTTGGGTTTTTTTTATTGAAGTATTACAGACACTTGTGCCATGGGAGAGCTGGCATTTCTGTTGTATACACACAGCACAGAGGTGAATGTCAGTCCAACAGATGCATTTACTTAAAAATAAGTAAATACCGTGAAGGTGAGGCTTCTCTCTCACTGACTAGCCTTTACCGTGCACACAGCATTAATCTGCAGCACATTTGTACGGTTGGAGGTTTCACTCTCCTTAAGCCACAAGCAAAGAAATAGCATGAGGAAGGATTTTTAGACAAAGCCTTAGTGACTGCAGCTCAGCAGTCAAGTAGGAAGCAGCAAGGAGGGGAGCTGAACCAGGAGCCTAAGTTTGACTGGATCCCCACCCACCCGCCCTTCCACAGGCAACTGCGCAGAGCTGTTGGATTGAAAAAATACTTTGATTTGTATCTTGAAATTTGAAAAAATAAAAAAGGGAGAAAAAAGGAAAAAAAGGTTGAGTTCTGAAATGGCTCAGCTTTTTTTCCTCTGCCAGTGTTCTGTTCCTTTTTGCTACCACCTGGTTGTCATTTTACCCCTCCCCAAAATAAAACCAGGCCTGCGCCACAACTCTCACAGCACAGCTGGGGAAAATATTCCATTGCCACTGAACTAAAGAGCCTCCCCGAGTTCATCCTGCAAAGTTTGCCTCTGGGCACATTGCAGGGTCTGTCTGCCTTCCAGTCCTCAGTTAGAGACACATTCTCTCTTTAGAGGGAATGCTTTCTTTAGAGACAACAACCTGACATTTCACTGCACTTTGACTCCCTTTGATCACAAGATACGGCATTTGTGTGTGTCTGTCTTTGAAAACAAGACAGATCCACGAGGGCTTCAGCATGGAAAAAGGCAAGAAATATAAACCACCTTGAAAACAAGGCCTGGATAATAAATTCCTGAAAATTATCTAATAAATTCCTGAAAAATACATTCAAATTAGTGGTTTATCTGCAATCTTGAATCCACATCTCCTTATTGCTATTTTGGGGTAAATAATCCCCAGTCTTCTTGTTCCCCAAATATCCAGGTATTTGACAACATACTCCTCTGCCTCACCACCACAGCTCTGCCAAACTCTTTCATCTCTTCGCTGCCTTCCCTCACAAGCACCTTTTCTTTGCCTCTGTTGCAGTTCCTGACTCCCAGGTTGCTGTTTCCAAGTGACCCTTCGGCACTAACCTGCTTTTTCTTTAACAGGGAGCCAGCCAACGTCGGCTGCCTGCAGGCTAATGGGGATGGGCTGATTTTTGGCACTCAGGTTATTCATGTCTCCGTTCTTCTGTCATGGAAGTGCAAGGGAGGCTCTCTTTTGCTTTAAAAGAAACCATCAGTTATGTCATAACCTCTGGAAATCCAAATCACTTCATCTCTGCTGGCAGGGACACAGCTCTAGCAGCATGAAAGGGAAAGAAAAATCTCTTCTCCAAAGGAAAGAGACTTTTCTGTTTCACAGTGCTAATGCTGTTTTTCCTCAGCATAAAGAACTATGGATTCCACCATAAAATTAAACAGCGCTCTTGTCAGCCATGGAAAGCTCCTTCTTGCCGCAGGTGACTGCAGCCTCTGGACCATAAACTGAGCAGGAATAGCGCCCTCTCTGCAGTGCCTTGCTTGATATCGTGTCACTGATAACAATGTGATCTAGGGATTTAACAGTCTCATGTACAGTTTAAGATCCCATAATTTTAGTTTTTTAAAATAAGGTTTAACTTAAAATGCTTTCAATAAGTCAATACCTTGGGTGCTCATGCACATATTCACGTATTAAGGCAAGTGTAGTTTCACTTGTACTAAAATATCCATGGATAATGGAACACCACCAAGAGAAGAAAAAGTCCATTTTACACTTAGTATCTAGACTAAAACCACCCTAAAATGCCTCCTATTAAAACAACTATTTAAGTCATTCAACAGCCCCACTCAACGTTAGGTTTTGACACATCGCAGTTCTCATTCCACAGCAAATCAAATGCAAACAACTTCTTTTCCCTGAAGACTGTCTTGCTCAAGAGGGGATTTTATTCTGTAGTCTGTAAGTGCCCTAGAATTGATATGTATATGTTAATGGAACAGTATATAAAGTCACCTCAAAGGCAATTGGTTTAAAATTGTAAACCCCTACAGATGGGATGTAGGGTGACAAGTTAATTTAAAATTAGATATAGTGCACACCTGATAATTGAGAGGAGTGGAGGAGAGAGAAGAAGGTTATTGCTCTATATTTGAAAAGGTGAATCCCTCCTTCTTCAAAGGATGAGAGGGAAGAAAACCAGAACCACGCTGCAGTGGAGATCGAGCTGCCAACTGTCGGGATTTCCAAACAGCTGTGCTAGCTGGGAATGGATGTAGCGGTGATTTTGCCTTTGCACCATGGGCAAAATCCATACAAACTTAGGGAAGCTGTCAGGCAGCTGCTGGGGGGTGGGTAGAGGATGACCACTGAACACTCAGTGTCAAACCTGCCCATCCCACTGTTTTCTCCCTCTCCCGCAGAGAGGCAGCAGCAGCAGCAATCCTGAAACAGCACTGCTTTAATACCTCTCACTGCCCAGAACTGCCCCCAAAAACACTCTGTCAGAATGGCCCTTCCATGCCTGCCCACAGTACAGAGGCGTTTCCCCACTGCATCCAAGAAATTCCAATATTTTACCATTCCCACTTCAGCTCTGGCAGGAGCACCAGAGCGTTGCTGCAGACTGTTCCCACCTATGGCAGTTGTCATTTGTGAGATGCCAGTACTGTGTGAGACAAAATATTACACCAAAGGGAAGCAAGAGATATTTAGCTTTCAGTTGTCAGCCCCTCACACCACTTATAGGAAGAACAGCCAGAACAAAGAAATCAAGCAGAAAATACAGTCAGAGTGGCTTCCTATTTTAACAACAGTTCTAATCGCTGACATTCAATTATTTATACCCAGCTCCATGTTCCTATTGTGCCAGAAGCACTGCAGAGACTTTGACGAGCTGCCATCCTGTACTTGGAAGTACTTTGTCCTTAAAATTACTTAGGCAAATACTTGTGTATGAAATACCTCATACATGGCAACGTGAGCACCATCTAAGTGAGGATATGAAGCAAACTCTGTAGGATAAAGTACCATGCACAAGTGTGCCCCATTCCTAGCTCCTGAGGCTCCCAAAGTTTGTTTAGTGATTTATAGGAAAGCCAAGTCCGTTTGCACACCTGGGAACTTCAGCTGCAGGTAAACACTCATACACATTCAAGCACACCCACCAAGAAAGTAAATATGGAAGCTGGACAGAACATCTCTAGAGATGCTTCATGACTGAAACAAAGCAGAGGCAGGAGCTTATTTCAACTTCTCCAGAAAAAAACAAAAACAAAAACAAAAAACAAACAAAACCCAAGTAATATAAAAATACAATAAAATCTACACATGAAGCTCAAAGAAAACAACAAGCAGCTCTGAATCTGCACAGCTGAAATAAAATCTAAATAAAAATTCTCGTATCGGCCTTTTTCCACTTTCACAAAAGAGTCAACCTAAAAGCACAAGGATGTAAAAATGCTCTAGTTTGGCAAAATAAGTCCCATTCCATAAAAGATCTATTATTAGCTTTGTCACTGTTCTATTTGTCTTCAATGTCTTTTCTATTAAAACCTAGAAGAATGAAGGGCAATATAACTATTTCTAAATCTCTATGTAAACAAAAAAAGGAATGTCCCTGTTTATTTTTTAGTACAGAACTAAACACCATATCAATATTAAATTATTTAGGGATTGGCCTGTGTTCATGTTGACCTTACCTGCCACTGGATGAGAATTTTCCATACACACCAAATAGGGAATTGCTCACAGGACACAAAGTTGATTTTTATAGTGTCACACAAATTTACTTTCCTTTCTAAACTAAACGTGTCTAACAAAGCTTATGGCCAGCCTCCAAGAGGCTTTTGTCGTCTCCTGCATTATGAGGGGGAACTTTGAGTGATGCCAAAATAAGCCTTTTTAGAAATCATACCTTGGAACTACTGAACTACTCTGGAAACAATCAGTCACTTAGTTAAACTCCCTTTATGCTAATAACTGACCAACTGCAGCTCCTTCTGTTAGCTAAGCTTGCACTACATACTTTCTTGCCTATTAGCCAAAGATTATTTGAAATAAATATTTTCAGCTTTTCCTCTTTGATTACTAAATATCCTTCCACCTCACATCATCCAAGGAGCCTCTGTGAACAGAGCACATCCTATTCTTCAGTGCTGCTGGAGAAGAAAGAGGAGACGGAGGAAAGAAAAAAGAGGTGACATTCTCCACCTGGTGTTTGTTGTTCTTATTATTATCATCACCCAAAGCCTGCAGGAACTGTGCACAGACAAAAGAGAACCAATATTTGTGTTTTCCTCATATCACAGCTCTCTTCACATGATATACATAAAAAGTGTCTTAGCAGACTATCATTTATTCCTCCTATCAATGAAGATGCTCAAGTGTAACTTTCAGCCCTTACCTGTCATACTCATATATATATATAAATATACATATAAATATATATATATATGTATGGACCTACCTGCCAGACAGAAACTGGATTTGAGACTATCAATTCAGATTAAAAGCTCTCAGTTTTAGGTTTGTCTGATGTGTTCTGGTTTGAGTTATTTTTAAGAAAGATGAATCATTAACAGAAAAAAAATTAATTAAAAGTGATCTTTTCCTCCTCTTGGAGGTACATGCCATGGTTAGACTGGACATTATAACCACTTGTATGTTTAATATAACCACAAAAATAAAAATAAAGGGGCATCAGATACTCGGGTTTCTCTTTTACACCATTTAGCTGGCACGGCAAACCCTGTTTCATTGCTACTATTCTGGGTATGGAATGTCTGCAGAAACAAAACCAAATTCAAACACATGTGATGCTTCGGACTTTTGAGGGAATTCTGTGTTTTGCTTGACCTTTAATTTAGTTCTGAACAGTGGTCCAACACATCTACCTCCTTGATTCCAAAAAATGTTTACCTACCCTGCTCTTCAGCAATTCTGCAACAATGCTTTAATTCACTGAACCCCTCGGCAGCTGCCTGCAACATTTCTCATAATTCAGACAACAAATTCATACACTTGAAATACACTGTGGGGAAACACTGCACTGTAAAAGGGCTGAACAACTCTCATGCAGCAGCAGTGGGTTGCACGTGGTCAGTAAAAACAAGCAAGAAGAACCCACTCGTGATGAAAAGCACATTCTCCACAAGGCCAAGAACTAGTTCCAGCAGCACCAGCCTAATGGCAACCTAGAATGAGCTTTTCATTAGTTTTATTTTCTGCAGCTCAGTAGGCACAGCTGGTGAATTCTTGGCATCCCAAACTAGAAGAGCAATGTTCCCATTCATATTAAAAGAAGATCAGGGATTTCATCTGTTGCCACAGTAGCAAATAAATACGTTATTTGGCTTTTTACCCTAAATCTGATCCTGCTAACAGCAGAAGAGGGTAAAAAAGAAGTGACCACATATTTGCCTAGTTCAACAGCATGTAGAAACTTTTAAAACTTGCTTAGCTTTGGTATTAGAGCTCATTAGAGAAGCTACAGGGAAGGAACTCCTCTTTGTCCTTCTGCACACACATGGAAAGGAACAAAATCTCCCTCTCCACCTAACAAAAGGACCTAACACAGCTTCCTCAATTTTTAGTGTTTTCTGTCACAAGGCAAATTCAGAGTGCTCTTAAACAAAACCTGATTATAACAAGATACTGTTTCTCATCCAAACCAAATGGAGAAAACAACAGCAAGATTAGCTGCAGCCATACTAAACTCAAAATAAGATCCTGAGACACTTTTCTTGATGTCTTTCAAGAAACGGAAATGTTAAATTTGGCATGTTAGAGTCACACAAACCCTTGACCCATTGCTCTTCTGCTCACAATCATCTTCTGCCACAGTTTTTCTTTTCATATTTGCTTGCTGATGGATAAATAAAACTTTGTCACTTTTTGAAACTGCTCAGTACAACCAGAGTGGGAACTCCATCTCTTGCCTGCTTAAAGAATTAACTTACTGGTCAGCAAGTAAAAAATCATCATTGTCATTGACACATCATCACACCAGAATACTTTGCTGGTGCTCTGCTTTCCTTGTCTTAATTGTAGTGCAGCGTATATGAGACAGTCGAGCACCAAAGTAAAGTATTGCTTGCAAAACAACCACCACAACACCAGTGTTATCAAAAGCTGTGCAGATCACACAACCTGCCACAGGAGCTGCAAGACTTTGTGAAAGGGCCTGAACATATCAACAGTTTTGCCAATTGAATTAATAAATGGAAGCGAAACGTGACAGAGAAGGGTCAAAAACCCCCAACAAACTAAAAGCTCCACAGAACCTAAAATCTGTAGGGTTTCTCTCTTAAAGCCCATTAATGCAACTAGAAAAACCGATCCCTCTGATTTTAGCAAACTATATAGCAAAATCAGGAATTAGAGATCTTTAGATTTTTACATCAGGGGAGAGTCAACTGATACAAAAATTTATTAATGACTACAAAGCATCCTGGCTGGAAAGCTATTCAGGGATTAGAATAATTAGAAACTATTCAGGCTCTGCACCTTAAATCTGATTCTACTCCAATAAAACCACTGAATTTTTTTCCTTCAACTATGAGAAGGATTTGGCCTTAAATCACAATACTCTGATAGCTAAATGTACCAAATTAGCAATACCCTGAAAACTGCAGAACCTCAGAGAGAAAAGAGAGCTCATAAAATATAAACCTTGTGGGATTGTCAATTAAGATATTTTAGCTTCCAAAGTTAAAATAAATGGAAAATATGCCATATGAACCTCTGTAGATATTCAATCATTTTATTTTTATTATATTGAGACCCATAATTGTACCTGGAAGGAAGAAAAAACTGGATCACTTTGTCCCTATTGGTCTAAAAGCACAAGTACCATCAGGAGACGTACCTGACTCACTGGCAGAGTGAGCAGTGATGAGACCTGCATTAGCAAAGCTTCACAGGAAAAAAAATAATTAGGACAGTCAGAAAAATTTCAGAGGATTTAATTGTTCACATAGCCAGGAAATAAAATCCACACCATTTTGAATGTTTAATAAGATGATACTTATGAGTCAGGAGAGTGCACCTGACTAATTGTAAATATCACCATGTGTTCCATTACTTATGCTAAATAAATCTACTTTTGGACCCTGGCTTTACCTCCTGTTGTGTGTCCCATACTCAAAACTTGGGATTTGCTTCGGAAAACTTGTTTTGGACTGCACAATGCAGCCTGTTGGTGGGCTACAGAAAACACAATCCTTTACTGACTCATGTGTTTTACCAGGTAAGTTCAACAAATCTGCCTTTATCTCTTCCTCGCAAGATTAGATGTCTTTGCATAGAAATAATCTGTTAGGTAAAAACAGGACTGCCTTGACTGGAGTTATTAATGTCCCCTCAGTGAACTGAGGTGTTTTGCGCTGAAGGAAGAAGAGCAATTCACCTATGGAGAGAATTTGAGTATTAAAAAAACAGTAGAGACAAAGGATATTAAGCATCTATCAAATCTGATAATGAAAAAAAATAAAGATATGCCAGAATAGAAAACAAGTTACAGGAGGACATAATCAAGATGCAAGTTTAAGCCTACCAGCAGCCTGCTCCCATCCTGCTCTTTATTTACACATTGGTCACATCTTTATTTACACATGTGGTCAACTGCACCAGAACACAGTTAACAGAGAAATGTTTGCAGGAGAAAGGCCTTGCTAGAACTGCTTTTTGAGAATTGTTCTAAGGGCATGTCCCTGTAACAGATATTTTATGAAGGTGGCCTTGCTGTAACTCTGATGGCTGCAAGAAGCAACACCACACCTGCAGCAGAGCAGGAGCCAGCAGCTTTCCCAATGCAGCTCAAAAAACCTGGGGGGAAATTTCTAACAACCCTCTGGTTCAATTTCCATACTTGTCAATATTCCTCATTTACAGTTCATCTAAAAGCACTCTTTGCATCTCAGTTCAAGTAAAGCTTACAGAAAACACTTCACTGAAAGAGGGGTAATAACTAGAGCAAGTAATAAAAAAAGTTTCTACACTTTAAAAAAATAGGAGTGAATTTTGGAGCTACTTATCTCATTGCCTTCTGTATCTCTCCAAAGTATCTTATAAAAAGCAGGTACCTGATCCAGCCAGACCTCTCAGTGGAGCTGACACGGTGCAGCAAACATTTTGTTTACCAGAGACATTTATAATTCAATTTGGAGGCATTTGCAAATGTTAGCTTTCAGACTGCCCTCCTAATGGGTTCTTTGACAACTCGGGAGATGCACAGTAACTGTGAGTAGATCAGGATAATCACTCTCAGGAGTAAATTATTCCATCCAGCCTTTTACTAATGTTTTAATCTCAAAGTTACCAAAAGAAAGAGCCATTTCAAGTGACACAGACCTCCTGGCTCAAAGGAAATAATTCTGGTGGACATGTTACTCAAGTGAGAAAAGCCAGTATCAAATAATTACTAACTAATTATATCCTGGGGATTTGTTGTGGTGTTTGGAAAACTTCTGGATGGTTTAGTTACTCCACCCTTTGGAGTGCAGTGCAGATGTGAAACATCCCTCAAAAAAACCAAGGAAATTTATTTTTTTTAGACAGGTAAAAAGCAAAATTAAAATTTAGTTTGCTTTTAAATTTTCGATTGAGGAGGGTTTTTTTAAATAAGTTTTAATATTTTCTACCAAACTATTATTTTAAATTACTTCAGCGTATTCAATTGATCAAAAGAATGAGCCTATTAGACTATACTGTCAAATTCTAAATAAAACATACAAGCAACTCCAAATGTCTAAACATGCAGGGTTTACAAGCCTGGGCTCCTTAAAAAAAAAAAAAAGAAAAAAAGGATAATAACTCTGTAGTGAAGTAAACAGAACAAAATGCCTTCAAAAAGAATTCCTTAAAAAAAACCAGCAGAAACCCACCAATATGTCAGGATCCTCAGGCCTCTTAGAGAATTCAGGTACAAACTTCAAAAACTAGAGGGAAGCAAGGTTTCCTTTTTCACCTTTCTGTAAAGTGTCAAAATGTAATATTAATTCTTCCCATTCTCAGAAAATCTAAAGAGGACTACCAAGCTATTAAACCTTCTGGTGGATCATTTGTGGTATGAGTTATTAGCATAATTGGGGGCACACTTTATTCTGACCTTTGCAAAACTTTCATTTCCCAAATGTGATAGATACAAAGTGCTTTTATAATACCAATAATGATTATTTCCTATGGGAAACTGCCAATTATAAGTTGGTGAAAAATGCTATATCAGATGTACATCAAGAAAATGAACACACCTACCAACAGTCAGACTAATTAAAGCTATTCTTCAAATATTAATAAAGCTTTTCACTGCCACAGAACACAACCTGTACGACGTAGTTCAGCTGTATCCTTGGCAGGTCATTCCTTCAGCAGTCATAAATGTTTGATTAGTGGTTAAATGCAGCATTTTAGGGGAATATCCCCCTTTCCCTGGCAGTAAACCAGCCCATGTAGGAAGCTGCTTTAACATTTAACCACTTGACTCAAATTCACGTTGTTAATATCAAGTCACATCAAGTGCCAGCAAAGACACTCAGATAGGGGAACAAATCTTGTGTTCTGGACACAGGCTCTTAGAGAGAAAAAAACCACAAAGGCACAGCAAAGATAACATGCAAAGATAAGCAATAAACTGTCAAACAGCCTTGTGTTCTGGTTTTATTTATTCTGGGCAGTGCTGCTTTTAAGATATTACCTCATATTTAAAAGGCACTTCCTGTAATGTCTCTGCTTTGGTCATAATTTTTTAAGTTCTTAGGGCCTGATTCCAACTAATGCTCTTGCCAACCTGCAAAGCTTCCCAAGATTCTAGGATTCTAAAATGAAATGGACTTGGAAGTGAAAGTTAAAAGGTTTTAGCAACATACAGGTACTTCCACAGATCTATAGATTAACATAGAAAAGAGAAGTATTAATAATGAAAAATCTGTTTCCAAGTTACAGGTTAAAACAGAAAACACTCCATGCTGATACATCAATGATGAATAGAGGAAAGCTTTCTATTTCCTCCAAAATATTCACCTGGAAGCTGTTTAACATTTCAAAAAGATAAACTTCCCAGACCACCAATTGTGTTTATGCACAATTTGTAAAGAAAAAATATATATTCATAGAGTCCAGGCAACAGATTGCTCAACTAAGGCATGTAAAAAAAGTCCAAAAGAAATAATTTAGAGACACAGAAGCTTAATTTTTAGATTTTTTTCAGACTGTTTAGCTACTTGCTTACTACAACCTTATAAACAAATGCATTTACACAAAAGCAGGTCATAAACGTCTGCACAGAAAAAAAAAGTCAATTAGTTTTGGGCAGATAAACCCAGATGACTTGTAGACAGTTTTTTATGTTCACAAGCAGGAGCTGGACACACAGATCTGACCACCTACATCTCATTTAACAGGGTAAGTGAAGTGCTGCCTCCTTTGCATCAGAAGAGCCTGATCATGGGGTCATTTATAAAAACACACCCTGCAAAACAAATCTAAATGGTCAAAGTCTTCCAAATGTACAACTGCCCAAAAGAAGGGCTCTGCAGATCTTGAAAAAGCTGTCCATATATCAACACAGAAAATGCCTGCAACATCTGTAGTAGCTCCAGAGATGTCCTCCCAGCTGCTAACCCAGACTGCAAAAGATCTCATAACGATCTTGTTTGCAATCCAAATTTTCAGTCTGGCACAGATCAAAGAGCCCAAACTGCAGTTATGAAATCTAAGTAGATTTACTAGCTACTTTTCACTGTAATGTTTAACAAGTCTTATTAGTTTTGAAAGAAGAAACAACAGCTAAAATATAAACAACTGAAAAGTGTCGTTAAGCAATAAACCACGTTCCACATTTCTCTGTCTTTCCCCTCTGGTTACAGAAAATAACTTGACAGCAGCCTCCTCACTCCATATACTGTACCTTTCAAAACTTGGCAAAGCAACACATTGTGTTTCAGATCAAACAACTCAATACATGTTTCAAAGATCTGGCAGCAGCTCTTTTGGGAGTTATTTCCTACTTTTCTGGTTTATGCAACCTGTCGAGTTTGAAAAATTTACACTCAGTAGATCCGAAGTACGTACACAAAGAAAGAGGAAATAATAATAACCACAATTATAAATGGAGTCTTGAATGTAAATTTGATTTGCCACAGATATTTCCACTGCCTCCAAAAAATCATTCTGAGGTGGAGCAGCACATGCCATCTTCTCAGATTCCAGTGTTAACAGGTACTGTGATGAAAAAGGATTTTTTAGGTAAAGAGCTGTGAGAAATATCTCTAAATGATATTTTAGAAACGGCCAAATAAGTGAAACAAAGAACTTTTTATTACAGCGCTGGGTGCAAACAGGTTAGCCTCGTGCTAGGGCCCAGAGAGCACACCCTAGATGGGAAAGGGCAGCTCTTATAAAGTCTCTTGATTTGCATAGTCACGCCCCATCCTTCCCATGTTCTGTTCCTCCTCCTCCTTCTTCTCCAAAGGGTGACACAGTCTTTTCTTGGGTTCGATGGGTGCGATGGAGTCTTCCCAGGGTCAGCTGTCAAATTATTTCCCTTTCCCCGGCCGCATGGTCCCTTGACAAAGAACCTTGATTGGTCCTATTGCCTTACAATCTTCCCGGTTCGCCTTCCACAGTCATGACAACCAACGGTAACACAAGTATAACTAATAACCAGTCATGGTTGAACTAAAAAAACTCCTCATAATGAGGTAGCAATACAAACCCTGCCTAAATAATGAGGTAGTAATACAAACCTTGCCTAATTTATTTCTTACAGAGCTGCCAGGAGGGCAGACTCCACAACTCACACATGCACACAACTCCCTGTAATGCAACGCTCATCTTAAGAGCAACAAAATTGCAGCAGATAAGATACGAACATGAGAACAAAAGCAGGCTCCAGGAAAGCCACTGGACAGTGTGAAGTTTTTCCTTTGATTAGAATCTGTTTGCAGATTGATTTATTTTTGTTACACTCAACCAAACGTTGCTCCTCTAACACAGAGTACAAGTGTAGTTAGAGAAAACATCCCTCTGAAATTTTCCACGGTTTTAGGGTTTAGAAAAGTTGAAAATACGGGAAGGGGAAAAAAAAATCCTTTCCAAATACAATGGATTTTTTGGCAATAATTTAGCAATTTTCCTTTTTGGCTTCACCAGAAAACAATAAGGGCTTAAGACAAATGTACTATTCACGTGACATATGAAGACACATCAGTTTAAAAGAGTAGTATCTAAAAGGCAAGCAATCTTGGTGTATCACTAATAGGTCTTGGCAGACAGTTTCAACAGGAGAAGGGAGTCAGAAATGAGTAAAACATTTTGTCCAAACTCAGCTGTGCACACGACCTCTTGCTTTTTTCCCCACCACGTAAGTATTTCCTGTATCTGACAGTTTTATTATCACATTTCCCACTTTTCCTACCTTATGCTTCCTTTATTTTGCAGCTCTCCCCATACCTTTCAGATCATCCTGCTTGTTCTTTCACTCTCCATTTCTCTTTTCTATATGCTTGGCCTCAGCTGAAGTCAGGGGGGAAAATCCCACTGACCTGCCTGCAAAGGAATCCATCCCTTGGGAACATGAGAATGTCACTCGCCATCTCTGCTTCTGCCACCACTGCCCTTCAGCTCTGGCACCGAGTCATGCCTTCTTTGTCCAGGCCGGGACACTACAAAGGGAATAGTTTCCTCCACTCCTTTCTACTCTACTCTCAGTTTCCAGTGAGCTGAACCTGCATAGAACTAAATGGTTTGCAAAAACTTCACTTTCTCCAGCTTTTATTGAGGCTGAACAATACAAGCTGTCATTGGGTGTCTCTATTTGCTCATCAGTTCTTCCTGCACCTTTGGATACAAGACCAGGCTTTTTCACGTTTTAAAAGAAGGTGGTTTAACTTCAGATCTTGATGAAATAAAAATTCTGAATAAAACAACACCATAGCTTGGTTCTTGCAAAACAAAACCTTATCTTAACCTTTTCAAAAAACAGCAAATAGTCTTTCCTTCCTGGGGAGTGACAGATCAGTCTTTCAGGGGACAGTTCCAGAAGGCACTTAAAGAAATAAGCAGACAAAAGAAAACAACCTTTCTGCTGCTAAGAAAACTCTTATCACAAACAACCAAAATATACAGGAGCTACGGTTTGTTTGCTACCTTTTTTTGCATTAGAATATCTGCAGATTCAGACATGGTTTAAGACAGCTCTGCCACACAACAATTTGAGGCAGCAGTCTGGTAAACTGATTCAGATGAAAAATCATAGAATTTTCTAGAAGAGTTTTGTTGGAAGAACCTTTAAAGGTCATCTAGTCCAACCCCTCCTGCACTGAGCAGGGATATCTTCAGCTAGGCCAGGTTGCTTAGAGACCCATCCATCCTGACACTGAATGTTCCAAGGGATGGGGCATCTACCACCTCTCTGGGAAACCTATTCCAGTTTTTCACCACCCTCACTGTAAAAAATGTCTTCCTTATATCCCGCCTGAATATATCCCCTTTCAGTTTAAAGCCATTACCCCTTGTCCTGTCACAACAGATCCTACTAAAATGTTTGTCCCCATCTTTCTTGGAAGACCCTCTTAAGTACTGAAGAGTGGAAACAAGGTCTCCCTGGAGCCTTCTCCTCCCCAGGGTTAGAAATAACCTTTTGGAATGTTATTTATCAGGTCTGCTTTGCAGCCAGCTCAGTTACCTGATTCACTCCTAGCACAGGCTTTTGGTGTGAACAAGCATCCAGGGACAAGAAATTAGTCCCCAGCCTCACTCCCAGCCTCTATTTACTTTTTCACAAGTGTCAGTGTAAATGTGTATGAAACTATAGAGAACCTGACAACTCAGACAGTAACTGCCAGAAATTATCAGTATGCTTTTGTTATCACTTGCTTTTTAAGTCCCAGAGCTCTGCCTCCCTCTCTGAACCAACAACCTTTCTCAGTCTGAGACAGTATATATGCCAGTATGTGCATTTTCTGCTCTCTCCACGCTCACCTTTCTCACCACAAAGGTCTACCCAAGGGTGGATTTTGCTGTAATGAAGCAGAACAGTCTTCCAAAGGAAGACAAAGACTACATGATCACAAGCAGCAGGGAATATTTGGAAAACAATACTTCATCTGGATGCAGTAAGTTCCATTTATTTGTCTTTTGCCTCTCTATTTTTGTTTTATACTGTTGACTCCAAGTTTTAATGACCAAAGATATTTTAAGCATTCCTGACCTAGAAATGTGCTAAGAATAAGAGAACTTTATTATAAAGAAAACATTGGCCATCTGAAGGGAAACTCAGTGTATACTCCACCTAAGTAAGATATGCATGTTGCTTATGAACAGCAGATAACTTTCCATGCCTAAAAGAGCTCAATTTCCAGAAGACAGAGATAACATGTATAGAGAATCAGATAGGCTGCATGATTCAATGAACCTGGTTAAGAGAACAGCAGTAGGATTCCTGGCCAAATTAGATGCCACAGAGAAGAATTCAGCTCAGCTGGAAAATACCGCCAAAAAATATCTTAATTGCTGTGCTTATCAGGGACAAGATACCCAGTGGAGACACAGCCTAAAGCTAGGATTAAAAATCTCTTTATTTTGAGAACAGCAATCTGAACAAATTGCACTGGTCTCTAACAAGAAGGCAACTTTTCTTTATTCCTCTCCCCATAGAGTGTCACTTCCATTTTGGGACCAGTTACCCTACCCTTTATAATGGCCAGGCAGCCAATACTTCAGAACTAAAACTCATCCTTGATTATGCTCAGCAGGGGTGACAGTGACAGTCCCACACTGGCATAAGAAAAACCAGTGCAAAACATTCCTGTGATCAGAGCAGATGTTTTACATGGAGAGAAGTTCATCAAGACTTGGTATTTTCAAGTGAAGGACTGGAACATTAGGAATTACAGGAAATAATTCTTAAAAGTATGTTGGTGCGAGCAGCACCACATAAACAGTGTCTGTGTTTGCACTTGCAGTATTGTCACAGCTACAAGGTGTCACCTGTGGGTACATGGCACTGTTTTGGAGGCCCCAGAAATATGAACAAGGCAAAAATGAGTAACTTTGCACTTCAGGATGTGCTGGTATTAGGTCAAAGGTTGGACTTGATCTTGCAGGTCCTTTCAGTCTTAATGATTCTACGACTCTGTGCAAATCTACCAAGTAAACCCTCAGCTGTTAAAGCAAAACCAGTAGTTGTTTCGGCTATAAAGATCATAGCAGACATCTGTTAAGCTGCTCCTAGGAAGAGACGTTTTAGAGAAGCCAGCAGACAGTCTTCTCTTTCATAACCCCAGAGGGAAGGGAAAACTTCGGCAACAGTGTGATTCCATGACCTCTTCATGATCTCCTGGAATACAAGACAAGGCTGCACCATTTAACCCTCAACCTCTACCAGCCTTGAGTTTCAGCTGCTCTGCCCTTTGGCCCCATCCTGCCAGGGTCCATCAGAGCACACAGCACCCCTCAGGAAGAGATTCCAACCTGGAATATGCAGCAGGGACAAATGCCATTGACATGCCCTGGGAGGATGACGCAGTTGAGAGGATCTCTCTCCAAGTCTTGTTTCAGAACTGATGCCCTGAAGGAACCTGCCAGTACTCTGATATTATCCTCAACCTTTTAATGGAGACTACTGACTGCACAGCTGCAGAACATATAGAATCAGGAAAGGAGAAACAAAAGAAAGCCATACACACAGATAAATACACCTCACACATTAGTATCCCTGCCCTCCTTTTGTGATTCCAGACAGTAGAACACCAGGTGCTCATAAAACCCAGGGTGAGGGTGATCCAGTTATTCAATAACACCATTAAACCACACTAATGGACAGTGGTTTAGTAGTGGGAGTCCTTACTTTCTTTTACAATTCAACTTCTCTTTGGTAATAGCTCTAATTTGCATCTCTCCCTTCCTGCAACTTCAGTCAGTCAGGGAGTTATTTTCCAAAGCAGGAGGGAGTCAGACAACGTTTGAGAAAAATATTAGTGTTCCTTCACCACAGTCTGATTCAACTGTTGCCTGAGTCAATCAGTGTTCCAGAATTATTAGCAGACTCTTTTCTACAAGGCTGGGCTGGACCTAAATCAGAGACTGAGGCCTTTCCTTGTATTTCCCATGTAAACATACTTTTTTTTTTAATGACAAAGTACAGCCACATAAATAGGATTAACATGGGCAGCACGTATTTGGCTCCTACTGAACACAAGATAGATTGATAAATAAGAATTCCCTTGGGATTGGCATTGAGGATGGGGTGAATGCTGCTCTTAGCTCCCCATCTCAAGAGATACAGTGACACACAAGTACCCACACAAGAGCACAGATAATTTAATCAAAAATACACATGCCAAATATTCTGACTCTGTCCATTACATGCAATTCTAACCTGTAAATATACCACAGGGATATTATTTCACCTCCATAAAAATCAACTATGAAGTGTTGATTAATAAAATCAATGAGCTAACAGTGGTGAACTGTGCATTGTTTTAATTATTATTCCAATCAGGAATGCCCAGTGAACGTTATGCCCCACTTCATATTGTAAATTTTAACAGGAATTCAGCACTCCTTCCTTTCAACAGTGTTGAAAACCATAGTTTATTTAAAAGATTTTCTTTGGCTTGTTCTCTCTTCAGCTCAATCTCTTTGAGAGTAGGAAAGGGATCAAAGTTCCTGTAGCTCCTGATTATTCAATAACATGACTAATGCTCTCCTAAGGGGAACATGATTACAGGTAATGATGTGTTATGATAAAGGCAACATCTCCCATTTGCACACCCCTCTCCTCCCACCCACCACTGTGTAAACAGAATAAACCTTTAAGGACACACTGGCTGACCTCATCTCCAGAAGAAACACTGCCTGGAATCACACTGTAATGAAACAGAGAGGAACACACAATGCTCTCACTTGATCTTTAACAATAAGATATTTTAACACACTTGCTACCCACAAAACCTCTCCCAGGCATCCTCAGCACAACTAGTATTAACTGCAGTGGGCTGTTCACAGACCCCAAAACTGACTTCGAATTGTGACTGCCTGGGGCAAGTTTTGTTATCAAGGCAAGTTCTCTTTGTATTTACTGATGTAAAAACTCAGGAGTTCTGGGATTTTCTTTTCCTTTGTTCGCAAAGTTTTTGAAGTCTTTGACTTTCAAGGTGGTGTGTAAAACCTACAGCATGTCCTTCTACATCCTATGTTAAAAAATCCCTAACTTCCTTCACTTACCTCAATGCTAACTGGCTTTCCCTCTTTTACAAAGTCTTATTTTCAAAGCATACGAGACCCTCAAACAACTCAAGGTAAATTGATTAATCTCCTAATTTTTTATCAATTTTAACCAATGAACTAACAGTTCTGTCCCTGAGGGGAATTCCTTCTGAATCTCTGGTAAGGGTTCTGTTGCTCACACCTGGATAAGAAATTAGCACTCTGAGATATTATCTGACATACTATCAGGTATCTTCAGACCACTGGTCTAAGGAAATATTTACAGAAGTTTCTACTTTCCAAGAAAGCTATTTCTGGCCACCGTAGACTTTTTTCTTCTTCTTCTTTTTTACCTATTTTAGCAAACTTATGCCCACAGAAGAATTATTTTTATCAGTTACAAATAAACAAACCAATTGTGACGGAACACCAGGTCACAGTGCAACAGATTCCCAAATGCTTGTGGCATACAGCGTGTGGATAGACCAACAATCAAGAAGTAGAAAAACAAGGAAAACAAGTGTGTTCTAATGACTAATGCCAAGGCTATACAGACATAACGCACTGCCTACAACCATGGTACCAGCACTTCTAATTCCAGAATTCTAGATCACCAATGCAACCATATCCTTTAGTGTTGAGGTCTTTTTCTGCACTGACATTTTTCTAGATCAGATCTGTTTGCAGTATTAAAAAGTAAAAAATTGTTCTCCACAAATCTGCTGGAAGCACATGGAGATCAGAGCACTTGAACTGCCTTTGCAGCTTTTAGAAGACTGGTTTCACATTATCACTGGAGTTTATCGGGCCCGAGGAGGGGACACAAACCAGCAGTTTTATTCAGCCATACGTGCCAGAACGTCAGACTACAAAAAGGTGAGGCCTCTGAGGACTTTGAGTACCCCTATCTGTCTGTGTCACTGATCATCCGCACACACACATTTTTTATTCATGTCAGGTCTTCAGGAGAGCTCAGCACACTCTGAATTATGACCTAAATTTCTAATAACTTCTCTCCTCCCAACTCCAACCACTGCTTTTTCAGAATACATTTCTCATTCTACTAGTATGGACAGTGCAGCACTGGAACAGTAAACCATATTTTAAACCAGAAGTAAATAATCTAGTAAAAAAAAAAGAATTTAAATGTTAAAAGAACAGAAAAATTCATACCTTTGGAAAATCAGGAATTACTCTGCAGAAATTCACATTGTAGAGAATGTCTTCCTTTCCCTAAAAAAAAAAAAAAAAAAGAAAGCCTTAATTGTGCATATTCATATTTAATTACCTAATAAAAACACAGTGAACTAATCCAAGACCTTCTTTTCCCCCCAGAAATAATTTCTCGTCATGGAACAGAGTATTTACACTACAGCAAACAAATAGTGCAAACTCAGTGAGTTTTTGTTTGAAGTTCATTTTATTTTGAAATTTCCTGTTATTTAAGCAAAAGCATCATAGCTGCAAGTGAAAGGAACACATGGTACCCATTCATCCAAGCATTTCAAATTAAATAGTAACACAGTGGAGACCAAGAATGGAGCAATTTTCAGGAGCAGGGGAAAAAAAGTATTTTACTCTGAGGTATAGGTGCATACACAGAATTAAATCTGACCTGATACCTTTTCAGTTTTATGAGGTTTAAGTTTAATGAGAAGAAGGAGAAAAAAAGAAAAAAAAAGAAAAAAGAGGAGGGAAAAAGAAATCTCTATATTAGAAACAGAGAGATTCTATAAAATAAGTGTCTCAGCTAAGACAGGCCAGAGCATGTTGTAGGTTTAGAATTTTCTCTGCGGACTCATGGTACATAAAACACCCCAAGAATGAAGCAGAGGGACTGCGAACCACGGCATTCACAATTAGAGCCATGAGGGTAGTTAAAGAAAACAGTTTCCTGTTCTGTTGAATCCTCACAAAGTTGCCAAAAGTGTCTATTAAAACAGAAGTTGTTCCAAATCATAAATAGCAACGCTGAGAGGATGGTGGGTGAGTGCTTTGTTCTCATTAAATACTGACCACGTGCTCCTCTAGTGCAAGACTATACAGTGCCTTCAACTTTTATTATTACTATTATTATTATTTTAATGCTTCAAACACTCTCATTTTGCCAGTGCACTTTGAGACTGGCCTTAGTAGCTCATAATTACATGACAAGATATCACTGCGTCTCCACCACTTCCCAGATGCACACAAAAGCATCCTTACACTTCCTTCTGGACTCAACTAAAGCCAACTTAATGCTAAAATCAACTTACTGCTCAAAACATGTTTCTGTTGGAAAGACAAAGACATGACAGAAATGTTTTCAAGCATACAAACCACTCTGTTAGTCTACAGTAAGAGATACACCTCAGACACTTTTGTTCTCTTGCAGATTGTGGTCAAATTTCAACATGATTACATCAACTCCACTGAAATCAGTGGCATCTCACCAGACCTAATGCACAAAACAGAAACAGGATCTGCTTCTCAACTGGTTTTAATCATTTACAGCTTTCTGGGCAACATTGCCACTGGGCTCTGAAATTTCTCTTGTTCCATGTAAACACATGAGTACAACCTCATAAATTTAACAAAGAAAACCAGTTTCTTTTTAGTTATGCAAACACCAAAAATCTCTTTCTTTTCCACCAGTTAAGTATTTCTTCAGGAGCTTGTTTGTGTCCAAGAATCTCCAATGGCCCTTTCAGTAAGATTGTAAATTCTTTGAGGGAAGCACTCAGAGCCAGTCAAGTCTCAGTTCCAGAGGCAGAAACACTGAGCAATTCCTAATTCCCAGTAACTACTGAGGGGTGATGGACAGCAGCTGCAGCCTCAGGCTTATCCTTCATTCCATACCTGGTTATAAAGGCTGAAATACAAAACCCTGTGATTTTCATTTCTCTCTTGTTCCAAAGAAAATTAAAAAGGGGTGAATAAGCTGGTCTTAAATACCTCGATACCAACTTGTTTTGTACAGGATCTTTAGTTTCATAACTACTGTTCAGTAAAGCAAGACTTGTTTCTTAACTAGTTACCTGAACTTTCCCGTCACCTTAAATATACCACAGATGTTGCCTCTCTCTCTTCATGATTCAACCCCCTGATAAGTCACTAGGAGAGGACTTAATTTTCCAAAAGACCCAGTTAAATAATAATAACCCTTCAAAAAAGGATGCACAACCTTCATCAAAACTCTGGGCTTGCCAACAGGTCCTTTTTTTCATTATTTTTATTTTAAAGCAGAAAAGTTTTGATCAACAGGGATCTGACATTCGAGGTTTTTTTCTACCTGTCACTCTCTGAAATGGTCGGAGAGAAAGATCTGACAGGAACACAGTTCCACAAGTCCATGGCTTCCCCATCTATGGACACTTGGTTACAGATGATTACCTCGAGTTACTCACTGGGACACTGAAACTTTGGAATTCCAATAAGGACCTTTTGCCTCATTCTAATTAAAAGTGAAGTACAATTATCTGATTTAAAAAAGACCATTCGAGTCTTAATTTAGACACAATGATTTTAGTCTATCAATACACTGAAATGGTCCTTACCTACCAAATCTTCTTCACTCACTTTGTGCCCAAAAAGAACATCAACCATAGTTTATCAGTTAATTTTAGACCCAAGTTTTAACGTTTTTCAGACGTGATTCTGTATGTGCAGTTTCTAAAAGCTCCTTTCTTTCTTTGTAAGTTTTTTTTTTTTTTTCTAGGATGTGGGGGAGGGGGAGGAAACCAAAACAAACCAACAAAAGAGCCACAAATATCCACCAACACGCAAAAGGGGAAAAAAGAAACTGAAAAAGTCACACTCACACTTGTGGGCAGGAAACCACAGTTAGGAGTGCAGTGTTATGTCAGCACCCAGCAGGCAGCAAGGCTGGGCACTGCCAGCTCCTGCCGTGCCTGGGCCAAGCTGTTCTAGCCAGGGCCACGCCGTCACAGCTCTCACTCTCAGCTGAAGCCTCTGAGAAACCTCAGCTCCTTCCTGGAGTGGAGCCTTGCCAGGGACATCAGTCTGGTGCTGCTGACACACTGCACACACGACTTGGTGGCTTCCTGCTCCAGGCATTACATAATTCAAGCCTCTGGCATATCTTTCTGGAACATTTTATGTGCTCACCCACAAGATCAGCAGCCTCTCCGCCTACCAGACAGCTCTGCACCTTTACCCCACTGAGACTGACCTGCATGGCACCAACTACAGGGACATATGGCTGTTTATCCCATGGAAATAAAAACTTTACGGTATGATTCCCCAAGATTAGGAAAAAAACAACAAAAAAGGGCAGGTAGCCACACAGTTAAACACAATTAAAATACCACCAACAAAAAATCCCAATAAATACTATTTTCTCCACTTCTACTGCAGGAATACTATGAGGGAAATCACATTCATAAGCCAGATACAGTTTCATCAGGACTGTTGCATTCAGCTTCACTGAATTAAGTCAGGAACTTAATCAATAAAGAAAGGATGCAGCCTCCTACTCATACCACACACAGTCCACCCTTAAGTCCTAATCCTGTGTCTCCCTCCAGCCATGAAGCCAGAAGGCAAGAGAGTTCTTGATTCAGGATCAATTTTTCAAATTGAAAGGTAAAAGTCCTTCCTGGTGTTTGCTAAGCAATATTCAGGACACTGAATTACTGAAATAGGCAGACTATTTTCACTCCAAATAATTTGAAGCCCAGAGATTCTACTTTGTCAAAAGCATATAAATTGATTATAAAGCACACCCTCCAAAACTATTTGTGGCTAATAAAATGTTTCAGATTTTTTTCTACAGAGAACAAGGTATATTTATGCGATAAAACCCACATTATTTAAGCCAAGTACTAAACAACAGAGGCATTTGCACAATATAAAAGTTACTATAAACTCTCATCAGTATGCAAATGTAATAGGACTAAGAAACACAATGTGCAATTCGAGTAAGAGAATTTCAGGGTAACTTGGATGTAATAACTACATAATATCCTACAACTCCTGCAGGGGTTTTTACCTATGTTTTAATAATATTTTTTTTCTTTTTTTTTTTAATTTTTTTTTTTTTTTAAACTGGGAAAAAAATGCACTCTACTTTTATAGTCATCTATAGTAAATCTCTGGAACCAAAATTACCATGCTGTAGTTTAAGAGGTTTTCAATCTATGAAATTACTCACTGCTGATGAAAGCATTAACAATCCAAGACTTCATTTACAGCATTACAAAGAATCCAGGTCAATTCCAGGCAAATGCTTTTACTCTGCTTGGGCCAATGAGATTAATTATTTTCATAAAACCCTGCACTCCAACCAAAAGTAAAGTTTAAGGGCGTCTCACCATAACTCAAAGAAAGCAGAAATGAAGGGGCAATCCAACAGGCAGACAGGGAAGCAATGCAGGCACTGGAGAACGAGCAGCAGGTGAGAGAATGGGAAGAGGGTGGATCCAACTTTCAGGCCAGCAAGGCACCAGCTGCCAGCACTTTATATCAAGAAGATAAAATGCAATCATCTAACATCTCCAGGGAAAGCTCAGCATCATCACAAAAATCCTATTGCAGCTCAGGCATTCTTTCTGGGATGCACCCTGTGTTCCAGAAACTGGAAGCCTGCTTCTGGCCATTCACCATTGGAAATGTAGGCCAGCAACTCCGGCATAGCATTTGTGATCTACGCTTTTATTATCCCAATCCTCCCTAACAGCAAGAGAAAGGGATTAAGCAGCATTATTTTTCCTCTTGAATATTTATATGGGATAATTACATATCGGTCATAATACAAGATTATTTTGCACAGTGCAAAATAACACAGAACAGACATGGCATTTTACCCAGCCCTCTTGGTCCCATCACACCTGGGAGAACAACAGAGCTGATCTTATCAGGCATGTTCCTTCAGGAATGTTTAAAGCAGCACAGTCTTCCAAATGTACCAAATAGATGCACTCAGCTTATCCATGCAGCCCCCTTTTTCAGCAATCATAATTTTTAACTTGTTTCACAAAGTGTTATTAACTACTAAAGCCATCTGTGTTGTCAGAGAACACTCTTTTCCATCCCTTCTTTCCTTCCTACTGGGCTGCAGAATAAAGATGCAGCAGGGTATTTACAACCACTTTTATGCCAGCAGATGTTACACCACACAAAACCGTTTTGCAGCAAGTTCAAGAAGAAAAGTGGTGGGAAGCAGTTTACATAACCACACACTATCAACAAAAGCAACAGAGGCTGGCAAACCACAGGCCAGAGTCATTTAATTCATACAAATCTCTCTTCCCCTTTTCTCACTCTGCTTTCCAAGTTGTTTTAATTTCATAGGAGAAGCTGAGTGGTAGTCACTTCATAATGCACTGTAAGGTTTAAATGCCAGCAGCTTTTCTTGTCCTGACAAAATGTACAGGGCTGAAATTTAATTACAGTTGGCTTAGACACATTTTTAGTTTGCTTCTACCCACCTAGAACACACACTCTGTTCAAAGTAAACACATTTAGTCACTGAATAATATGAAGTAGAAAAGTTTACAGTGTAATAAACAGAGATACATTTCAAAACAATTTTGATTACTATCTCTGAACCTGGCTGCAACCAGCTGGCTAAAAGTGGCATTATTGTGATGGAAATAGCATGGTATTTCATTGCAAGTAAAGTAAACATATTCTACCAGATACTAGAACAGGATTTGAAATCCACCCAAGAAAACCATTTGCAGTACTGGTTTGCATTATTCTGCTTTAACATTTTTACTCCCAGTTTAAACATTAAGCTGCCAGTACAATGCCTCTTTTTTTAACCAATGCAAATTTCTTGGGGCAAAATCTGATAGGGTTGCCCAGACTTCCTGTCCACTCGTTTCTCCCAAGGAAAAAAAAAAAAAAAAAAAGAAGAGGAGGGAGACACCAGTTTAATTTTGATTTGTCCAGTAAACAGATCAAAGCATTACACATCTCCAAGGAAGGTTTACAAAGCCTCCTTTTGCAAACATCCTGGGCCTGATGCCTCAGGATGCACTGAAGCAAATCCCTTCTGATGGCAGCCAGGACTAATTTGTTCCATGTAAAAATTTACACCTTGAAGGGAAGTCAATAACTTGGAAGTGTCACTTGATTGAAAAATATTAAAACATACAGCTTGATTTTTTAGCCTGATCTCAACCACATGTTGCTGGAAATGCTTCACAGGCATATTCCATTGCCTATACACTAAATATTGTGTTCAGCTCTAGGCTCCTCCTACCCTGATGTTATAAATTCTTTGGGTGAAGGAGCATTTTCAACAAATATGTAGAACACCTAAATAAAAAAAAAAGATTCCAGCACCACTATTAGATCACTGAGTGCTGTAAAACTGCAAAGCATCAAATAATTTTTAGCAGAGTTGAAACATCTTTCTAGACCTGTGCTTTGTAAGACTGCAATTTTTGCTCAGCCTCTCCTATTTCTTTTCTCCTCCAACTGTGCAGATGAGCTTGTTCAGGGTTTATTGTTTGTTGCGTTCCACAGAACTAAAAGAGAGAGAGAGGAAACAGAAAGGACGCAACCCATATAAATTAGTTTTAAAACATCCAGTGGTAGGCCTGATGTCTGCAACTGCTTCAATTCATTAAAGAAAAAATGTTTTTTTTTATAAATACATATGTTTTTGACTGGAGAGTGTCCCTTTAAGCAAGCTTTGCTGATTCAGACTATCTCCATACCATTGCCAAAAAAAAAAAAAAATAGGGCGTTCCTGAGTTATGCTCTGACTTAAAAAGATTTACACATCCTCAAACCTAGAAACAAAACTAAGAAGCACATTTTCATTTCTGCTGGAAGACTGGTGTCAAAGCCTGTATGCAAAAAGACTGCCGGAGAAATACCCTGTATCAAACTGCACTTCTACAACTGAGACTTCGCTACTTCTGGGCTTCAAATCAAAACTGGATCTGTTGCATAACACAGGTATTACAGATAATGGCCTCTAACAGTGCAAGACACCTCAGTCTAAGCAGTACAGGCATTGCCTTGCTCCATCCATCCATCTGCGTTCCTGGGAGTTTGTCCTGGGATAGCGTGTCCGTGTCCCTGATTCGCTACACTTTGATTTGCAAGTCAAGGTCAAGAAGTAAATGACCAGAATCCTCGTTGCCAACACAGGGGGTGCAGGCTTTTGTGCAGGCATCTAACACACTAGAAAAGGCCTCAGTCGGAAAATAAAATGTTTGAACTGTCTGAAAGCTGCTTTATACCTTTAGATGCTTCAGCACGTTGAACTGAGCAACGTGGATGACATTTGTTTTTAACCTGCATAAAGCAGTTTGGTATACGTATTCTAATTAAAAATGCTGTGTTGCAGTGTATTCTCCCACCTGAGGTATCACCAGCTGGGTTAAATAAAAAATAACCAAAACTACATTGTAATAAATGCCATAAAATAAATAATGCAAGGCAAGTCCCTGCCCCAGAAACCTTGCAATTTAGGACATGAATAAAGAAATCCTTAAGGGATCATACCAAACCTACCTAACATTCCTGAATTGACATTTACATTGTGCTGTACTTCAGTTCATACTTTCAAGGCCAGAAGAATGCACGTCGTTCTGATGGGCACTGCTCAAGGCTGCTGCGGATCTGGGTGTTCACAAGGCAATGAGCCTTCCTGTCAGGCATTATCACGACATTTAAGACAGGTATTGAAAAAAATACCTTAATCAGAGCACTGTGGGTGTGTCTTACTGCTTTTAACCCAAGTCCTGGATTAGGACAAAGAAATCTAATTTTAAAAGTCCACTACAGCCAGCTACATCTAGGCCCAAAAGATAAGGGGAGGGGGGAAGGTGTTTAGATGGAGGAGTCACCAAACTGGAATCAAGCAACAAAGAAAGAGCTTTCAAGCCCGGGCCTCTCTCCCTCCTGTGTCACAAAAGGTCATGTATTCTAACCCAGGAACAGCACCAGCCCTACTACAGGATCTAATGTGTCCCAAGAGCCACCCCTTGCTCTGCTGAAATTGGGCTAAAAGTTAGTCCTGGAATTGTATCAGTCTCAATATGGTCACCTAAAATTCCAGCAATATCTGTCCATCCTGAAAAAGTGCAGTCACTGGCATCTGATCTCACAGACTACGAGGCTTGAGACAACTTTATGGATGCTTGCTTCACTTTGGAAGGAATAAATGGAGCCCCACTGGCTATAAAGCCAACAGGGGACTGTCAAGTTCTAAAGCCAAATTAACTGATTTAATCCTCTCTCCAGCTCTGAAGGGCTGGGCCTGTGCAGATGCAGAAAGAGAGGAAAGAAAGAAAGAGAGAGGAAAGAAAGAGAGAGGAAAGAAAGAGAGAGGAAAGAAAGAGAGAGGAAAGAAAGAGAGAGGAAAGAAAGAGAGAGGA